>JBBGZY010002950.1:0-198073 GCA_037952925.1 Lithobates clamitans
CTCGCTCTTGAGCCACCCAGTCTGCGTCTTTCGACACAGACCGGGCAACTTAGCCCCACCCCCGCTCCCTCACCACGGCATTTGATTTATAGCAGCAGCAGCCAATCTGCCCAATGAGGAGGGAGACAATGGCGAGAGCCAATGCTCTTGTGTACATAGCTGGATCAGATAGGGCTAAGGTAAGAATAAGGGGGGGGGGGGGGCTCCTGCAGCACAGAAGGTTGAGGCTTTGAACCACTTTATGGCTGCTTCACACCTGAGCAACATGGATACGCATGAAAGATGTATATGAAAATAGCGTGTTGTACTATTTCTTAATGGTATCCCAAACTTGGGTAGCAGGTGGGTGTTTTCCCCGCAAAAAAAACGCGCAAAACAACTCATCATCAACCGCACTTGGCTGCCACAAATGGTACTTGAGCTTCTTTGGTGCATTCATTGTGCATCGGATAACCCATTCAAATCAATGACAAGCACCCAAAAACACACTAAAATGCACAACGCAAAACATGTCACGTTGCAACAGGTGTGAATGGAGCCTAACTGCTTTGCTGAAAAAAAAGCCTGTTTACGGAGCTGAATAGCTGAAGCTCATCGCATTGCTGTGTAGATCACATGCGATGTCTGTGCAATGTGAATTCAGCCATACAGTTTGTATGGCTGAATTTGCTCTGCATTTGCACCAAGATGGTGCAGAACCCTTTTTTTGGTTCCGCACTGGAATCAGGTGTTCACACCTATGCGATCTGATTCCTGCACCATCGCACTGCGATCTGCAAACCGATCTTGGGGCGTCATTAACTTTGTATTGACAACCGCAGTGGTTCGCAGAGAGCAGTATGAACCGTTGGCAATTCAGGTGCGATGTGCGAACCTGCACTGGAAACGCACTGGTTCCTGCATCGCACAAGTATGAATCAAAACTTAACCTCTAGCCGACCAGCCGCCGCAGTTATAATGCGGCAGAATGGCACAGGCAGGCGAATCGCCGTCATGTTACTTCGGCTCCAAAGGCGGACACTAGAGGGCGCGCTCGCACTACCGGAGGCGCGCTTGCGTGCCCGCTGCTCACCCCCGGAGCCGATGCGAGTGCTTGGAGGTCTCAATGACCGCCGGGCCCCCGCTATCGCTCGTAACACTGCGAGAATCAGGAGCTCTGTGTGTAAACACAGAGCTCCCGGTTCTCTGAGGGGAGAAGTGACAGATCGTCTGTTCATACAAAGTATGAACAGCGATCTGTTATCTCCCCTAGTCAGTCCCCTCCCCCCTTCAGTTAGAACACACATTAGGGAACACATTTAACCCCTTGATCGCCCCCTAGTGTTAACCTCTTCACTGCCAGTGACATTTTTACAGTAATAAATGCATTTTTATTGCACTGATCGCTGTATTAATGCCAATGGTCCCAAAAACGTGTCAAAATTGTCCGATGTGTCCGCCATAATGTCGCAATCACGATAAAAATCGCAGATCACGGCCATTACTAATAATAATAAAAATGCTATAAATCTAATACCGATTTTGTAGATGCTATAACTTTTGCGCAAACCAATCCATATACGCTTATTGCGGTTTTTTTATATTCTCATACATTTCTTCTACATTCTTCTACATTTAAAAATATGTAGAAGAATACATATCAGCCTAAACTGATAAAAAACTTGTTTTTAAAAAAAAAAAAAAAACGGGGATATTTATTATAGCAAAAAGTACAAAATATTGTGTTTTTTTCAAAATTGTCACTCTTTTTTGTTTATAGCGCAAAAAATAAAAACCGCAGAGATGATCGAATACCACCAAAAGAAATCTCTATTTGTGGGAAAAAAAGGAGTCAATTTTGTTTGGGTACAGCGTCACACGACCGCGCAATTGTCAATTAAAGCGACGCAGTGCCGAATCGCAAAAAGTGCTCTGGTCAGGAAGGGGGTAAAAACTTCCGGGGCTGAAGCGGTTAAAGAGATAATGTAAGAAAGAAAAAAGCTGTGGCCAGAATGCCTTAGAAAAAAGCATGTCCTGGGTGCACCATGTATTAAATGTCTCCTGTAAAAAACTTTAAAAAAAACTGTAAAAAACTTTAAAAAAAAAATTATATAAATAGTAAAATGGTAATATAAAAAACTAGTTTGAAAACTACAATACATATACTGTATATAGAGAGAGAGAGAGAGAGAGAGAGAGAGAGAGAGAGAGAGAGAGAGAGAGAAATGGAGAGGGGGGTGAGAGAGAGAGAGAGAGAGAGAGAGAGAGAGAGTACTGGGCAAAAGTTTTAGGCAGGTGTGAAAAAATGTTGTAGGAAGACTTTCAAAAATATAGATTTTAATTGTTTTATTTTTATCAATTTACAAAATGCAAAGTGAGCGAACCGAAGAAAAATCTGAGAACGTTTTTGGCAGGTGTGAAGAAATGCTGTAAAGTAAGAATTCATTCAAAAAATATTTATTTTTAAAGTTTTATTTTTATCAAGTTACAAAATACAAAGTGAGCGAACAGAAGAAAAATCTAAATTCAACCAATATTTGGCGCGACTATCCTTTGGCTTTAAACCAGCATCAGTTCTTACACTTGCACACTTTGTAAACTTGCACAAAGTCAGGGATTTTGTAGGGTTAGAGTCAGGTATATGATTAACTAATTATACCAAGAAAGTGCTAATGATCATCAATTTCACATGTAGGGTGAAACAGCCAAACTCTGCTGGTAAGGTGAGGTTGTAGAAGACAGTTTCATGTCACAGGTCATACACCATGGCAAGACTGAGCCCAGCAACAAGACACAAGGTAGAAAAAGAATTTGGCTCAAGCCACATCCAAAACAGGAAGTACAAAAGACTGCAGGACCAGATATGCCGAAAACCGCCTAGCTAACCGGACTTTAACCACTTCCCGGCCGCCGGCCGCCATATGACGTCCTTGAATTTGAGCGGGTATATCTAAATGATGCCTGCAGCTACAGGCATCATTCAGATATTGTCTTTTTCAGCCGGAGATTCCCTACACCATAAGAATGATCATAGCAGCTGTTCAGGTACTAGCTCATTCTTACGGGCTGCGAGAGGGGACGTCCCCCCTCCCGCTGCCCTCCGGTGCTTCTACCGACTCACCGATACCATCGGTGAGTCAGAGACAGGATCTGCCTGCTCCGCATGTTTACCATAGAGATTTCCGGTGGACCAGATGGTCAACAGAGCCTCTATGATCGTTCCGAGGCCGGGCACGGTGTTATGACATCACGCTCGGCCTCTGCATTCAAACAAATGGCGCCACCTCGGCTGGGAAGCTGAGATCGTTTTTTTAAATCTTTTTAATTTCAGCTGTCCCTGCCTAGAGGTGAGATGGGGGGTCTTAGTCCCGCCCACATATGAAAACGGTGTTCAAACCACACACATGAGGTATCGCCGCGAGCATTAGAGCGAGAGCAATAATTCTAGCCCTAGACCTCCTCTGTAACTCAAAACATGTAAGCAGTAAAAAAAATTAAAAAGACACCTATGGGGATTTTTAAGCACAGACGTTTGGCGCCATTCCACGAGCGTGTGCAATTTCTAAGCATTATGCACAAAAAATTGGGCTAACTTTACTTTTTTTTGTGTTTTTTTTTGCTTTTTTAAAGCATCAAAACTGTTTTTTTCCCCAAAAAAAGTGTTTAAAAAATTGATGCGCAAATACCGTGTGAGATAAAAAGTTGCAACGACCGCCATTCTCTAGGTTCTCTGATAAAAAAAAAACATATATAATATTTTGGGGGTTCTATGTCATTTTCTAGCAAAAAAATTATGATTTTTACATGTAGGAGAAAAATGTCAGAATTGGCCTGGGTGACAAGTGGTTAAAGGCTCAACATGGGAGACAGCAATTGAAGAAAAGTGTTATTTTTATTGTACAAAATACATAAAAACTGAGGCATATAAGCCTAAAAATTAATCCACAAATAAATGTTGCAAATTCTACTCTAGTAAGGTACCGGAAGACCATAAGTGTAAAAATATCAAGACATATTAACAGCACTTGTAGAACTGTATGCTTCCGGTAACCCAATCTGCCAGGTCAAAGACATAAGGTAGTTTTATTGCATCAACAGGCAAAGATTTCAAAGCAGACCGGATGTGCTGTTCAAGCTCTTTTGAAGAAGCACAAAGAAACGGACAACATCGAGGACCGTAGACTCAGTGGTCGTCCAAGGAAACTTAACATAGCAGATAAAAGATACTTCATTCTTACTACCCCTTGACATCGGAAGATGTCCAGCAGTGCCATCAGCACAGAACTGGTGGACACCAGAGCGACCCAGGTACACCCATCTACCGTCTGGAGAAGTCTGGCCAGAAATGGTCTTCATGGAAGAATTGCGGCCAAAAAGTCAAACCTCCAACATAGAAACAAGGTTAAGTGGCTCAACTATGCATGAAAACATAGGAACTGGGGTGCAGAAAAATGGTAGAAAGTAATCTGGACGGATGAGTCAAAGTTTGAAATATTTGGCTGTAGCAGAAGGCAGTTTGTTGGTGAAAAGCTGGAGAGCGATACAATAATAAGTGTCTGCAGGCAACGATGAAGCATGGTGGAGGTTCCTTGCAAGTTTGGGGCTGCATTTCTGCAAATGGGGTTGGAGATTTGGTCTAACTCCATTTGGAAATGCATACCAGATAAAGTTGGCCAAGCTGGCCGCACATCCACTTAATGTAACAACTAGTAGCACAAGTGCTAACCTGAGTGGATACAAACTGAATAAATTGTTAACATAGGCCCTCCTACTACATATGTTTTTGCAACTCAAAGCGTACCTACAGCCAAACAAAAAATTTAAAGGGTTGCACCGAATGTTCAGTATTAGTAATGTTAGAGAATGTTGTCAGAGACTGCAGACATACTAGAGGAAATGATGGTCAGAGCTTGATCTGGTTGGAGTCGGGACAAGTTCCTTCCATGGCCAGCAATCACAGTGGTTGGCTTAGGACTAACACCGTTTAACAGCCTGAGCGTCTTACATCAATTTTCATATGGTTGGAGACATGTTGCAGAAGACAGCGAGAGACCAGGGCCATGTTACATGATCCAAAGAACACTGTGAACTTGACAGTTCAGTGCTCAGAAATCGTAGGTAAGCTTGCCATAAATTGTGCAAATGCCATGGTCACTGTGCAACTCGGACAGGATGGTCAAGGCGGTGCAGCCCTCCTCCGATCGGTGAATCTCATACTGCACAAAGAACAAAAAGCAAACACCTAGAGCATTATCTCCAGCACTTTATTAAAGTGGTTCTAAAGGCTCAGAGAAAACCTTCTCTGTGCACCAGTCCCTTAATACTTACCTGAGCACCATCTCAATCGAGCGATGTCCATGAGTGCCTCCGCTCTCCAGGGACTCTGCTTCCTCTATGGCTGAGAGAACCATTGGCTCCCACTGCTGTCAATCACAGACACTTAGTCAATCTGGAGAGAAAGGGGGCGGGGCCAAGCCATGGCTCTGTGTGTGAATGGACACGCAAAGCCGCAGCTTAGAAACGAGCCTGCTTGGGTGCCCCCATGGCAAGTCACTTGCTCTAGGGGCACTCGGCAAGAGGTAGGTGCCAGGAGCGCCAGCAAGGGACCCGAGAAGAGGAGGATCGGGGCTGCTCTGTGCAAAACCACTGCACAGAGCAGGTAAGTATAACATGTTTGTTATATAAAAAAGAGACTTTAATAACAGAATGGAATGGTAGCACATTAAAAATAACAAGGTCCAGAAGTTCGCCCCCCAACCTCATTGAAATGTGCAGATGACAGAACCCTCTGAAGCATTTTGGGGGGGGGGGGGACTGGCCCCCTTCTTCAGAGCAATGGCTCTTACATTTGTGCCTTTCTGTTTTGTGTTATTTGTACATGTTACATAATACTAGAAGAGATCTCAGCTCTATTATCACTTTACAAATGAATTTTCCCTCTTTCACTGCAGATTGATGGGGTCCAAGGGCCGCATAACAAGTACCAAAGGGCCGCACGTGGCCCTCGGCCACAGGATGAGCACCAGAGCTCTAACACATTTATTAGAAAGGGCAAGTAATGGCACTTACCATATCCGCCTCCCTTCTAGCATCATGCCTATTAGTCTACTACAAGCACAAATTATATGTCCCTGTCCCTTGTCAATGCTCCAAGCTTCTGAAATTATGTATGTGCTGATTTGTCTGATTGAGCGACTTTCCACTTATAAAGCAGCCAAAGCTTTCCGGCTTCGAGCACAATCCGCTGAGTGCCACTTCGTTCCCCTCCAAATTGCCGGTGCTTTTAGTCTTTGTTCATCCAAACAGCTTTTTTCTCTTCAAGCGTCCTTTTACCATCAGCTTCCACATGACTTCTGCTCCTTCCCCGCCAATAGAATTGATAGAAAGCTTTTTACGCAATTAACAACTTAACAAAAACAGTCATTTCCAATTCGAGAAACACTTACTCGCTTAAAGTCAAATTCTGCGGTCACCCCGGAAAACAAAAACCTAGTTCTGCTTTTCAGGTGCGCACAATTTATTTATTTATTTTTTTTTTTTTAAGTAAGCACACAATTTTTTGTGAGATATTCTGTTTATTTTAATATTATATTATTTTATTATCAGTTACGGTAATTCCCTTATTCTATTATGAATCTTTTTTTCTGGTTCTTATGTTAGATGGGCAGAGAATGGAGCTTAAAGAGGAACTCCGGGCACCGGCAGAGAATGGAGCTTAAAGAGGAACTCCGGGCACTGGCAGAGAATGGAGCTTAAAGAGGAACTCCGGGCACCGGCAGAGAATGGAGCTTAAAGAGGAACTCCGGGCACCGGCAGAGAATGGAGCTTAAAGAGGAACTCCGGGCACCGGCAGAGAATGGAGCTTAAAGAGGAACTCCGGGCACCGGCAGAGAATGGAGCTTAAAGAGGAACTGCGGGCACCGCCAGAGAATGGAGCTTAAAGAGGAACTCCGGGCACCGGCAGAGAATGGAGCTTAAAGAGGAACTCCGGGCACCGGCAGAGAATGGAGCTTAAAGAGGAACTCCAGGCACCGGCAGAGAATGGAGCTTAAAGAGGAACTCCGGGCTTCTGCAGAAAAAAAATAAAAGTCAGCAGCTACAAATACTGTAGCTGCTGAATTTTAATATTAGGACACTTACCTGTCCAGGGTTCCCACCGTGTCTTCACCCGAGCGGATTTTTCCATCAGCTATCGGGTGCTGCCACCATCATCTCCACTAAGGGAAGCCTTGCAAAGCGAGCTGCACTCTGTGAATGGGCCAGCTGCGGGGGAAGGAGGAGGGGGGTGATCGCCCCTCCCCCAAAAAAGGTGCCAAATGTGCCAGCGGAGGGGGGGCAGACAAGTGGAGCTTCCCCTTTTGGGTGGAGCTCCGCTTTAATTCCTGGTAAACAGATAAAGACTGTAGAAATACATATAGATTCACTGTTTTACTTGTCCAAGGATTGCATCATTCTGTTCAGCTATTCTTGTCATCCAAGAACTTCTTTTGAGCAACACGTGTCTCGCGATTTTGTTTGCATGGTTTTGCGCGAATTTCTCAATTGCTCCGAAATCAAACCACGATTGGGGTGCCATTAAGAAGTAATGGCATTGCAAACGCGCTCTGCCCGCAATTTCAAATCGCTCCCAAACATGAGACGTGTTTGCAATGCCATTACTTTTTAAAGGCACCCCAATTGCGCTGCGAAGTAATGGCGTTGCAAGCGTGTTCCGCGTTTTGCAACAATTTGGAATCGTGGGCAGTACTGTTGCAATTCCACCCACAATTCCAAATGCCTAGGTGTGAAAGGAGCCTAAGGCTTCGTTCACACCTGATCCCAGGCTGAATCACCTTGATCCCACCCGCAATTTCAAATCACTGCAAAACGTGGGACGTGTTTGCAATGCCATTACTTTTTAATGGCACCCCAATCGCACCGTGATTTTTCCACAATTGTCACATGGTAAACTGTGCTGCAATCGCAACTCGCATCACTTGCCACTCAAACAGGAAATTTTGGGCTACAGTGTCGCGTGTTGCTTTTTGCGATGATTGCAGCGCAATTTACCGCGTGACAATCGCGGCAAAAAAGTGATTAGAAGTAATAGCATCGTAAACGTGTCCCACGTTATACAACTATTGGAAATCATGGGCGGAAACACGGCAATTCCGCCTGCAATCAGGTATGAATGGAGCCTAATGGCATATGTTCTTTTTTTATGTTATTTTTCTGTGTTGTATCGAACTTCATTAGGTTATCATTTTTTTGTAGTATGTTGTCATCTAGTGGTGGTTTTAGGCCATTGGAACTTGTTTACTTATGTGATTTTTTGTGACTGCTGTGCTGGGGGGCGGCGCCCGTGCGCCCCCTATGGACGGGCCGCCACTGGTCTTCCTACACTTCTAAAGATTGTAAAAAGTATCTTCTGTACAGTAATTAGTTAAAGTAAAATTGCATTGGATTCAACTTCTGTGTCTTATTGAAGAGTTAATCTGCCTGCGGATTGTGCCAAGTCAGCAGGTGACCATACTGTGCAAGACAGACCGGGTCTAAGTAGGTATGCAATGCATAAAGCAGCATTTGAAACAGAACAACATAAGATGTCCACAAGGCTCTTGGTAGCCTGGCTGAGACCATTCCATCATTGCTTAGACTTTAGACCACAATGGGGAGCTCAGAAACACTGTTTGTTTAATGTATGGCAAACAATAGGTAATGTTTTACTTTAATAAAATGATTTGATAATGCTGACACATTCCCCAGTAATTCCTGTAAAACAGGTCTGTGTTAGCTCTGTATAGGTGGTATTAAACTCAAGACCAAAACCATATTATATTGCAGCTTACCAATTCTTAGATGTGATGGCTGCATTCATTTTCTCTTGTAAGCTTTCTTTGCTGTATTTTCACCTGGTGATCTGGCCAGTAAGTCTGCTGTTTTTCAACAAGCTGTCCTGCAGATGTAGCAGCTACAGGGTTGAAACAAACCATTTTCCACTGATAGGGGTGCTTATAATGATCAGCTTTTATTTAATGTATGTAAAACCTTTATCCCAAAAAAAGTAAAACTGATGCTGTAACTGCTTAAAGTGGTTGTTAAGCCACTCTCACTACTTTACACTATCCGCTCTGTCTTTTAATGCTGTGTCCCCCTGTGTGTTTTATAAAAATGCCAATTATACCTCATTTCAGCATGCTCGTTCGGCGCTCACATGACCGTCCGACTCTCTCTTCTCCCCGTCTGACAGGTATTGTGGGAGGGACCGAGATTCCCCTGCTGATGTCAGTCGGGAGGAAGAGAGGAGAGAGCCGGCCGGTCACGTGAGCGCCGATCGGCGCTCTGAAATCACACACACAGGGGCACACTGCATTAAGAGACAGAGCGGATAGTATGAAAATGTACATGTAATTTCAGCAGCAGACGGGGGGCGGGGCACTGTAACAAGCTGACAGGTAGGGAGGGGAGAGCAGAGAGGAGAGACAGGAGACAGCGGATGATGGAGCCATGTAAACTGACCGCAGTGTCAGGGCTCAGCAGCCATGATATACCGTGGTGAGTTTACAGGGGGGAGGGCAGAACCAGGCAGAATCAGCCAGGTTTTTTAGGTGATAGAAGGGGCACAATTACACAGCACAAGCACTGTGCTGTATAACATGCTTTAAAGGGACAGGATCCTTTTTTTTTGGGGGGGGGGGGTAACAAACCCTTTAAAAAGTGTAAGCTGGAGTTCATCTACAATTTGTTAGTGTATCTAAATCTGCTACTACATCTAACACTCCACCCAGATTAACAATTGCTGCTGTCCAAAGGTGTCGCTGTGCTCCTTCATCCAGAGCAGAGGTTCTCTAATACAGGAGGTGTCTTACTGGCCACATCACCAGGTGAAAGCCTAAAAAAAAAAGGAAAACTAATGCAGCCACCACATCTAATGATTTGTAAGCTGCAATGTAAGATATATATATATATAGTAGGTGAGGCTGAAAAAAGACTCAAGTCCATCAAGTCCAACCTATGTGAGTGATTTTATGTCAGTATTACATTGTATAGCCCTGTATGTTGTGGTCGTTCAGGTGCTTATCTAATAGTTTTTTGAAACTATCGATGTTCCCCGCTGAGACCACCGCCTGTGGAAGGGAATTCCACATCCTTGGTGCTCTTACAGTAAAGAACCCTCCACGTAGTTTAAGGTTAAACCTCGTTTCTTCTAATTTTGATGAGTGGCCACGAGTCTTGTTGCACTCCCTTCTGCGAAAAAGTTTTATCCCTTGGGTTTTTGGGTTTAATTCCACTTTAACAACTTGCGGACCGCCCACCGTCGTTATACGTTGGTACTTTGGCGTAGAATACCGGGGTTATGGCAGCATATAGCTGCCATAACCCCGGTATATTCTTAAACGGAGGACGGTCCTCTTTCTGATAAAAGTTGTGTCCGCAGCGTATGCGCTGCAAGATCACTTTTATCACTTTTTTAGCCGCGCTTCGGTCAAGCAGATTGGGTCCTCTCCCCTCTGATACATGGAGCCGAGTGAGGAAAAGATGGCCCCCGCTCGGCTCCATAACATTGGATGACGGAAGCGATGTCAAATGTCACTTCCGCCCAATGGTCTTAAAGGGAAATTTTTTTATTTTTTTATTTTTATTGCATTTTAGCGTAAATGTGGGATCTGAGGTCTTTTTGACCCCAGATCTCACAGTAAAGAGGTCCTGTCATGCTTTTTTTTTCCTATTACAAGGGATGTTTACATCCCTTGTAATAGGAATAAAAGTGACCCAAATTTTTTTTTAAAAGGACAGTGTAAAAAAATAAAATAAAAAGTAAAATAAATAAGAAAAATTTAAAGCGCCCCGTCCCGCCGAGCTTGTGCACAGAACCAAACGCATAAGTAAGTCGCGCCCGCATATGAAAACAGTGTTCAAACCACACACGTGAGGTATCGCCACGATCCGTAGAGTGAGAGCAATACTTCTAGACCTCCTCTGTAACTCAAAACTGGTAACCTGTACAAATATTTAACATCGCCTATATGGAAATTTTTAATGGTCAAAGTTTGTCGCCATTCCACGAGCGGGCGCAATTTTGAAGCATGACATGTTGGGTATCAATTTACTCGGCGTAACTTTATCTTTCACAATATAAAAAAAAATGGGCTAACTTAACTGTTGTCTTATTTTTGAATTCAAAAAAGTGTATTTTTTCCCAAAAAATTGCGCTTGTAAGACCGCTGTGAAAATACGGTGTGACATAAAGTATTGCAACAACCACCATTTTATTCCCTAGGATGTCTGAAAAAAACATATAATGTTCGGGGGTTCTAAGTAATTTTCTACAAAAAAAAAAAAAAGAAGATTTTAGGTTGTAAACACCAAGTTTGAAAAAATAGGCTTAAGAGGTTAAAGTAGAACTCCATCCATAACTTTCTAAAAAAATATATTATAGAGTGGAAAAGGGTTAGAACATCTGCTGGGTTTTCATTGCTATGTACATCTCCGAAGGTGTCATCAAGACAGGAAGTGAGTGAAAATCTACCCAATAAACCCTAGACGGCAAAAAAAAAAAATGTGACAAAGTTGTAACCCTTACCCTTTCTATCCAAAATAAAATAATGAAATTGGCTAAAGTCATCCTTTATTATATTTATCATATATGTTTATCACGTGAAAAATCTTTTTGGCTATGATCTCCTTTCTAGAGCCCCTTTGTTTTAGGAGTCTTAAACGGTAACAGAAAAATAGATTTCCTTTCACCATAAAGGATTAGGGAGAGTTTTCCAGCTCCGGTTGCAGTCACTAATAACTCCCATCTTTCTCATATAACTTATGAAGGTGGTGTCATGTTGTAATGACATGGAGGGTTCCCGGCTCTGATAACCGGGGAGTAGAGGAATATATTTCACTACAACTATAAGCCTATAACATATTCTCCTCGCCGGGGTATAGACTTATACTAATGGCCCAATTTGGTTGCTTCCTGAGAAGCGATAATGATTTATCGCTCGCCAATAAAATGGCTTTTTTGACTGGTAATTTATGGCCGACGTCGGAGCCTTTTTATACGGCCGAGAAAGGAAGATGCCAGGCGGTATGTAAGTTTTACAGCTCCTGTCCGCTGGATTTATACGCTGGGTTCCGTTGTCTTGATATTTGAGTGAAAACACATAATATCTGAGCCGGGGTGTTTCCATTCAATCAGGATGCCGGGCATTAAATGTCTCCGCTCACACTGACTGGTTTTAGTTATAACCCCCGGATTCTCAGGGAGGGAGTTGTCATCGGAGTAGATGAGGCAGAACAGGAGCTGCTATACCTTGTCTGCATAAAATGCTACCGAAACACGAAGATACATATAGAGGGCCTAGGTTAAAGAGTAACTCCACTTTTGTGGGGAGAAAAAATAAATATATATATATATATATATATATATATACAGTATCTCACAAAAGTGAGTACACTCCTCACATTTTTGTAAATATTTTATTATATCTTTTCATGTGACAACACTGAGGAAATGACACTTTGCTACAATGTAAAGTAGTGAGTGTACAGCTTGTATAACAGTGTAAATTTGCTGTCCCCTCAAAATAACTGAACACAGCCATTAATGTCTAAACCGCTGGCAACAAAAGTGAGTGAAAATGTCCTAATTGGGCCCAATTAGCCATTTTCCCTCCCCGGTGTCATGTGGCTCGTTAGTGTTACAAGGTCTCAGGTGTGAATGGGAAGCAGGGGTGTTAAATTCGGTGTTATCGCTCTCTCATACTGGTTACTGGAAGTTCAACATGGCACCTCATGGCAAAGAACTCTCTGAGGATCTGGAAAAAAAAAGAATTGTTGCTCTACATAAAGATGGCCTAGGCTATAAGAAGATTGTCAAGACCCTGAAACTGAGCTGCATGACGGTGGCCAAGACCATACAGTGGTTTAACAGGACAGGTTACACTCAGAACAGGCCTCGCCATGGTTGACCAAAGAGGTTGAAGGCATATGCTCAGCATCATATCCAGAGGTTGTCTTTGGGAAATAGACGTATGAGTGCTGGTAGCATTGCTGCAGAGGTTGAAGGGGTGGGGGGGTCAGCCTGTCGGTGCTCAGACCATACATCGCACACTGCTTCAAATTGGTCTGCATGGCTGTCGCGTCCCAGAAGGAAGCCTCTTCTAAAGATGATGCACAAGAAAGCCTGCAAACAGTTTGCTGAAGACAAGCAGACTAAGGACATGGATTACTGGAACCTTGTCCTGTGGTCTGATGAGACCAAGATAAACCTATTTGGTTCAGTTGGTGTCAAGCTTGTGTGGCGGCAACCAGATGAGGAGTACAAAGACAAGTGTGTCTTGCCTACAATCAAGCATGGTAGTGGGAGTGTCATGGTCTGGGCCTGCATGAGTGCTGCCGGCACTGGGGAGCTACATTTCATTGAGGGAACCATGAATGCCAACATGTACTGTGACTGAAGCAGAGAATGATCCCCTACCTTCAGAGACTGGGCTGCAGGGCAGTATTCCAACATGATAACGACCCCAAACACAACTCCAAGATGAGCACTGCCTTGCTAAAGAAGCTGAGGGTAAAGGTGATGGACTGGCCAAGCATGTCTCCAGACCTAAACCCTATTGAGCATCTGTGGGGCATCCTCAAATGGAAGGTGGAGAAGTGCAAGGTCTCTAATATTCACCAGCTCCGTGATGTTGTCATGGAGGGGTGGAAGAGGACTCCAGTGGCAACCTCTGAAGCTCTGGTGAACTCCATGCCCAAGAGGGTTAAGGCAGTGCTGGAAAATAATGGTGGCCACGCAAAATTTTGACACTCTGGGCCCAATTTGGACATTTTTACTTAGGGGTGTACCTACTTTTGTTGCCAGCGGCTTAGACAATAATGGCTATGTTTTCGACTAATTTTGATTAATTATAACGCACATACAGATCCAACTACTTTTAGCTGATCAGCACCATTGTTATGCCAACGTCCGAAGCCGGACATAGTAGGGCATGGCTAGGACATCACACGTCATAAACTCAGCCTCACTGTGCGCATAATCTCAGCCTTACCGTGCCCATAATTGCAGCCTCACTGTGCCCATAATCGCAACCTTACTGTGCCCATAATCGCAGCCTCACCGATCAAATAATGCAGTCTCATCGTGCCCATAATCTCAGACTTACCGTGCCCATAATCGCAGCCTCACTTATCCCATAATGCAGTCTCACCGTGCCCATAATCGCAGCCTCACAGTGCCCATAATCGCAGCCTCACCATGCCCATAATGCTGTCTCACCGTGCCCATAATCGCAACCTCGCCGTGCCTATAATCGCAGCCTCACCGTGCCCATAATGCTGTCTCACCGTGCCCATAATGCTGTCTCACCGTGCCCATAATGGCAGCCTCTCCGTGCCTATAATGGCAGCCTCACCATACCCATAATGCAGTCTCACCGTGCCCATAATCGCAGCCTCACTGTAGTCAGTGCCTGTGCCTGGATTACACACCCGCTGTGTGTCTCGAAGCTGAGTGTGAAAACTTTGGCCGCGCTGTGAGAAAAGTCCCGCCCTCCTCCTAGATCAGCTCGTGTGATAGACAGAACACTGCGTCTAGCTGATCTAGGAGGAGGGCGGGACTTTTCTTACAGCGCGGCCAAAGTTTTCACACTCAGCTCGGTGACACACAGCGGGAGATGCCTGCAGACTGTGTATGACATATAGAGGAGGAGGAGGAGGAGGGAGCGGAGCGCTGCAGCCACAGCTTGGCCCAAAGCGGCCCCAGGGCAGGCAGCCTACCGATCAAAAAAATTAACGATTAATCGAGGAATTAATCGTTAATTTGCCCAGCCCTACGTTTAACACATCAGCTTCAGGGACAACATGTTTACACAAAATGCAGTGTGATTGTCTTAAACGGATCACATGGGTAATCACATGTGGCAAACAAAGAAAAGAAAGGGTTCTGCACCATTTTAGTGTAGATATGGTGCGATATGAGCCATACAAAATGAATGGCTCAAAACGATCCGCGCAGACATCGTATGTGATTTGCACAGGACAGCAATCCGATTCCTGTGCGAATTACATGCAATGTGCTGCATCACACTACTGTGAACCCAGGCTAAAGCAGTATGTAGGCAGGTGTAGGTTGACCACCTTACAGAGGTGGTGTTGTCCCTCTTCCTGTGTGGTCGTTGCGGACAGCGCCACCTGTGTAGGGAGGCCAACCTACTTCTGCCTACAAGTATTTATAATTACATATAGACTCCTCAATGCATGTGGAAATGCTCATTGTCAGGAGCATGATTGGCCATTCGCTCAATTCAAACAGAAACATTAACATGACAAAAAAAAAATGATCCATATTTCACTTCCTCACAGTGATACTTAAAGCGGAGTTCCGGCGAAAAAAATACTATTTTTTTTTTATACTAGCATTATTGCTAATGAAATTTCAAAAAGACTACACAATGATCAAGATCGCCTGTTAAAAAATAAAAATTTCTTACTGTTATCTTTTATGCCTCCGTTTGTGGCCGTTTCCATCCTGAATGTGGGCTTGTGAAGCCCAATCAGGATCGCTTCCTGAAATAGCTTGGGAGAGGTGCATGCTGGGTACTATGATCTTGCACTTGCGCGATTCAACGGCGACCGTAGTACTGTACTACCCACAGACTCCTGGATCATTTCCCAGGAACGTAGGCGAGGGATGGAAGTCTCGAGGAGCTCCGCGGACCAGGAAGTGGCAGATTACGAGGACTACCTAGCAACAGGGCGTTTAGGATAAGTATAATTTTTTTTTTCCTCCAAATGTTTGTTTATAGGTTAAAAGGAGTCTTTTAAAGGAAGAAAATTTTTAGGGTGGAACTCCGCTTTAATTTGAACATCCTCGAAGTACAGGAGAGCCCCCAGCATTAATGCTTTGCCTAATTCCATTGAATGGGGGGGTCATCTTCTCGCCTTTTCCTGCTCTGCCAAGTCTCTCCATATAAGGAAGAAGACGGCGGAGCGCAGCCAGCCGCCATGAGATGGACAGGTGTCTGATGGAGGATAATGTTGTCATTATTTACTAAGCTGCATCTGCGCCGTCTTCAAATTAGAGGCTCTAGGAAATAAAACAGCCCACAAAGCAGCTTGCCATTTTCTCTCGCCGCAGTCCCGTCTCATAATCAACGGAATTAAATGCATCATTTTCCAGGGAAGAAAAGATAAAGCGGAGTTGCATTCAGAGACGACGTGTGAATCTTCCGGGACTTTTACCCTGGGGTACAGTTCTGATGGGATCTTGTCGTTTTCAAATAAATTGCTCTTTGCATTGCTACTGTTTGGCATTGAAAAACTTCAGAATTCTCTTTTTTCTTTTATATTTCACGGCTTTTATTGATTTCCACCTAAAGACGAATTACAAAGTCATCCAAAATGTATATTCAATTTGTATAATTGATTTGGCAGTTTCAGTCCCTCACACTACCCTTCTCTCATATTAAGATAGATAACACCAAAAAAATATTCTTTAGGCTGGGTTCATACTGATGTGGCCGTGGGTCACAGCAGGGGGTCTGGTGCATCCCTGTTCACCGATTCAGTCAGGTCCAAATGTTTTCCTGAATTCACATCTGAAACTGAGCCAAAGACGAACAGGACCCTTTTCCAATTCGGACCGCGGCCCGCCCCGGATGTGTGTGAACCGGTTCTATTGAGAGCTCTATCAGAATACCGCTACCCATCAGAAAAGGCAAAAGGAAGTGACGTTCCTTTGGGGACATCTTGGTCAAGAAGGCGGCAAGCGGACATCTTTTTACACCCACGGAAGTCTTCCATTTCACACTTATTTTTACCAGTAAATTCAGCTTATATAGTGAAATACAGCGGTACCTTGGATTGCGAGCATAATTAGTTCCAGAAGAATGCTTGTAATCCAAAGCACTCATATAGCGAGTTTCCCCATAGAAGTCAATGGAAACTCAGATAATTTGTTCCACAGTGACTTATTTTGTATGCAGTACCGCATGTGGCCAGAGGTGGGGGGGGCGCCGGAGTGGCTCCGAGTGCATCCGAGAGGCTCCGAGTGTCACCTCTGGCCAAATGCGGTACTGCACACCCCAGAGGCTTGAATCCTGCTCGTTTTAAGAGACAATGCTCGCAAACCGATGCAGGATTTTAAAAAAAATAATAGATGTATTGCAAAACACTCGTTAACCGCGTTACTCGCAATCCGAGGTATTACTGTGCATTATTTTGAAATCCGTCAAAGTGTTTTGATGTTGAACTTTAACCACTTGCGGAACGCCCGCCGTCATAATAAGTGGAATACTGTTGTTATGGCAGCAGATAGCTGCCAAAACCCCAGTATCCTCTTTAACGGCGGACAGTCCTCTTTCAGATAAAAGTGGACTCCGTGGCGGTTTCGCCGCGAGATCACCTTTATCGGGAGCGGGGGAGGCCCCCCTTTCACTGAGCTCTGTGTGTCTCTGCTACTTACCGGAGTTGCCGGTAGCAGCGGAGACGATCGCGTCCTTTGCCCTGTGAGGCTGGATGCCGAGTGAGGGAAAGATGGCCCCTGCTCAGCTCCATACCAATGGATGACGGAAGCAACGTCAAATGTCGCTTCCACCTAGTGGTCTTAAAGGGGATGTTTACATTCCTTGTAAAAGAAATAAAAGTGACCCAATTTTTTTTTTTAAAAGGACAGTGTAAAAATAAAAAATAAAAAGCAAAATAAATAAGAAAAAAAGAAAAAAAAAAGGGGGAATGGTGAACTTGCTATGTAGCATACTTACAGTATTGTGTGTGTTTACTTTAGAGAATCCTCCATTGTGCTATCCAAGGGCAAATCCTTGAAGAAGACAACACTGGCCGAAACGCGTCAGACCACTTGGCAAAACGCAAATTAGAGTATCTATTTGGATTCACTTTATTGTATTGCCTTATAAATGTTTATTGCTATTTGTATTTTTAATGTTCAGTGAAGCCCTCTAATCTGGGTGTCACAAAGCCCAGGTGCTCCTCACCATTTACCCTTTCATTTGTGGACCATGTTGTACACGAATTGGGGCTGACACCCACCATTGGTTATTGTTGGCTGTATATGGACTATTAAACTACAGTTACATAGTTAGTCAGGCAGAAAAAAAGACACAAGTCTATCTAGTTCAACCAATTAAAAAAAAAAACAACCATACAATCCCATATTCACAATCCTACACCCACAGTTGATCCAGAGGAAGGCAAAAAACCCCAGTAAAGCATGATACAATTTTCTACAGCAGGGGAAAAAATTCCTTCCTGATCCCCTGAGAGGCAATCGGATATTCCCTGGATCAACTTTACTTATAAAGCTCTGGAGGGAGTCTATTTTACATTTTCACAGCTCTTACTGTAAAGAAACCTTTCTGTATTTGGAGATGAAATCTCTTTTCCTCTAGGCGTAAAGGGTGCCCCCTTGTTCTCTGTGATGACCTTAAAGTGAATAACTAGACACCAGTTGTGCTACAAATGAAGAGAACAGTTGAGGAAAGTGGAAAGATAGCACTGGACTCGTCGGGTTATCTTACTGGTATTATTATCTTATGGTATTGATGTTGGTGTAAATGATCTGGTTGCTGGGCAGGCGGCTTCTACACTTCAGAGGACCTCCACAGTCTCCTTGGCTTGTAGTGTAATGTAAAGGGAATTGAAATTGAAGCAAGACACCACCACTGCTAGGAGGTCCAGATACAACTTTATTCCATTAAAAGTCAGGAGTTCAATCCCAAAAAAGTAGCCATTGCGTTTCAGGGGTCCAAGCGCCCCCTTCATCAGAGCTTGACTGGCAACAATGAGAACAAACCAGCAGTTAACTGGAATTACAATGGTATTTTATCCAGTGTGGATGGTTTGGCAGCCAAACAAGCTGCTGATAAGGTCTGTGCTTGTAATCCACACTGGAAAAGATACCATTGCAGGTCCAGTTCACTTCTGGTTTGTTCACATTGTTGCCAATCAGGCTCTGATGAAGGGGGCGCTTGGACCCCCAAAATGTGTTGACTACTTTTTTGGATTGTACCTGTTACTTTTAATGGAATAAAGTTGTATCTGGACCTCTTAGCAGCGGTGTTGCACTTCAATTTCAATTCTCTTTGTAAAGAATAAGAAAGCAGAGTGACAGAGATGAGCTGAATGGTGTGCTGCTTCTCCTTTCACTGTCCAGGCTGGGGGTGGGGAGAATAATCATAAGTAAATGTGAAACTGAAGCAGAAAAAGATCAGACCCCGAACTCATTCTGTATAAAATGTCAAGAATTACAGAATAGATTTTTCCAGTCTTTGACAGCTCCTAGTGCGATATATCAAAATGTCGCAATCCTGGCAAACCCCTCACTTGAATGGGTTGCATTCAGCGTCAGTACCACCCACAAATATGGTATGCTGTTTAATTTTTGCCACGCCCACAAAGCAAAACAACGCAACCATGGCACATGTAAAGCCCTGCGTGCATTCTCTTGCAGATGGGTGGTTGTTAAAACACAGTGCCGCCCCCCCTAATCCATGCGCCCAGCCCCTAATTTACATGTAGGGCGCCGGACGCATTTTTTCCAATGGGAGTTTTTTTTCTTTTATAAGCACATGATTAAAGCCTGAGGCTCTAATTGGCTTCAAAAAAGGGTGGACTCAGGGCGCAGAACACTGTGCCCCTAGCCCACCCACTTGCGTGACAATAGCAAATTTATATTCGCTATTGTCTTCCTGCTTCTCCTTCGGGCAAATCCCGGCTAAGGAAGTGGGTCCTGAGACCTGATTGGCCGAGAGGAGAAGCGATCCTATTGGTCGCCGAGGAGGAGGAGGGAGGACACGCAAGGGAAGCCGCACCGCTGTGAAGCTGAGAAAGGAGGAGAGGCAGAGGCCCACTGCCCGCCTCCCGGAGGAAGCCAGCGACCTAGATGGGGTGAGTGGGGGGGGGAGGCGGGTGTTGGAGGTGTGGGAAACCTGACAGCCGGGGGGAAGGAGGGGGGGTTTGGCGGCAGAAGGATTGCCTCTCCCAAAAAAATATAACCACTAGCCGCCAGTGGTAAAACAGCTGCTCAACTGCCTACTTTTACCACCTTCTGGTCGCTCCTGTAGGTGTCTGCTATTAGCTCATCGAAGTTCATTAACAACTTTTGTCTTACGAAAGATTTACTTTAAGCAAACCGTTGGTACAATCTGTTCTCTGCAATGATCTATTGTTAACACTTTCCCACTCCCCGGCATGTAGTCATTACATGGGCGAAGATATCAATTACAAATGTTTTTACTGATTGCAGCAGATGACGGACAATCTAATTATATACCCACTAGACTGCAATACTGTCTCTCTCTGTGCTGGGCAGACGAAACAGCTGGTGTACAAGGAATATTAATTAATAATAAGTACAATTCTTTCATGATAATTAGAGGTACTTTAGGAAAAATTAGGCAGCCAGGGGTATTGACTTTCATCACAGTCCATAGTATAGACTAGACAGAATTGAACCTGCTGACCAGCTGGCCCCCTCACCAGTTGGCTTTATTTATTTAAATACAGACAGTTCTTATTGCCTTACAACCTCCAAAAATAGTTGCGCTGTCCATACACTAGTACAGACATTCGTACAAAAACTCTCAGTACGTTCGATGACTTGACGAACGTCGCTTCATAATTTACTTTGCTTTTTTACATAAAATTTTGGAATGAATTGACTTTCCCGAACGAAAACCGCACACACTGTTAGAAATCATCGTTCATTCTGGAAAACGTTTCCATCCTGCTCCTTCAAATTTTTTTTCACCACTGCAGTGGAAGACGAACGTCGATTTGACCTCACTAATAATTAGAAAATCGAAAAAATAATCTTAAAATGAAACATTCTGAACAAAATTCTACTAGTGTATGGGCAGCTTTAACCACTTCGGCTCCAGAAGGTTTAATGCCCCTTCATGACCAGGCCATTTTTTGCGATACGGCACTGCGTTACTTTAACTTTAATTGCGCAGTCGCGCAACGCTGTACCCAAATAAAATCGATGTTCTTTTTTTTTCCCCACAAATAGCGCTTTTTTTGGTGGTATTTGATCACCACTGTGTTTTTTTATTTTTTGTGCTATAAACAAAAAAATACCGACAATTTTGAAAAAAAACCCAAAACATTATTTTTTACTTTCTGCTATAAAACATAAACAAAATTCCCAATAAGCGTATATTGATTGGTTTGCGCCAAAGCTATAGTGCCTACAAACTATGGGATATTTTTATAGAATTTTTTTTTTTTTTTTACTAGTAATGGCGGCGATCAGCGACTTATAGTGGGACTGTAACATTGTGGTGGACAAATCTGACACTAAGTGACACTTTTTTGGGGACCAGCGACACTAATACAGTGATCAGTGCTGAAAAAATATGCACTGTCACTGTACTAATGACGCTGGCAGGGAAGGAGTTAACATCAGGGGCGATCAAAGGGTTAACTAATTAATGTGAGTTGGGGACCTTGGATTGTGGTCTCCTTGAGGGTAGGGACCGATGTGAGTGTGCGATGTATGTGTGGAGCGCTGTGTAAAATTGACGGCGCTATATGGGTACTTTAAATAAATAATAATATAATAGACGAGCATCTTAATGAGACACAATGTACAGGGATAGGGACAATTGTAGACACGCACCCACACTCACTCAGGTTGAACTGGATGGACTGATGTCTTTATTCAACCTTATTAACTATGTAACTACTGTATGTAACTGTGTGCCTAGGGAGTTTTTCCTAACTGTGTGGGAGGTGGTTGTACTGTGGGAAGACAGAGATCCGTGTTCCTGCTTAGCAGAAACACAGGATCTCTGTCTTCCCTTGTCACACAACAGCGATCTGCCTTGTTTACATAGGAAGACCGCCGTTCTGCCTCTCTCGGGAACTACCAGCAGGTCCCGGCGGACATCGGATTTGCTGGACCCGCTGATTGGCTCCCGCTGTGTCCAATCACGGCGGGAGATAGTCACCGGCGGCACATGTGCGCAGACCTGGAAAAGCGAAATCACGTACCTGTACGTCATTTCGTGCAGAAGAACCGCCGCCCCGCAGTATTATGTATGTAGGGCAGTCAGCAAGTGGATAATAAATACAAGTCTAAAGAACAATACAAACTGGCACATAAGCTGTTCCCGCAGATATGTTGATTAACATGACCAAATGTGATGTTATAACATGTTCAACCAAAAGTAGCATTCCCTCTGACAAAGGCAGGATAGCACCTCCAGAGGCGGAGGCGGGCTATCATTTCACCCCAGGGCTGAGTCCATGGCTAAAATAGGAGGAACGAGAGTTTATTGCAGAACTTTTAAGGAGGTGAGGGTTAGGGGTTTCTGATACCGTAGCAGATCACTTACAGACTCTCCAGATCCATGTCCAGCTTCACAGTGTCAAAACCTTTAAACCGACACAGTAATGCTGTAAGCATGTTCCCAAATTCCAGTGCGTCTTCGAAGAGAGTCACCAGGGACTTCTGAGAGACCAGCCTTCTTCTTGGCTCTCTCCAGCAAGGGGCCTCCCCTGGGTCTTCTCCTTGGCACAGCTTCCTCCAGACCAGACAGAACAGGTTCAAAATCAGGACCACTTCAGCACACATTAGGCTCCAAAACAGGCTAAGAAAGGTAAGTAAGAAATTAGCTTCTATTTTACCACCAATGTTGTGATCTTTGACAAGGGCTTGCTCCACAGTGCCTGCAGCTACAGCGGTTGGTGAGGGCTTGTTTTTAAGACTATTCACTGCTCGTTAAGAGTATGTAACTATTTGAGGTACACAGTTTTAACCAATCATAGACATGTGCACTGCCGAAAAATGTGTTTGTTTTCGTTTCATTCGTTCTTTTTTTCTTTGTTTTTTTTTGTTATGATCACAATTCGTAAAAATTTGTAAAAATTCATAAATTCGAAAATCCTAAAACTCAAAAATACGAAAATATGAAATAATAACTAACTAATAATAACTTAACTATTACTAACTATTAAATTATAGGTATTGGAATCTCCTTTCAAATTTGGCTGTTAGTGAACATAACGAATACGAATTTATCCAACGTTACGAATTATCCTGAAATAACAAATGCTGCATCTACACAAATGGAACGGAACAAATTAATAATCATAAATAACAAAAATAATAATAAAAACTTTTTATTATTATTATTTATTTTAAATTTGTTCCGTTCCATTTGTTTTGAAGCGGCATTCGTTATTTCTGATAATTCGTAACTTTAGATAAATTTGTATTCGTTGCGTTCACTAAAGGCCAAATTTGAAAGGAAATTCCAACACCTATAATTTAATAGTTAGTAATAGTCAAGTTAATATTAGTTAGTTATTATTTCAGATTTTCGAATTTTCGGATTTTTGAATTTACAATTTTTTTCGAATTTACGAGTTTACAAATTTTTTTCGAATTTACAAATTTTTTAGAATTCACTAATTTTTTAGGATTTACGAATGTTCGAATATTCAAATTTACAAATATTCGGAAAAGTTTATTTTCATCATCTCCGAATTAACAAATTTTTTCGAAATTAGTTAAAAAACTAATTTGGAACGAAACTAATTGCACATGTCTAATCAATAACACTATTGGTTAGACATAACTATAACTGTGTCCCCTAGGCTTCCAGGTCCTGGACTCCTGCCTAGGTTGGCGTGTGGTCTACTCCAGCATTGGAATCAACTAGGGTTGCCACTTCATCCCTTTAAACCCAAACACATATGAATTACACAGGTTCTGAGGCTAACTGAATGCAGATAAGGCACCAAGTGAGTTTAATTACCACCTTATTCAGCCACAGAACCTGTGTAATTACTGTGTGCTCGATTTTAAAGGGATGTGGTGGCACCCCTAGAGTCAACTGACACCAATGTGAAGTACTTGATTCTTCAGTCTTCTCCATACATCTCTATGCAATAACCCAGTGTTTCTCAACTCCATTCCAACTCCAGCTTCCCAACAGGTCATGTTTTCAGACCTTCCATTATTTTGCACAGGTGATTTGATCAGTTTCACTGCCTTAGTAATTACCACAGCCGTTTAATCTGAGGGAAATCCTGAAAACATGACCTGTTTGGGCGCCTTGAGGACTGGAGTTGAGAAACACTGCAATAACCAGCACCTCAATCTCTGGAGCTGCCTATTACTGACCTCTACTACATTAAAATGATCCGTCTATAGAAATCGGTGGACCTGATTTTATCAGGCTGCTTACAGCCAAAGGGATAACATAGAAATTTGTACATAATATGCCATCAGTAACATAGGGCAAAGCAAGCAAAATTTAAAAAAGAAACATCACAAATGACTTTCAGCAAAAAAGCAATAAAATAACAACCCAGGATGAGATCTCATTGAAAGTGCAGTATAGATTCCCTTTAATTATTTTACAGGTCTTCCATCTTCAGATTTTCTTGCATATTATCTCTCCGGCCACTTAAGTCGGAAGCTTTGTTGAAAGACCCCGGCAGATCTCTGCATATTTTAACGATAAAGTCCTGAACTAATTACACCTAGACGCTACCTCCTGCTCCAGAAGAAGGAAACCCCAGCTGTTATAATAGGGACGGGGGTCTGTGCTGCTCCATCGGTTATCCGAGGCTCGTGTAGCCGCTACCGCTGTGTTGCTGTAATTATACTCTCCTCTGAATACTTGTCCTTTCAATAGGAGTCATACTGGGAGCATTGCAAAACATTCACATTCTGCGCAGACTTTCATTAGACATTCCCCATTTCCTCCAATGTATTATTATTATCTAAAGGGAGAGATAACAATTGGCTTTGTCATTTCAGAACGGCCTAAATACACTCAAAGAAAAATAAGACTTTGGGGGGCATAAAACATTCTGTACATAACACATAATTAATATTATTATTATTATTAATATTATTGCTATAAATATTCTAATATAATAAAACAAATATTGTTCCAAAGTTCCAGAGATCACTGCTTCCGATCACTGGGAGCAGTACATCCCTGTCATGTTGCTAGGCAGAATAGGGTAATGCCTTGTTTACATAGGCATCTCCCCGTTCTGCCGCTCCGTGCCACGATCGTGGGCCACCGGCGGACATCGGAAGTCAGACTGGGAATAATACCCCTTAACCACTTGCCGACCCGCTCACGCCAATGACAACATCCGCCCCTGAAGAAGTGTTTTTACACAGAAACGCGTCGGTCTTTAAGGATGTAGCTATGTGCCCTTCTAGGATAATATCTGGATATGTCGTATTTTTCAACCTTTTGAATTACCAATTAAGCTGCCAGCTGTTAAGTGAATTGATCATGCTATACATGATTACCATGTGTTTAGCATGTATACATTTGTGAACATGATGATACTATTTTTATGCACACGTACAAATATAATACTTACTTATTGACTTTCTTGTATGAATTTTACTATTGTTATGCATTTATATAATTTTTACTCCAACAATAAAAAATTGACTACATTTATCTACACGAGTCAACCACCTCATTTAAAGTCCCAAAATTCCCCCTTTTTTTCCCTTTTTCTCGTACTTCTCAAGAAGGAGATCTCTAAAGACACATGATCAAAAGTAATTTATCTACATAAGGCTAGAAAGGGATACAAAGCAATCTCAAAGTGTTTAGGCACATCAGTCGACAGGTAGACAAATTGTCTATAAATGGAGACAATTTAGTACTATGGCTACTCTTCCTAGAAGTGGGCGTCCAGCCAAGACAACCAGGGTACAATGCAGAATCTTCAATGAGGTAAAGAAGAACCCACAAGTAACATCTAAAGGCTTGAAGACATCACTGAAACTGGCAAACATCCCTGTTCATGAGTCTACCATATGCAAGTCTTTGAACAGGCAGGGTGTCCATGGCATAAAATCAAATAACATCAAAGAACCTGCCTCTCTCCAAAAAAAAACATTGCTGCATGCCTGAAGTTTGCAAAAGAGCACCTTGGCAAGCTGCAACGCTACTAGGAAAATATTTTGTAGACTGACGGAACAAAAGTTGAATTGGCCGGAAAGAATACTCAGTACAATGTATGGCGCAAAAAGGGCACAGCTTAACAACATCCCAAAGGTGAAGTATGATGGAGAGAACAGCATGATTTGGGCTTGCTTCGATGCCTCGTGGCCTAGACCACTTGCCATCATCTAGGAGAAAATGAATTCCCAAGTTTACCAAAATATCCTACTGGATAATGTCAGGGTGGCTGTCTGCAAATTTAAGCTTACTAGAAGTTGGGTGATGCAGCAGAACAATGACCCTAAGCATCAAAGTAAATCCACCACATATTGGCTTCATAAAAAGAAAATGTGCCTTTTGGAATGGCCCAGTCAGAGATCAGACATCACCCCATAGAAATGCTTTGGAATGACCTCAAAAGAGACATTCACACCAGACATCCTACAAATGTGTCTTAGCTGAAGCAATTTTGTAAAGAGGAATGGTCAAACATTCCTCCTGCAGGTCTGATCCACAGCTACCGAAAGTGCTTGCTTGAAGTCTTTGCTGCCAAAGAAGGCTTGACTAGCTATTAACTCCAAGGGGTCACTTACTTTTTCCCCAGCACTGTGAATGATTAATGGGTGTTTGCAATAAAGACACAAGAATTTAGAATTGTGTGCTATCAGCTTAAGCAAGTGTGTTTTTCTATTGTTGTGACTTAGATGAGGATCAGATCACAGTACTGCAGAAAACCAGTTAATTCCAAGGGGTTCACATACTTTTTCTTGTCACTGCATCTTTATTGCAACAACCATCAACAAACATATACAGTGTATGCCAGAGTTGATTCCATTTGAGTCTCTTCATACATAGCTTGAACTGGTAGTCTCTACATGTTTCACCAAGATTGGCTTTATCAGGTAACATTTATATGCCCTACTTGAATTGAATAAAATGGTATACATAAATAATGAATTACTTACGCATAATACAAACATATAACACTTTAAATCGTAATTACATTAATGATTAATTATTGATGCTGATTTAAAGTGTTATTTAACGTGTTATATATGTTGTATGAAGAAACTCAAATGGAATCAACTCTGGCATACATTGTAAATGTTTGTTGATGGTTTTAAACTATTTTTTTAACCTTGTTGGAATAAAAAATATATGCGTTTTATATACGGTATTTGTGATGTATTACTTTGGCGCCTTGAAAACCATATTTGCTGCATTTTATGGGATGTGGTACTTTACGACTCACGGCTATCCAAAATCCATTTATTTCTAGTATAATAAAACCATATTCTTCTGAGAGGTCAGGCTCTGCATGTAGACGGTGCTTAGGTCCACGGTACCCAATCAGGAAGAGACCACGCACAATCCTTGATTGAAGTAATTATCTTGTATATTGTAGGGTTAGCAGTAATGAATTATGGGGTTCACACAATGTTGCCAGGCTTGGGACTGTATTCTGCTAAAAGGAGTGGCGATTTGCGGTGTACCGGGATGGTGCTGTAATACTGCTGGAAGGAGACCCACATTATTCTTCCGGATACCAGGATCTTTTTCTCTAGGCAAGCACTGTGCCTATTCTGACGCTACTCTCCAGGAACCGCTCCCTGCACCATATACTTTCCCTCACCAGCGGGGTCTAAGTCCCTGACCTACCACTTGCTTCAGGTGGAAAGGGAAGGGATGGGAGCATGAGGACAGTTGCTGAGACTGGACAATACTCCAATACACAAGGTTTTGTGGTGGACTATCTCGGTACTGATACACGGAAAAATAAATCTTGGATAAAAATTAAATCATTTATTAAAAAGACATACATAGATCACATGAAAAGAGTTTAAAAAAACAGTATACAAATACTCAAAGGTTTCCCCAAGAGATATCTGTTGATGGCGTTTTTCTCATAGATTAACCAGTTCTCTACTAGTTTCATGGTACATAGACCACTTTGTCAGGAGGAATAATCTATAAAACAAATAATCAAATAAAATACAATAACACATAATCAAAGAATTACAGAAGCATAATACATACAGGTAGAGCTCAGCGGTGACGTTGAGAAGTTGCTTACCCGCCAGGTCAATCGCCAGGTACAGGGCCCAGCTGCTCAAAAAGCTCCCCCCGCAACCCAGTGGAACCTTCCAATGTGGGGATTGCCCCCCCTGCCCCTGGATTCTCGAGGGGAGGAGGTTCCAGTTACCTAAACTTTTTCACCTTGAATCTTTTCCAATTGAATCACTATGGGGGTGATTTACCTTATGCTGTGTATGTGTAATGCCTTCTATGTAGGCAAAACAATACGAGAACTCCGACAGAGAATCGGGGACCACTTATATTATTCCGGCAATAGTAAACTTACCACCATAGACCGACACATTGGACTGCCCCACCGATTTGATGTTATGGCTGTCAAATTTTTGGTCCTTGAAGTAGTCCAACAGAGCCCTAGAGGGGGTGACTGGGATAGGACGATTTTACGGAGAGAAACTCTGTGGATCGAGCGTCTCAATGCTACCCCCCCCCCCCGGCCTCAACGAGATGATATGTACCCCTGTCAATCATTGCAGCAATTCTCCACTGGCCTATTACACCCCAGGTTACCTGACCGTTCATACCTGCCCTTGAACTAGGTCAGTAATAGTCAAATTTCCAAAATGTTTTGTTTACAAATAAAGTTCTATTATAGATTTGGGACTATTTAGCCCCTCATTATTTCTTGTAATTAATGTATTTTTTGTATGCATTACTGTAGTGTATATTTGATTAAATTCATTTGGGTTGTTGCTTCCCCTGCACACCTAGCCAGTCTCTCCCTGGCTGCTTGTTTTTTCTCCCCAGCTGCGGACATGTGACTCTCCTGGTGAGGACGTTTTCCCTTGTGGGAACCACCCCTCTCTTGCGCTACCTGAGTTTTGGGCTTTCCAACCCATTTGACATAGGCGGCGCGCGCTTGTGCAGTGCGGGGAGCCAGACCCAATGACCGCCGTCAGGCGGCGTGTGTGCGGCTTCTGGGTTGGGGAGCTCATTTAGCAGGCCCCGGCCCACTGGTGAGCACGACAGATATTTCTCTCCAGGGGGTTGTGACCGGCAGCCAGGAGAAAGGTAGGACTGGGATCCTTGCGGCCAGGCGGTGCTTTTGCTCCCTGCCCCTTCCTCGCATCAACACTTTATTGGTTATATTTTTACAGACCCGTCTGATGCCTATAGGGTCTAGCTTGGCCACAGATAGAGGGACCCCTTACCAGGTGCTTGCTTCATGTGTAATGAACCCTCAGCTTGCAACTATCCACTGGTGATGTAGGATTGTGACATATTCCAGCCACCACCACCTGAGATACCTTATATATGGTCACGCTGCTTATATTCCCTCTTTCTACCTGCCATGCCCTTTTCTTTCCCCCCTGGAGCTTTGTACATATTTTTTGAATAGATCTTTAAATATATCTAAGCAGGTAGGTTATGATTTTCTAACCATTAGGTATATGCACTTCTTTTCCTTCACCATCCATTTGCCTCACCCCCATCTTACCTCTCCCCCCTTCACATCCTCACCCAACAACTTACCCACCCTTACTTTCAAAACTCCCCACCCCCCCCCCCGCAGTTGCCTCCCCTTTTCCCCTTTCCCCCTCTCCCCCCCCCCCCCGTTTTTCTGCCTTTTTTATCTGTCTCTCTTCATTCTACAAACTCCATATCTACAAACTATTTCATTCAAAATGTTCTTTGCTGTTGTTTTTGCATTTGCTTTAGCTACTGGCCCTTCCCCCCTTCCACCTCCTTCCTCCCCCCCGGTGCACTATAGAATCCCTTTATGGGTAATATTTGACCAACCGTTCTGTATATATCTATTCCTACCCCTATTTAGATTAGGTTTCGCATAATCCCCCTTGTTCGTCGCGGGGGGAGCTTTTTGAGCAGTTGGGCCCTGTACCTGGCGATTGACCTGTGGGGTAAGCAACTTCTCAACGTCACCGCTGAGCTCTACCTGTATGTATTATGCTTCTGTAATTCTTTGATTATGTGTTCTTGTATTTTATTTGATTTATAGATTATTCTTCCTGACGAAGCAGTCTATGTACATTGAAACTAGTAGAGGACTGGTTAATCTATGAGAAAAACTCCATCAACAGATATCTCTTGGGGAAACCTTTGAGTATTTGTATACTGTTTTTGAAACTTTTTAAATAGGAAATATGTATGTCTTTTTATATGCAATAAATTATTTAATTTTTATCCAAGATTTATTTTTCTGTGTATCAGTACCGAGATAATCTACCACAAAACCTTGTGGGTTGGAGTATTGTATTTGTTTGGCCAGTCTCTGACTGTCCTCACGCTCCCATCCCTTCTCTTTCGTCCTATATCATTTTTTGCATGATGGTCCTTTTTTTGCCTAAGTTTAGGCCTTGCTATTTGAGGCTATACTCAAAAATTTCCTTGCTTCAGGTAAACTGGAATAATGTGGCTACCCTATTATATAAGGTCCCACACCAAGATGGCTGCCAGAGTTCTCGAAAGAATACAGCGTCTAATCAGGATAATCTGTATCTGAGAACTGTATTTGGAGAGACTCCACTCCATTTGTAATAATGGCACAGTGCCATTGTTGTACGCTAACAGGCATGTCCACTCAGTGAAGTTGGTTTCTGTAGAAAATTGATGGATAGATTGGATGTAGGCACTGTTCAGTCAACAATTTTTTGCCAATGTTTCCCAAAATGGTTAAACTGTGGGGGAGGCTGACAGTTAGGACAGTTAGTTTTACCTTATTGAAGTTTTTAAACTTTTTTTTTTAATTAATTTAAGGGTGTTACAATTGCCCTACCTACTTGACTTTATGTAATACACTTCTGAAAAGAGAAAAGGGCAAAGCTAGGGCATAGAGCATACCCCAGGCCATAGAGTTGATAGAAATATTTCAGGCACTCCCGAGTTCTGGGCCTCCAGTGGAACTTGAGATTTGAGAACAAGACCAGCGCCAACCAGAATCCCCAAATTCCTCCTTAAACAAGGAAGGCAGGCATGACTCCCACCCATTGTTCCTGCATAGATAAAATGCCTGCTTGATTTCCCAAGAATTTAGTAAATTGTGCTCCTGTCGTTCTCCTGCATATTGCAAGATGTCGCCATGGCAGAGTTGATAACATGTGAAGAATCTTAATGGCCGCTGTCTGCCTTATTCATGCCTTTCCGATTCATTTCCAGCTCTATTTGTATTCATTTTACTTGTTCCCTTTTATTTGACAAAGCCTAGTGGAGAATAGAAATGAGAAGGTTAGGGCTAAGGGGCATTTCTGTGGAATGTTCAAATTGGCGTTTGGCACGGTGAGTTTATGAATGTTCCGACCATGGATACTTTTATACTGAAAGATCTAGATAATGGGGCCCATTCTGGAAAGTGCCTTTATTTATGATGGCCTGCATTGCTCACAGTCACCAATTAGATTCAGACTTTTAGATCCCAAATGATGGATATTAAGTAGATCTGTGGATTCATCCTATAGCATCAAACAATGAAATCAGCATCAATGAATAACTGATGAGGTAAAATCAGAACCTCAAAAATAGGACTGTAAAGGACTGCCAAGATACAGCTTCCTCCACTGTGGAACCAGGAACCAGGTAATATAGCTGTGCATTGCACCCAAGAACTAGACAACACTAGCTTAGGTGCAAACTGGAACTAACTTTATTGTAAATTCACACAGAATAGCTACTACACAAAATCAGGTAAGAGCTTGATCACATTGTCCTAAACAATGCAAACTGTAAACAGTAATATCATCAGTACATCTAACAGTACATCTAATGAACAGCTAACATAAACATAAACACATAAACATCCCACAATGGTTTGGTAACAAGGTAAAGTGGACACAATGCTAGCCACATCTCCAAGAGGATTAGGAGACAGATAGAAACAATAGGTGTCTCAATTAACAATGGGCATTCACACCTAGGAGGCACACAATGGGGAAATTATACCATGAGAGAAAGACACCTTAGTAAACACTAGGGATGAGCTTTGAGTTCGAGTCGAACTCATGGGGACCTGGGTCCTGCCCCAGGGGACAAGGATCAATGCAAAAAAAGTTTTAAAAACGGGCGTTTTTTCGGGAGCAGTGATTTTAATAATGCTTAAAGTGAAACAATAAAAGTGTAATATTCCTTTAAATTTCGTACCTAGGGGGTGTCTATAGTATGCCTGTAAAGGGGCGCATGTTTCCCGTGTTTAGAACAGTCTGACAGCAAAATGACATTTCAAAGGAAAAAAAGTCATTTAAAACTACCCGCAGCTATTAATGAATTGCCGGTCCGACAATACACATAAAAGTTCATTGATAAAAAGGGCATGGGAATTCCCTAAAGGGGGAACCCCGAACCAAAATTTTAAAAAAAATGACGTGGGGGTCCCCCTAAATTCCATACCAGGCCCTTCAGGTCTGGTATGGATATTAAGGGGAACCCTGGCCAAAATTTTTTAAAAAAATGGCGTGGGGTCCCCCTCAAAATCTTTACCAGACCCTTCAGGTCTGGTATGGATTTTAAGGGGAACCCCACGCCAAAATTTTTAAAAAATGGCGTGGGGTCCCCCCAAAAATCCATACCAGACCCTTATCCGAGCACGCAACCTGGCAGGCCGCAGGAAAAGAGGGGGGGACGAGAGAGTGCCCCCCCTCCTGAACCATACAAGGCCACATGCCCTCAACATTGGGAGGGTGCTCACTTTAAGCATTATTAAAATCACTGCTCCCAAAAAAACGCCAGTTTTTAAAACTTTTTTTTGCATTGATCCATGTCCCCTGGGGCAGGACCCGGTCCCCAAACACTTTTTATGACAATAACTTACATATAAGCCTTTAAAATTAGCACTTTTGATTATTCATGTTCGTGTCCCATAGACTTTAACGGTGTTCGCGTGTTCGAACAAATTTTTTGCCTGTACGCAAGTTCTGGTGCGAACCGAACAGGGGGGTGTTCGGCTCATCCCTAGTAAACACATTTTATCAGAAGACGCCAGCATCATGTTGTTTTAAACTCATTATGTTACCATCTGCTTTGAGTCTCTGAGTCTAGGGGGGGTGTTGAAGCAGTCAATGCTGGTTTGGGCATAGTGGCCGCAAATCTGTATCCAGGTCATCCAGTTCTCAGAGTTTCAGTGTTTCGTGAGACATGGACCCGAATCCAAAGCAAAACCACTCCAATGGTTCCCCCAGGCACACACCACCCAAATAATGGAGCCCCCTCAAAAGCCAGGGCCCATAGTCAGTAGACAAGAGGCTACCCTGCAGTCCCCTCCAAAAGGCCCACAGATGAATGCTTCCCTGTATTCAATAAAACATCATTAACCACTTCCGGACCGCCCACCGCACATATACTTCGTGCATGAGCTACTCAATGTCCGCCGGCAACCCGCGATTGCTTCACAGAGCGGCAGAATGTAAACAAGGCGGATCCCCGTTCTGACAGGGGACAACACTGAAATCGGTCTAAACTGAAGAATAATTTATTTTTATTTTTTTGGATATGTATTATAGTAGAAAATAAAACATTTTGTTTTTTTTTTCAAAATTGTCGCTCTTTTTTTGTTTATAGCACAAAAAATAAAAACCACAGATGTGATCAAATACCACCAAAAGAAAGATCTATTTGTGGGGAAAAAAATGGACATAAATTTTGTTTGGGTACAACGTCGCACGCCCGCGCAATTGTCAGTTAAATTGATGCAGTGCCATATCTCAAAAAATGGCCTGGTCATTAAGGGGGTTAATCCTTTCGGGGCTGAAGTGGTTAAAATTATTTTTTAAAATGTAGGTTAAGTACCTGAATTTGACTTTTATATCAGCCTCTTGCAGTCTTTGTGCAGCAGAGCTCATACTGGGACTTGGAGAAGCAGAAAAAGGAGCAAAGCAGTAGTTCTGCAGTGCTCATGTGCTAACAGGGAACACGCTGATAGGAGGAGAGAGCCGAGTGACAGAGAGATGAGCTCATCAGTTAATGCTTCTCCTTTTACTGTCCAGTCACAAGCTGGGGGAGGGAGAATCAGGTCTCCTGCCTGGCCTGGCCTCTGTGGCAGAGCCGTGCAAACTGCAGGAGTGGATCAGAAGAAAGGCAAATCCTTGGGCAGGTAAAACAGCTTCCGTATGTAAGTACCGTATATACTTGAGTATAAGCTGACCCGAATATAAACGAAGCATCTAAAAATACCACAAAAAACTGGGAAAACTTATTGACTCGAGTATAAGCCTAGGGTGAGAAATGTGCAGCTACTGTAAGTGGAAAAGAGGGTCAACAATGCCCATTTGCAGCCTCACTGTGCCCATTTGCATGCCTCACTGTGCCCATTTGCAGCCATAGGTTCCCCGAACTTCAAACTTGATTGTTAAGGGTTCCTAGATGAAGCCAAAATTTGGGTTCTCTGGACCCAAAGGGTCCCAAAATGACATTGCTGCAGATGGACACAGTTGACCGACTTTGGGGCCCCATATCTGGGGACCCCAAATTTGGTGTGCAAACCCAGTGGAACTAGCACTACAACATATCCAAAGCTGGGGTTCCTAGCACCAAGTGGCCCCAAAATCGGTTCGGAAAGTGTCAAGCACTTTTCTGCAGCAGAGAATGACATTTTCCGAACCGACTTTGGGGCCCCCTATCCCCGTGCTTGACTCAAGTATAAGCCGAGGGGGCCATTTTCAGCACAAAAAGTGTGCTGAAAAAAATCAGCTTATACTCGAGTATATACGGTACTGAATCTGTGCATTAGGCAGTTTGTCTGGAGTTCAGCTTTAAGGAAGGGCACCTGCCACACATCCAACTGACTGTGAGTGAGCAAATGTCCATCATCAATCATCTATAATGACTTCACTATCACTACCACGCTCCGCTGGATGCCAACAATGTTTTTTTGCTCAGCACAGGGACAAAGGTAAATGCAAGATTACATATTTTTTTTATATATATAATCCTTATTTTATTTTATATTTTAAGCCATACAATCCCGTGTACAAACAAAAGGGTAAGGGAAGAGGGAAGGCAAAATGCACCTCAAGGGCAAATACTGATATTGGTAGCATCATAATACATTACACTATGAGTATAATTATTGATAGTACGAGCCCATCCCTGTCCTAGATTTTCGATCCAAGTGGACATTCCCCTCAATAAATCAAAGCAGATACCTTACAGCATCTTAGGCTCACATAAAGTAAGGTAGAACATAGAAGACATGAAAACATATATATATATATATATATATATATATATATATATATATATATATATATATATATATATATATACAAAAGGAAAAAAAAGGCCTTTATAAATGGGCAAACACACCTGGTTCATCGGCTGATGGGGTATATCTACACTAGTAACATCAATGCTAATTCTGCATCTGGTTCTGAACCTGATTCAGGGTCCAGTTCGCCTGGACAAGTTGCCCGAAGGCAGGATCCACCAAAGTTAACAGGGCAATATCTAGACTAGAGGAGACTGGAGCCTGTCCAGAGGTATAGCCCCGCCATGAGGCCCAGATTGAGTTGAAGCGCTCACGAGTTCCCTTGCACGGGGCCACCCATTCGTCTGCTTCCATGATCTCCGTCACCTTCCCAAGCCGGTCCAACTCACTCGGGACTCGCGGGCTCTTCCAGTGAATTAGTATAAGGCGCTTTGCAGCATTTATAGTGAGAGGGGGGATGTGGGGGGGGGGGGGTGAAGCAGGAAGTGCTTTGGGGCAAAAGGCACATCTATACCTAGACTATCCGATATGCGTCTGCGGACAGCAGACCAAAAGGGTGAAACCAACGGACAGTCTCACCAAATATGGAGGAGTGTTCCCTTCTGCCCGCATCCCCTCCAACACAGAGACTGATAGTTAAATTCTAGCAAGGGAGGTGGGCACATGGTACCACCAGGACAGCAACTTATAGTTATTTTTTGTGTTTTAGAGTCTACTGAGCTAGAGTGCGTGAGAAGGTACAAGTGGCGCAATTGTTCCTCAGTGAACCCATACCTTCTCCCATTCCCCAATGAAGAATGGTTTAGGGTTAGGGGGAACCGAATCAAGTAATTTATAAAGAGCTGAGATCATATGTGGTAGAGGTGCTGCCCGTATGCATTCAAACTCTGTAAGGGTAGGTCCAATCGGGAATAGGTGGCGCTGTGAGGAGTCAAAATCAGTATGTTGACAATATCTCTAAAAGTCAAAGGGGAAACTACCGTACCGCTCCCTGAGGGTGGCCAGCGAAATTAGGCTGTGACCCTCCAGGAAGTGGGACAGGCTAATACCCTAATCAGTTATCCAGGGACCAAAAAAGGACAATTTCTTCCCAGGAGGAAACCACAGAAAGCCACCAACAGGCACTAGTGGTGATGTTGGGGGGGCTAGGGACCTATTTAGCCTGTCCCAAACTTTCAGGACATGTGTTGTTAGTGGGGACACCCAATCTGATAAACCCCTATCGCTCGGAGGGACCCGCGGTGCGTAGGATAGATTACGACCTGCCGCAAGATTACATTTAAATTATTTCTACACACCAGCTGAAATCAGTCTGGCAGTGGATGTGCCTTCCCTGGCTAATGAAATGAGAAATGTGCTGACCTACATGGGTAGCAGTTCTACCCTTCCAGCACTGTATCTACTCATTAATGTTCATAGTCTTTAGAGGATACAGTCTAAGAGGATACATAGTCTTTAGAGGATACAGGGAGACAGCCCCCGCATCCCCTTATCTCAGCTGAAAACAAGGGGGGATAAACAGCCGCAGCCTCCCCAGGATATGTAAGGCTCCTTTCAGATGGAGCGGATCTGCCTGCTCAGCCCCAGCCTAATCCCCACTGAGCAGGTGGATGACAGATCCGTGTCCGCTCCTCTATGCAGAACAGACACATACACAACCCGCTCTCCTCTATGGGGTGGTCGCATGGAAAAGGACTGCATGTCGGTTCTCATCCGATTGTCATCCGATCTGATCCGCTGGATGGATGGTGAGTGTATCGCCATCCGTCTGATTTTTAGTGGCCCGGATCGGATTGGATGCTGGCGGGTGTCAGCGGACACATGTCCACTGACATCTGCCTCGTCATAGAGATCAATAGGTGGTCTGATCAGGTCCGTCTATAAAACTGTCAGGTGGACCAGATCGGAGAGGAGGATGGAGGGTTTGATGGTGGGCAGTATGTGCAGAAGAGGAGCGTGGACATTATAACAGTGGGCAGTATATGCAGGAGAGGAGTGCGGATGGTAAAACAGTTGGCAGTATGTACAGGAGAGGAGTGCGGATGGTAAAACAGTTGGGAATATGTGCAGGAGAGGAGTGTGGATGGTAAAACAGTTGGCAGTATGTGCAGGAGAGGAGTGTGGATGGTAAAACAGTTGGCAGTATGTGCAGGAGAGGAGTGTGGATAGTAAAAAAGTTGGCAGTATGTGCATGAGAGGAGTATGGATGGTATAACGGTGGGCAGTATGTGCAGGAGAGCAGGGCCGTCTTTAACATTGATTGGACCCTGGGCAAAAATTTTCTCGGACCCCCCCCCCATGCAATTTCGCTCTCCACCTGCTCTGAGACATACAAAAAAATGTAAGCTAGACTCAAAATCAGTTTACTGTATCAGAGCAGGCAGCGATTGCGATTGGTTGCCAGAGGTTACAGCATATACCGCTTACTGACTGGTTGCTAGAGGTTACAATACACATTACGGCTCACTGATTCATTTCTAGAGGTTGTAGTACATGATTTCTGCTTGTTGATTGGTTGCTAGAGATTACTGTACAGTAGTACTGCTCACTGATTGGTTGCTAGAGGTTACTGCACATCATTACTGCTCACTGATTGGTTGCTAGAAGTTACAGCACATCATCTCCTCACTGCCTGCACAACATGGACTGGGGAGGTGAGCGGACCCATCAATAGACAGAAAACTCCTAGGGATCCTAGAATTCCTAGGATCAGTGGCAGTGCTGGGGGGAGGGGAGGGTGTGATCAATGGCAATGCTGATTTTTTTCTTACCAACTACCAATATAAAGAGGAGTTTCAACACTGGCCACCAATGTAATAGGGGTTTACACTGACCACTAATGTAATAGGGGTTTACACTGACCACTAATGTAATAGGGGTTTACACTGACCACTAATGTAATAGGGGTTTACACTGACCACTAATGTAAGGGGAACATTCACACTGGTCACTAGTGTGAGTGAAAGGATTGTATACCAAGCACCAATGTAATGAGAAGATTTACACTGACCACCGAGACATTTAGCCTACGTTCACATTTGTGTGTTGGGAACCTGAATTGGACCTGATATTAGCCTCAAGCAGTACTGTACAGGGAAAAGCAACACATCAGTTACACTGTAGCGTGTGTGTGCTAATAAGTAGCATGCTGAGAGGAGGAAAGACCAGAGTGACAGAAAGATTAACTCATCAGTGAGCATCTTCTCCTTTCACTGCCCAGTCGCAGGCTGGGGAGGCACAAGACCTGTATGTGTTACTTAGCTGCAAGCTGTCCTCCCCTGACAGACCAGGCTGTGCTGTGTTGCCAGGCTGTGTAAATCTTAAGACTGGATGGGCAGAAAAGTAACTCCTTTGACAAGTAAAACAGCTCCCATAATGTCAGCCAACACAATCCCGTATGCTATCTCTGTTTTGTATAGGATGTTACAGGGATTGGAACCCAAGGGAAAGCCGATATACATAAGAGAATGGGAGAGAGACCTGCAAAATGAGTTTACTGAGATACAACTTGATCACTTATATCGCCTTACTCATTCCAGCTCTGTTGGCACAAAAATGCAAGAAAATGGGTTCAAACTATTAATTAGATGGTGTAGAGTTCCCTCCAAGCTTGCTAGAATTTATCCAACCCCTCTCGGATGCTTGCTGGATGGAGTGCGGACATAGGGGTACGTTCCTACACATTTGGTGGGAATGCCCCAAGTTACACCCCTACTGGCAGGATATCAGATCCCAAATAAATCTCATCTTGTATACTGATCTTTGTGACTCCGCAGTGGAGTTCCTCTTTCATGTTCCCCTTTCATGTTCCCACCACCCCTCTCAGCCATTATCACAAGTCAGTGCTGCCCCACCTTCTGAATGCGGCTAGATTCCCTTCTATTGGAAGAGGGCCCAAATTCCAGGCCATTCGGAGTGGATTTGTCTTGTGAATGATATTATGGCTGCAGACCGATGTATGGCAACATGTAAAGGCCGACATGACAAATGGTATGGCGTATGGGCCACTTGGATTCATTATGCTGACAACGCCGGTCGGACCTACAACCAATGGGTACCTGATCTTAATGAGAAGTTTAATTGTCAGAGATGATCCAGACCTGATTCTTGAAGATATTTGATATATGACTGAACCCACCTTATAGTAGAGTTCTTCTTTTACTACTTTTGTTCTATTGTTTTATGTTCTCTCTATATGTCTGCCCTTTTTGGTTTTGGTTTTTCCTGCCTATTTTGTGGCATTTGATCAACATTGACGCTAAGTATAACATATTGTTGATATTCTTCATTTGCCTCAGTGACAATTACGTCACCGCCCTCGTCTCTATACCCTCTATGTAGGATGGTCAATCGGATCTTATGTTATGTAATATGATCAATGCCCACTTGGATTGAATTACATTTTGATATTTCTTTTTGTTGTTTTTGTTATTCTTGTCACTTTGATTGTCTTGTCAATGTTTGTCCTTTATAAACGTTTTGGGAAAATAAATAAAGATTATATAAATACTGTATACTGTATATATTTCATCTGGGTATTTAGCTGTTTGCCTGGAGCCAGGCTTTAATCTTGCATTTACTTTTCTCCCTAGACCTTGCTAAAAACCGTCAGTGGCATCCAGCGGAGTGCTGCGGTGAGGAGCGAAGCCATTACAGATGATCGATGATGGACATTTGCTCACTAACAGTCAGTTGGATGTTCTGCAGGTGTCCTTCCCTAATGTCAGCCCTCACCGCTCGTAATTTTTAAGCACAACCTCCAGCTTTACAAATTTGCGGATCGCATGGTGTTGTAACTTGTATATAAAAGATGGTTTACTGCCAGCCCCTCCCTGAGAGTAACTAGGTTGTTTAAATGCAGATGCTCACCTGCTTTATGATGATAAATAAAGAAAGCAAACAGAAGGCAATTTTCATTCAGAAGGGAGTACTGTGAAGAGTTTGTTTTGAATTTTTAGAATACTTTGGGAAATACAAAGCAATTATTTTAAAGCAGGACTCCAGCCTCAGAGCCCAATTCACAGTAGAGATGCATAAATGAGAACTATTTTAATTGTCATGGTAAGTGGCCTCCACTCCCTCTGTCGTTGACCAGTGAAGTAGCCTTTACCCTTTCTGTTGAAGGTCAATGGAGCAGCCTGAACCTCTTACATTGGAGGTCAGTGAAGCAGCCTGCACCTCTTCCATTGGAGGACAGTGAATCAGCCTGCACCTCTTCCATTGGAGGACAGTGAAGCAGCCTGCACCCCTTCCCTTGGAGGAGGGCCAAGCAGCCTGTGCCGCTTCCATTGGAAGACAGTGAAGCACCCTGCATCTCTTCCATTGGAGGACAGTGAAGCAGCTTGTACCTCTTCTATTGGCGGACAGTGAAGCAGCCTGTACCTCTTCTATTGGAGGACAGTGAAGCAGCCTGCACCTCTTCTATTGGAGGACAGTGAAGCAGCCTGTACCTCTTCCACTGGAGGACAATGAAGCAGCCTGCACCTCTTCCATTGGAGAACAGTGAATCAGCCTGTACCTCTTCCATTGGAGGACAATGAAGCAGCCCGCACCTCTTCCATTGGAGGACAATGAAGCAGCCTGCACCTCCTCCATTGGAGGACAATGAAGCAGCCTGCACCTCTTCCATTTGAGAACAGTGAATCAGCCTGTACCTCTTCCATTGGAGGACAAGGAAGCAGCCTGCACCTCTTCCATTGGAGGACAATGAAGAAGCCTGCACCTCTTCCATTGGAGGACAATGAAGCAGCCTGCACCTCTTCAATTGGAGGATAGCGAAGCAGTCCGAACCGCTTCTATTTGAGGCCAGTGAAGCATTCTGCACCTCTTCCATTGAAGAACAGTTAAGCATCCTGTGCCTCTTCCATTGGAGGACAGTGAAGCAGCCTGTAACTCTTCTATTGGAGGACAGTGAAGCAGCCTGAACCTCTTTTATTGGAGGACAGTGAAGCAGCCTGCACCTCTTTTATTGGAGGAGAGTAAAGCAACCTGCACCTCTTTTATTGGAGGACAACGAAGCAGCCTGTGCCTCTTCTATTGGAGGACAGTGAAGCAGCCTGTACCTCTTCTATTGGAGGACAGTGAAGCTGCCTGTACCTCTTCCATTGGAGGACAATGAAGCAGCCTGCACCTCTTCCATTGGAGGACAATGAAGCAGCCTGCACCTCTTCCTTTGGAGGACAGTGAAGAAACCTGCACCTCTTCCATTGGAGGACAATGAAGCAGCCTGCACCTCTTCCTTTGGAGGACAGTGAAGAAACCTGCACCTCTTCAATTGGAAGATAGCGAAGCAGTCTGAGCCGCTTCTATTGGAGGCCAGTGAAGCATTCTGCACCTCTTCCATTGAAGAACAGTTAAGCATCCTGTACTTCTTCCATTGGAGGACAATGAAGCAGCCTGTGCCCAGGGGCGGACTGACCATTGAGCTACTCGGGCACTGCCCGAGGGCCCTGGGCCACTAGGGGGCCCCATCAGGATTGCCAGCCTCAGTAAAACCAGGGACAGTATGAATAAATCTGTGTTTTTTTTACATCTGTCTGTGTATACTGTGTGTACATGTATGTGTATACTGTGTGATTGTATACTGTGTGTGTGTATACTGTGTGGCCCCATAATCTCTCATTGCCTGGGGGCCCCATAATCTCCTATTGCCCGGGGGCCCCATGAGTTATCAGTCCACCCCTGCCTGTGCCTCTTCCATTGGAGGAGAGTGAAGCAGCCTGCACCTCTTCTATTGGAGGACAGTGAAGCAGCCTGAACCTCTTCTATTGGAGAACAGTGAAGCAGTCTGCACCTCTTTTATTGGAGGACAGTAAAGCAGCCTGCACCTCTTTTATTGGCGGACAATGAAGCAGCCTGTGCCTCTTCCATTGGAGGACAGTGAAGCAGCCTGTACCTCTTCTAGTGGAGGACAGTGAAGCAGCCTGTACCTCTTCTATTGGTGGACAGTGAAGCAGCCTGTACCTCTTTTATTGGAGGACAGTAAAGCAGCGTGTACCTCTTCTATTGGAGGACAGTGAAACAACCTGTACCTCTTCTATTGGAGGACAGCGAAGCAGCCAGTGACTCTTCTATTAGAGGACATTGAAGCAGCCTGCACCTCTTCCACTGGAGGCCAGTAAAGCATTCTGCACCTCTTCCATTGGAGGACAGTGAAGCAGCCTGTGCCGCTTTAGTTTTTTTTATAAATTCTTTATTTGTAAGTAAGGGAAATACAGACCATGAAAATCAGTACAATCAGTGCCATGTAGCACATAAACCCCAACAAAAGAGCAAGCAAGCAGGTTGGCAAGTTTCACAAGTGTTGGTGTGCATGCCCCAAAAACTTAAAATTCTAGGATTGGCTGCAGAGGAACAAGGAGCAAATGGTTGAGGCATAAGCAGGGCTTTGCTTCCTCATGCCAGAGCCTCCTGCAAAGAGAACAGTAAGCAACACAGTAACCAAATCTCCTGAAACTAGCAATCAGGGGCAGCAGTGCCTCACACTCTGCAGATATACAGCTATAAGTATTTAGGCACCCTCACATGCCAGGAAGTTCATTGCTAATTTTCTAAAGGAATTCCAGACAAAAGGAACATTTTTAACCCCTTTACGCCGACCTAACACAAATATGCATCCCCACTAGCCTTTTTTTTTTTTTCTGCGGGGCCGCAAATTTGCGTATCTCCCTTTGTCCCATGTGGCGCGCTCCCAGCACAGAGACCGGGGTCTCACTGTGAGTCCCGGGCCCCGTACTAATGATCAGGACTTTTCTCTCCTTGCAGAGAAAAAAAAAGTGTGTGTAAGAAATTAAATAATAATAATAAAAAAAAATACCTAGATCAAGGTTTGATCTAGATCAGTGCCAGGGTTAGTGTTTGGGTCAAAGGTAATGGTCAGTATTTTTTTTTGACAGATATATATATTTTTTTAATTAATATCAGTGTCAGTTAGTGTTGGTGTCAGTGTGTTTTAGGTAGGAAAAAAAGCAAAATACACACTATTATTTCTGGGCTGTACTACAAGTACATACCTCAACTAACATACACATATGTGGTATCACTGAAATCGTCAGGAGCAGGAGAATTTAATTTGGGTTGTTCTCTCATGGAGGGCAGAGGCGGCTCTCTAATTAGGCAAATTAGGCGGTCGCCTAAGGCCTCGCACTCACAGGGGCCTCGCGGCCGCCTAATTTGCCTGTTCTCACTCACTGAAGTTGACGCCGCCGACTCCGCCTACCCCCACTGGGACTCTGTGGCTTAGGAGCTGATGGACAAATCAGATACTGCCTGAGGAATAGCGGCCTCATCACGGAGCGTCCCAGTCCGTGGGGCCTCATGTGTAAGTTTTGCCTAAGGCCTCACAAAGCCTAGAGCCGCCTCTGATGGAGGGTATGGTAGTACCAAGAAATATGCAGCTAAATTAAATTGAATTAAATTTTTTTTTTTACTATTTTGGGAGAATTTGGGAATCAGGAGATATCTGTTACCATTTACCACCAAATGAAAGCCCAATTTGTCCTGAAAAAAAACAAAGTAAAATCCACCTGGATGCACAAAGTAGTTGTGCATCCATATGTACGGGTTTACTAACACATGTCAAAATTGCAAAATTGTGCTTAGGCATTTAGATTTGTTTTACCCTTAGGTGTAAAGGGATTAAGGAAACAGCTTTGGCTGAATCAACATTTTTAAATGTTCAGTGAAATAATACTTTTTTATTTTTTTGTATTTAGGTCCACTTTAACAACTGTGAAGCTATGATTTCAGCCATGCAGGGAGTGCATTGTTTCCACTGAGTCGGCCAACTCAAAGAGGTATATTACCGTACATTGTTGTGCAAATCTAACAATCTTTCCAACAGTAATCACAAATAATCACCACAATTCACCTTCACCACAATTTACATACATTTCCGAGGATCGTCAGCTCCATTTAGTGACTCTATTGCAGTTTTCCTTGAAATACCTAATCAGAAAAATACCGCAATATGGCTGCTAGATGGAGCTGACAATCCTAGAAGATCAGGAAAATGATGGCAAATATTTGTGTCGGCTGTACGAAGGTGTCACATTTGTTCATAAATAGACCCCATAGGCTTGTGTGAGTTAAGGTTTTGTTGGGAGGTAGAGCAGTAAAGCACAGCCACTATATAAGACTGCAAAGCAGGAAACAGGGATGAGATTCTAATTGGCAAACATGGCTACCACCATGTACATATACAGCTACAAACTATACCTAAACAATAAAGCTATTTAAAACATTACCACACAGTGAAGACATCATTTAAATTAAGTGGATCTATTTTACATGTACAGTTGTGCTCAAAAGTTTGCATACCCTGGCAGAAATTGTGAAATTTTGGTATTAATATTGAAAATATGACTGATCATGCCATGATCACATTCATGATCACATGAAGCCCTTTATTATCACATAGTTTTTTGGATCCTTTTTAAATCATAATGATAACATAAATCACCCAAATGGCCCTGATCCAAAGTTCACATACCCTGAAATGTTTTGCCTTGGTATAGACACAGAAGATGGCATACACAGGTTAAAATGGCAATTAAAGTTTAATTTCCCACATTTGTGGCTTTTTAAATCACAATTATTGTCTGTGTATAAATAGTCAATGAGTTTGTTAGCTCTCACATGGATGTACTAAGCAGGCTAGACACTCAGCAATGAGGAGGTAGAAAAGAACAGTCAAAAGACCTGCGTAACAAGGTAATGAAACTTTACAAAGATGGAAAAGGATATAAAAAGATATCCAAAGCCTTGAATATGCCAGTCAGTACTGTTTAATCACCTAATAAGACGTGGAAAAATCTCTTGATACCAAGTCAAGGTCAGGTAGATCAAGAAAGATTTCAGCCACAACTGCCACAGGAACTGTTCGGGATACAAAGAAAAACCCACAGGTAACCTCGGGAGAAATACGGGCTGCTCTGGAAAAAGATGGTGTGGTTGTTTTTAAGGAGCACAATACGAAGATACATGAACAAAAAAGAGCTGCATGGTCAAGTTGCCAGAAAGAAGCCTTTACTGTACAAGTTCCACAAAAAAGCCTGGTTACAATATGCCCAACAACACCTTGATATGCCTCATTGAGCTTTTTTGTGGCATTGGCGCAGTAAAGGCTTCCTTCTGGCAGCTCAACCATGCAGCTCTTTTTTGTTCAAGTATCGCTGAATTGTGCTCCTTAAAAACAACCATGCCGTTTTTTTGGAGAGCAGCCTGTATTTCTCCTGAGGTTACCTGTGGGTTTTTCTTTGTATCCTGAGCAATTCTTCCACCAGTTGTGGCTGTAATCTTTCTTGGTCTACCTGACCTTGGCTTGGTATCAAAAGAGCCCCTAATTTTCCACTTCTTAATAAGTGATTAAACAGTACTGACTGGCATATTCAAGGCTTTGGGTATCTTTTTATATCCTGTTCCATCTTTGTAAAGTTTCATTACCTTGTTACGCAGGTCTTTTGACTGTTCTTTTCTACCTCCTCATGGCTCGGTGTCTAGCCTGCTTAGTGCATCCATGTGAGAGCTAAAAAACTCATTGACTATTTATACACAGACACTAATTGTGATTTAAAAAACCAAAAATGTGGGAAATAAACCTTTAATTGCCATTTTAACCCGTGTGTGCCACCTTCTGTGTCTGTATCAAGGCCAAACTTTCCAGGGTATGTAAGGATCCAAAAAACTATGTGATAATAAATGTCTTCATGTGACTGCTATCCTTAAATAAAAGGCAGTTTTTTGGCATGATCGGTCATATTTTCAAAATGAATGCCAAAATGTCCCAATTTCTGCCAGGGTATGCAAACTTTTGAGCAAAACTGTATACAGGCGGTCCCCAGGTTAAACAAAAAAATAGGTTTGTTCTTAAGTTGAATCTGTTTGTAAGTCGGAACAGGTAAATTTTTTAGGTGTAGCTCCAGCCAAAAAAAAAATATTTTTAAGCTTTTTGGATATCATAGAGAAGGGTTAACACCCCTTTAATGTTTGTTTTGCTGTCTGTGTCCCTGTTCAGAAGATTTCACCTCATTTTCTGTCCCAATGACAATTGGATTTTGAAAATTTTGGGTTGTTGTGGAAACAAGCCTTGGTGATGAAGCTTCAGTGGAGGTACCTTTTTCCCATAATAACTCTAATGCCGCGTACACACGGTCGGAGTTTTCGACAACAAAGGTCCGAAGGTCTTTCCGACGGACTTTCGACGGACTTTCTAACGACCGGACTTGCCTACACACGATAAAACCAAAGTCCGACGGATTTGTACGTGATGACGTACGACTAGACTAAAATAAGGAAGTTGATAGCCAGTAGCCAATAGCTGCCCTAGCGTCAGTTTTCGTCCGTCGGACTAGCATACAGACGAGCGGATTTTTCGACTGGACTCGAGTCCATCGGAAAGATTTGAAACATGTTCCAAATCTAAAGTCCGTCAGATTTTCGACCGAAAAAGTCAGCTGCAGGTCCGATGAAGCCCACACACGGTCGAATTGTCCGCCGGACTCGGTCTGACGGAACCAGTCCGGTCGAAAAGTCTGCTCGTGTGTACGCGGCATTACAGGAGTGAATTTCCCGTCCTAGGGGTAGATTTCCTCTCACTTCCTGTTGTCACCCACCATTTGTAAGTAGGAGTCATTTGTAAGTCGGATGTTTGTAACTAGGGGACCGCCTGTATCTAAATATCATTGAAAAGACTATAAAAAGGGCCATATTATACTTCACATGCGGTCAATGACACTCTTGCTGGGAAGAGACGTTGCTGAATATACTTGTCAGCGTGTCTGCCGCTCATCGGGATTATTGCACCCGGCGGAGTCTGCAAATTATTAGCAATAAACCGTCATTTGTTTCTCTTTGCTGAAAGAAATACAGTGATTCCGTGCTTAATTATACGAGAAGGTCAATTGATTTTACAGTAAAGGAGACTTTACTCGCTACCTTGATGATACATATTAAAAATTAAATGGCCCAGCAGTCCGTACACTCCTAAATGACGGTTGCTTATTTGACCTCGCTCTAGAAGAGAGACCAAGATTCGTGCCCGCATTCTCCATCTCTAGCTTGGTTCCAGGACAGCCATTGTCCTCTATCGCAGGGGCAAGCACATGTGTATCTATCACAGAACCCCAATGGATTTAAACACCGCCTGGCCGCCGCTTACCAGGACAACCAGGCTTTTAGAAGCTGGAAGTGCAGAATCTGATCTCTGTATTTTTCTAAGGAAGGCTGGGGGGTTTGGGAATAATGGTTATTTATGAAAATCTATTTACTGAATTATCTGCCCCCTGACCCACGAAGAGCCCACGAATAGTATTTGAGTCTAAATATCGAAGCACCACACCAAATATTGGGTGCAACACACCCATATAATGGGTGCAACAACTAACGCGTTTCGAGGGCCACACATCGCCCTCTTTATCAGGGTTTAAAATGGTTCAAAGTCAAAAGTTTTTTTACCTTTAAGTGGTTGTAAAGCCTCAAGTTTTTTCACCTCAGTGCATTCTATGCATTAAGGTGAAAAAACCTTCTGTGCTGCAGCTCCCCCAGGACAACCCCCCTTTTTTTCTTACCTGAGCCCGATCCGATCCAGCGATGTGCACAAGCGCAGTTGCTCCAGCTGCTGTTTTTTCTCCTCATTGGATAGATTGATAGCAGCAGGAGCCATTGGCTCCCACTGCTGTCAATCAAATCCAGTGACACGGGAGCAGGGGACTCCTGCATAAGCCTCAGGCTTCAGACCCAGCAGCCAGGAGCTGTATGACACACATCCACCCAGGTCGCAGCCCCGGGCTTGAAGAACCCCGATCACCTAACCCCTCCCGAACAAATAGCCTATCCCAGCATCCAGAAGTAACTCCGGCTTATTGGCTGAGACAACTTATTTAATCGTCACCTGAATTCAGTGTAATCCATCATCCTAATGCCATCATCCTAATCACAGACTACCAATTAGCTAGGCTAGTTACCACCTAGCACAACTAGATTCATTAGCAGCCCTGTTTAGGACCAGGGTGCTACATCTAGGTTAAGTTAGTTAATTGACTTCTGTCCAAAAAATTGGCCCTAGTATATGAATGTGAGTTGGGGACCTTGGATTGTGGAATCCTTGAGGGTAGGGACCGATGTGCGTGTGCGATGTATGTGTGGAGCACTGTGTAAAATTGACGGCGCAATATGGGTACTTTAAATAAATAATAATATAATAGATGAGCATCTTAATGAGACACAATGTACAGGGATAGGGACAATTGTAGACACGCACCCACACTCACTCAGGTTGAACTGGATGGACTGGTGTCTTTATTCAACCTTACTAACGATGTAACTATCTATATAGAAAGATATGCAATATAATTTATATTTCTATAAAATAATAATAACATGAATTCTTTTTTGCATTAGCACACTGCTTGGCATCGGTCTTTAAAATATATTTTTTACATTTTGGAAAGAATAGGGATAGGGAAGAGTTAGAGCCCTTTGCAAGATATTTTTTCCTGTCTGTGTCCCCACTGGGAAGATTCACCCTCCCTCTTTGTCCATTACCATGGAGACAGAAAGTGATAATATATTCAATATTTTATAATTAAAACGGTTGTAAACTGATGATTTTCAAAAACAAAAAAAAACATTTCCCTTTTCACTGTCCAATCACAGGCTGGGGGTGGGTCCAAAAGACGGCTATCAGGCTGAGGACAGCTAGTGGAGGGAAAAAATACTGCAGAGAAAATCTCTGGAGTGAAGGTTAATATTGCAGCAAAAGCTGGTTTTGTTATTTTATCTTTAATTGGGCTATTCATTTTTGTCTTATTATTTTTTGCTGGAGTTCTGCTTAACCACTTGCCGACAGCGCTATAGCCGAATGACGCCTACCTGGGATCGAACCCACTGCGCGCTTGCTGCAGGGCGCGGACGGCGGCGCTGTGATCACAGTGTCCTCATGGGAAATGTCCTGATTATCAGTGTAGTCCCAACTGTGCCCACCAGTGCTGCCAACCAGTGCCCACCAGTGCCTCCTCATCAGTGCTGCCTATCAGTGCTCATTATCAGTGCCGCCTACCAGTGTCACCTTATCAGTGTCCACCAGTGCCGCCTCATTAGTGCCCATCAGTGCAGCCTATCAGTGCCCGTCAATGCCCATCAGTGCTGCCTCGCCAATGCCCATCAGTGCAACATATCAGTGCTAATCAATGCCCATCAGTGTCGCCTCATCAGTGCCCATCAGTGCAGCCTATCAGTCCCCATCAATGCCCATCAGTGTCGCCTCATCAGTGCCCATCAGTGCAGCCTATCAGTGGCCATCAATGCCCATCAGTGTCGCTTCATCAGTGCCCAGCAGTGCAGCCTATCAGTCCCCATCAATGCCCATCAGTGTCACCTCATCAGTGCCCATCAGTGCAGCCTATCAGTGGCCATCAATGCCCATCAGTGTCGCCTCATCAGTGCCCATCAGTGCAGCCTACCAGTGCCCATCAAAGCCCATCAGTGTCGCCTCATCAGTGCCCATCAGTGCAGCCTACCAGTGCCCATCAAAGCCCATCAGTGTCGCCTCATCAGTGCCCATCAGTGCAGACTATCAGTGGCCATCAATGCCCATCAGTGTCGCCTCATCAGTGCCCATTAGTGCAGCCTACCAGTGCCCATCAAAGCCCATCAGTGTCGCCTCATCAGTGCCCATCAGTGCAGCCTATCAGTGGCCATCAATGCCCATCAGTGTCGCCTCATCAGTGCCCATCAGTGCAGCCTATCAGTCCCCATCAATGCCCATCAGTGTCACCTCATCAGTGCCCATCAGTGCAGCCTATCAGTGGCCATCAATGCCCATCAGTGTCGCCTCATCAGTGCCCATTAGTGCAGCCTACCAGTGCCCATCAAAGCCCATCAGTGTCGCCTCATCAGTGCCCATCAGTGCAGCCTATCAGTGGCCATCAAAGCCTATCAGTGTTGCCTCGCCAATGCCCATTAGTGCAGCCTATCAGTGGAGCAGCCTATCACTGCAGCCTCATCAGCGCACATCAGTGAAGGAGAACAAACTATGAAAAATATTGAATATTTATTTGTTTATTTAGCAGAAAATAAAAAAAAATTGTGGTGATTAAATACCAAAAAAAAAGAAAGCTCTATTTGTGTGAAAAAAATGATAAAAATTTTGATTGGGTACAGTATAGCATGACCGTTCAATTGTCATTCAGAGGGCTGAAAGGTGAAAAATGGCCTGGGCAGGAAGGGGGTAAAAGTGCCTGGTAGGCAAGTGGTTAAATAATCTACAAAAAATTACACCTTATATAATCAATATGAATATCGTCCTAACTTGCGATGTGTATTTTGATTATGTCCTTTATATTCTCTATACATTTTTTCGTGTGTGTGCTTCGGCATGGTCTCACCGAGGCACCGATGCCTCATGCCTCTGGTATAGAATCCAGCGTCAATCGGGCTGCCTTCTCCCGCACCTGTGCTCTGAAGTTAACTTGCAATGATCCTACTAAACAAAAAGAGTTTTCACATTAAAAAAAAAAAACGTTATCCCAGGCATCCTGCTGCCGGGCTCATATTACTCCCCGAGGAGCCGCCATCCAATAAGCCAAACATGTTTGCAGAATGGCGGAGGCTGGCGGCAGCCAAATAACGCACGGCGCTGAGCGAGGGACCCGCGGGAAAACATTTAATTAAAGACTCCAGGAATGCACAGATCAAATCCCTCACATATTACATATTCCAGGTGAACAAAGGCAGATTAAATCACAGCTCAGCCATCATTACCGGCCCGGCAGCTGCATCTTTATTAATAACGGAGGATCGTTTAAAGCAAGGTGTCCAATAAAATGTAATTTACACTTTTCTGCAATAAAGGGGAGCTGGCGGATTTTAATTGTCAGATTGCTGAGGTTTGCAATAAAGAAAAGAACACACACCTTTAAAGGGAACCTGCCGTGGGAGAAATACTCTGCGCCAACATTCCTGACCCCCTTCTGTCATAGTCGCCTGGCTGTCATGCTCATCCTCTGGCTTCACTACTTAAAGTGTTACTAAACCCACAACAGTAAAATCAGTCTGTATATGCAACATAGCATGCTTGTTATACTCACTGTGGAACTTAAGGGGTTTGATCCTGTATGCACAGATCCTCCCCCTCCTGCACTGTCTATCTGGGGAAGGGCAGCCAACACAGGCAGGGTAGCCAACCTGCACATGCTCAGTTGTGTCTTTTATGCTGGAGAGAACAGTTACTTGTTCTCAGAGCTAGCCAGGTCACATGATATTGACATCACACATGTGGGCATGTATACAGGCTGTAGTGGAAATCTCCTCCTACCTGAACTCTCAGCACTTGAGAAACTGTGCAGTTTATCATGTAACTGTGGTATACAGATCATCCAGGTATATCCAAGGTATATAGTGGCAGTATTTTAATGTAAAAAGAAGATTTATAAGCAGTGGGCACTGTGAGGGGACAGATGAACTATTTTCATATTACTGGGTTTAGTAACACTTTAACATGCGACCCCCTGGTGACGTCAGACGCTCAGACGAAACGCGTAGTATGTGGTCGAGCGTGATTCGTCACTTCCGCCCATAGTGGAACGCAGGTGGAGTGCAAACGGCGTCCCCGCGTCCATCTACATGTTTTTAACTTCACTGCATGTTTTATGGCTTGTTAAAGCCCTTTTTCATTGAATAAAAACCCCCTTTTCTACGAAATACTTCACCATGGGAGATTGTTCCTTTTTTTAATGTTCTACCTGGATATGGGCAACTATCCTTCTCTGAATGTTTGATTGGAGACACCGCCAGATTTGCTGATACGGACGTCCAGACACATTCCAATATTCCAAAGGCTCTTATGATCTCTGTAGTAGGGATCATCGCCATCTGGTGAGTAGGCTGTTTGCTTGGTGTGGTGGAGGATTTCTACGGTCACCTATACATTGGACTAAGCACCTTATCACTGGAAGTTTTGGATGAACCTCATTTGGACTCATATCCATGTGTTAGTCTATCACTTTGGACACTATGATTGTATTATACTGAGTTCATGACATATGTTTGAATACAGCCTTCATGCACTTTCTAATAACGCAATTAGCATTGCATATATTTAATTTGTACTGTTCACTTGCACTGTTTAATAATTTTATTTATAGAAAGCGCGGTTCAACTTATATACATTTCATTTAACATGGCATTGGCTCAGGGCAAACATGCAAAATTTCAAACTTCAAACTTCACTGCCTGCAAATCTGTCCTAAATCAGGGACTCTTTAAGAAAGTGAAACTGCAGGATCAGCCTGACCGCCAGGAAACTAGAAATTTCAGAAGAGGGGTGGGGAATAGTGTCAGAGAGTTTTCTGCTTTAAAGTGGTTGTAAACCTCTGAAATGAAAAATGAACAAAGCATATCCGTCTATAGTGTGTACTTGTCTCAATCCAAAGCACTGAGTGTGATTTCTGTCTGCTTAATCAATCCTGTGCTATATGCATGAGTCACTTCTGACGATCTGTACCAAAACCAAGCAATCCCACCAGACGACCCCTGACCCGCCCCACTCCACCTACCCCCCCCCCCCCCAGCACATAGCCTCAGCTGTGCATGTTTCCCTATGAGACTGTGTGACTGTGTGAAGGGGGTGTGTCCATCCCCTCCACTCAGTTCCCAGGTTATACTGGGAGGGGGATATGGAAGGGGGTTTTGGAAGGGGTATGGGAAGGGGTATAGGAGGGGGGTATGGGAAGGGGTATGGGAGGGGGTTATGGAAGGGGGTTTTGGAAGGAGTATGGGAGGTGATATGGGAAGGGGTATGGGAGGGGGTATGGCAAGGGGTATGGGAACGGGTATGGGAAGGGGTATGGGAGGTGGTATGGGAGGGGGTATGGGAAGGGGTATGGGAGGTGGTATGGGAGGGGGTATGGGAAGGGATATTGGGGGGGTATGGGAGGGGTATGGGAAGGGGTATGGGAGGTGCTATGGGATGGGTTTTGGAAGCGGTATGGGAAGGGGTATGGGTGGGAGGGGGTATGGGTATGGCAAGGCAGGGAGAGATAATTGAATTGGCTGGCTATGAGGTCCACTTTAAAGGCTCTCAAAATCACAAAGCTTACAAACCAGGATAAGCGCCGGTTCACATTAGAAGCGGCACGACTTGCAGGTCGCCTCACCGAGGCGACCTGCACATGACTGCCGCGGCGACTTGCAAGACGACTTCTGTATAGAAGTCTATGCAAGTCGCCCCCAAAGTAGTACAGGAACCTTTCTTCTAAGTCGGAGCGACTTGCGTCGCTCCGATTAGGACGGTTCCATTGTACAGAATGGGAGGCGACTTGTCAGGCGGCTAGGTCGCCTGACAAGTCGCCCCCGTGTGAACCGGCTCTAAGCATTTTGAGATCTCAGATGAAAATGAAAATAACCAGTATTGAAAGATAACGGTTATTCTTTATCTGAGGGAGTTCAACGAGACACTTGGCCACTCATTAAAATTAGAAGAAAAGAGGTTTAACCTTAAATTACCTAGAGGGTTCTTTACTGTAAGAGCGGCAAGGAAGTGGAATTCCCTTCCACAGGCGGTGGTCTCAGCGGGGGGCATCGATAGTTAAAAAAACTGTTAGATAAGCACCTGAACGATCAGAACTACAGGGAATATAGAATGTAATACTGACATATAATCACATACATAGGTTGGACTTGATGGACTTGTCTTTTTTCAACCTCACCTACTATGTAATCTAAAAATGACAGCTACATGGTTAAAATAAAGATCCTTATCCTGTGTTACAGCATTCTGAATTGAGCCTGATACATGTTATCTTCTATCTATCTGTCTATCTATCTATCTATCTATCTATCTATCTATCTATCTATCTATCTATCTATCTATCTATCTATCTATCTATCTATCTATCTATCTATCTATCTATCTAGTCTATCATATTTTTTATTTGTCTACCAACTGTAGCTTTTTATACCCATCCAATAATACTCTACCCCTCTCCCTCCTCTATGTCTATCTTGTGTACAGATTGTTTGGTGTTTGGTGCCGGTTATTCAGGAGAAAACACCTTGCAGCAATGAAGATATTTCATTGAGGAGATCAGATTGGTTTCATTATAGTTCCCTGTGGACACCGGCAGTCCTGCTGGTATTATGACAAGAAGGTGTCTGTGTCTTCTCTGTCATCTTATGATAGATGAGCTTGGAACATGCATGTGTTATTATAACGGGCTCCTTTATGGGAATGCGCAGCACATCTGCCTCCCTTGCCCTGAGGCTACACACTTCTGTGAACCAACTGAGTCTGTCTGTGTCAGATACAAAGGAAGGACAGGCTGGAAGGAGCTCAGATTTGAATTCTGCGCAGGCTTGGGGTTGGAGAAAGGAGATAAACGCTGGGGGCTGAGAACAGAAAATATTTAGAGGGATGCTGCTGCTGTTTTTTTTAATTCTCTTACAGTTTTACTAATGTAAAACATAAATATCAGGAGCCTAAAGAGAGTCTATTAGTTTGCCCTAAAATGGGAAAGTCTCTTGAAGGTCCATATCAACCCAATTTTACTCACCTTAGCTGTGCTCCCCTGCCAGTCTGTTCCTCTATTGAAGACATTGGTTGAACCCTGTGTAAGCTCCATGTGGAATCATGTCAGAGCTTACACAGAGTTGATGACATCACCCTCTCCCTGACAGCAATGGGCTACTCAGCCTTGAACACTGCATCATGGGAAGAGTCTGGTGGAACAACTCATTTGCTTGCCTCTTCAATTTTTTTGGTAGACTGATAGTGGCATCCACTTTCTATAGTACCTTGGTGTGCTGGATGGGACCCCATTTATTTATTTTGAGTACTTGTATAACACCATCAAATTACATACTGTATTTATTGTGCATTCACATCAGACCCTGCCCTCAAGGAGCTTGCAATCTAAGGTCCCTAACTCACATTCATACTAGGAATTTAGATCGGGGCCAAGTAACCTACCAGCATGTCTTCAGAGTGTGGGCGGAACTAGAGGATATCCATGCAGGTGCAGGGAGAACATACAAGCTCCAGGCAGGTGGTGTCGTGGTTGAGATTCAAACCGACAACCCTGGTGCTGCTAGGCAGAAGTGCTAACCACTTAGCCACTTGGCCATAGCATGTGTTCAAACACAGGAAACAATGTCAACACACGTCGAGAGAGCTCCAGTAGCTCTAAAAACTGAAATATGAGGTTCAGGTGAACTGACTCTTTAGGGACCTTTTATATACCCTGTTTCCCCTAAAATAAGACCTAGCGTGATTGTCGGCGATGGCTTCAATATAAGCCCTACCCCCCAAATAAGTCCTTGTAGGTCTTATTTTCAGGGTAGGGCTTATTTTCGGGGAAACAGGGTAGGGCTTATTTGGAGGGTAGGGCTTATATTGCAGCCATCACCGACAATCACGATAGGTCTTATTTTAGGGGAAACAGGGTAGGTGGCATCCATCCCCCCCGAATGTACTTTTTATTGCCATTAGATGTCCTTAGTCTGAGGCATTTGGTAATGAACTCAACTCTCCATCACTCTTCTTCTATCAGCATGCTTCTTGTCAGCACATGAACTGATTGGCTCCCTGTGCTGCCTCTTCCTCTGACTTTCCAGCCCTGCTGTATAGGGATGCATGGGGCTTATAGCAGGTCATATCCGGGTACATACCCTGTGTGCATTTAAAAAATACATTTGATTATATACTAAGGAATACAGGGCTGTATTATTCTGTGTCCTGTATCTGCCTAGAGTTCAGCTTTACATACATACTCCCAAATCATATTTAGCTTTTTAACTCAATGTAACTTTCTTTGTTTTAGTGATCCTTTAAATTAATACTTTTTTTTTCCCCTTGCGGCATTAGCTTAAAATGTACCTTCATATTCTTAAGAGGGTTTATTAATCCACAGTCAGGCTGGCACTCCGATATTTCCCCGTCTCCATGCTGTGAATTTCTCGTCTTCTACGCTCCAGGTGTTTCCGTACGGAGCTGGTGTCACTCTGTAGGGAAGTCCGCCCCACATGGGGGATGACAGATTATTAGATCTTAGAAGGGACATGGAAATCGGAGAGGTGACACAGACGCTCGGCTGGGCGGTGTCATCCTTTAAAAAGTGACATTTATTCTCTATACTAGGAGCAAAAAGTAATCATGGATAATTGTACCCAGCCAGAGCAGGGGGAGACGTTCTGTGCAGAGCCAGGTATTGTGATGACATAAAATATCGCAGAGGACAGTGTGATGGGACGTAATTATCACAGGATGTCTGAGACAGAATAATAAAGAGCGGATTTAATATAGAGACAATTCTAAATATACATTAGAAGGGAACACAGAAAAAGAGATAGATGATAGGGATAATACAAAGATAGATAGATAGATAGATAGATAGATAGATAGATAGATAGATAGATAGATAGATAGATAGATAGATAGATAGATAGATAGATAGATAGATAGATAGATAGATAGATAGATAGATAGATAGATAGATAGATAGATAGATAGATAGATAGATAGATAGATAGATAGACAGGGGCCTTGGTCAAGGTAGAGGGAATTATGAACAGTTCCAAGTACCAGTCAATATTGGCAAAAAACCTTCAGGCTTCTGCTAGAAAGCTGAACATGAAGAGGAACTTCATCTTAAAGAATGACCAGTGGCGGTGCGTCCATAAGGAAGCACGGGTGCTGCCCCCTCTCTCCGGCCACTCCCTCTATGACCAATGGATAGATTCATGCATAGCATGAATCCATCTATAGTTGCCGCTGCCACCCCCTATTCAGGCCCCTGGCCCCTTTTTGGACGCCGGACGCCTGAATTAAAGCAGCGGAGAGTGTTTTTGAAGCACCTGTTTAGAGTCATAGGTTCTAATAGGTGTCAAAAAAGGTGACCTCCCAGGTGTGTTAGTACAGCGAATGAATATTCGCTTTCCTAACACTGAACTTCCTCTCCGCCAATCAGGTGCTCCGGTCTGTTCCCTGCCACCCAATTGGCTGAAACAACAGGCGCTGTGATTGGACGCCTATCAGGAAGAGAGGACGAGAAGAGGCGCATGGAGGACACCGCTCGCCGCCGTCACCCGCTGCCCCACTGAGACAGGGTAAGTGCGGGTGGGGGGGGTCATAGTGGAGGCATTCGATGGCACAGGGGCAGTATTTTTGATGGCACAGTGGCAGCATTCGATGAGCACAGTGGCAGCATTTGATAGGCACAGTGGCTGCATTTGATGGGCACAGTGGCAGCATTTGATGGGCACAGTAGCAGCATTTGATGACACAGTGGCAGCATTTGATGGCACAGTGGCAGCGTTTGATGGGCACAGTGGCGGCAATTGATGGGCACAGTGGTGGCATTTGATGGGCACAGTGGTGGCATTTGATGGGCATTGTGGCTGCAATTGATGGGTACAGTGGCTGCGTTTGATGGCACAGTGGCTGCGTTTGATGGCAAAGTGGCTGCGTTTGATGGCACAGTGAGGCAGTGTTAAGGGAATTATTTCACAATCTCAGATCGCCCTCGGGAATCAAGGTAATATTTATTGCATATGCAAGAGAAATGAATTACACGTTCATGCAGCCTTTATCATTTCTAAAGAAAATACTTTTGGTACATGTTTTTTGTAAGCCCTGGACACCCCCCTTTCCTGTCTTAAAACATGCCCAGTCTCATGTATTTTCAACTTTATTCTGGACGTAACAGGAAAGGTGGAAGTGTCTGTTACAGACTGTTTATCTTACATATAACAATGGTTACAGGATACTGACTTGAAAACTCCCCAAGTCAACACAAAAAATACAGGATATATTCAAAACTGCACCTCTAAGCATATTATATTGCTGAGTATATATATTGCTGACTCCATATTATCACTATAACTTATTTCTAGGCCATGATAATCAAAATGGCATCTTTCATAACTGACATTTAAAGTATAATTTCTCTAACATCTCCCTCCTTTTATACTAATAATGTCAATAATTCAAATATCCAGGTTATTTTATTTTACCAGGTATTATCATTTAGACAGATAAGTCCTTAGCGAGAGTTGTAAATTCATCATCAGGTTCCGAGTATAGTTCTGTGTCGCTCTGGAGGAGCATAGTTTTTGTTAAAGATGTGTCAATCAGTCTTTGAAGAATTCCCCTAATACAGGGAATGCAGCAACATCCACACAATGTAAGAACTGCGGCTGCCATGACAATAGAGATAAGCAAACTTTTTGCAAGATCACCCCATTTACCAAACCATTTTCCGAAAAGTCCTGTCAGGGGGTTCTCTACACCAGAGTTCTCAGCTAATTCTTCGGATAGCATTTGTAGGCCTTGTAAGGCTTTAGTGATACTTCCATCAGGTGCCGTATTGTTTGGAATAAAAGTGCAGCAGAAGGTGCCGAACATTTTGCATACCCCGCCCCTTTCTGCCAGCAACATATCCAACGCTATACGGTTCTGCCACGCTGTCAAAGAGGTGGCGTCCAATTGTGCTGCTATACCTTTGATAGCATCTCTGGTGTAATTGACAAACCTCTGCTGGTTGTAGTAGATGTAGTTTATCCAGTCGACGTTCTTGTTGGGCTGGACCCATATGAAGAGTGAGGTGAGTCCTGCTGTTATTTGATTCTGCGCTTTAAATTCATCTGGAACTCCTCGTGGAACACCTATTTCGTCTATATACACTCGGTTGTCAAATGATCCTTGTGGTGTTTCTCGCTTAATTCCTTTAAAAAAAGTATTTACCTGGTAATTTCATTGATTTATCACTCATAGGAACTATATGAAAGGGAAGCAGCAATCGGGTAAGGGCACAACTACCCCCCCCATCTAGGTGGCAGTCTGGGCCTTAGTCTCTTATCTCCACACAAACACCAAACATCAGCCAATTGCTGTTTCTGTTCCTGAAACCATTTTAGTTCATACTTAATGTCTGTAGTAAAGGTTGTAGTTGCACAGTATTCAGGGGATAGGGTGCCAACATTTGTACCATTACTGTCATTGTTAGAAAAACAAGTAAAATTTCCTGGTAATGCTTGTACTGATGGGGGTATACTTTGCATTGTAGTCTTAGGGTAGCTCTTTTACTCATTTACACATTCACCCAGTAATATTTTATGAAAACATTCTTATTATACAAGTCAAGTCTATTTCCTCTTTAGGGAGAGGAACGGTGGCTAATTGTTGAATATAATAAGGTTTACAATACAACATTTCATACGGTGTTAGACCTTTAGCAGTAGGGGTAATTCTTATACTCAACAATGCCATTGGCAAACACTAAACCCTGTTTCCTTTAACAATTTTCTTAATTTACTCTTTAAGGTACCATTGTGTCTCTCCACTGTGCCCACAGATTGTGGGTGGTAGACACAGTGTTTTTTAGGTCAATATTGTACCATTTACCAATTTGTTGTATTATTCGGTTTACAAAATGGGAGCCATTGTCACTGTAAATCACAGAGGGGATCCCATGAAATGGAATCACCTCTTTGATTAGTACTTTGGCTACTGACTGCCCATTTGGGTGTGTCATAGGAAAAGCTTCCGCCCACTTTATAAACAACAATAATCATAAGATCCATGCATATCATGTGAAAGAGATAAGAGGGTTGTGGGAAATGACCTCTTAAGGGTCTTAGGGCACCTTGAGCATGGTATCTGTTACAAAGCGGACATGTGAGGCAAAAATCTCTAGAGTCATTCGTAAACCCATATGTTGTGAACACCTTATTGATCACCTGCACCATCCCTCCTTTTGAGATATGGGCTTGCCCATGGCTCAATAACGCAGCATATCTAAATAGTGATGTAGGTATGGTGGGTTTACCTTCTGTACTTGTGTATATACCATTGACCAGCGTTGCCCCTTTAGAAAACCACTTTTGTTTTTCACCTGCCGGTGATGTTTTCTGCATTTCTGATAACCATGTTTTATCAATAGCTTTCCGTACCTCACCATTTTCTTGGGGACCTGTATAGTATATGTGTGTTTTTTGCGGTCCTGTAGTAGCTTCCCTTGCGGTCTTGTCTGTTAGTGCATTCCCTAGAGTAATTGGATCTGTTCCCTTTCTGTGTGCTGTACATTTACAAATAGCCACTTGTGTTGGTTTCTGTACATTTTCTAGAAGGGCCAGGATAAGATCTCTATGTGAGATTGGTTTACCTGTGGACGTAATCATACCCCTATTTTTCCATTGCTGGGCAAATATGTGTATAGTAGAAAAAGCGTATTGGCTGTCTGTATAAATATTTATTTTCTTCCCTTCCCTTAGACTACAGGCCCTAGATAGGGCAATAATTTCAGCTTGTTGTGTAGAGTAGGAACTGGGAAGGGGTCTGGCTTCAATGACCTGGTCATGTGTTACTATAGCGTATGCCGTTTGATGTACCCCTTTATCGTCCTTTTTACAAGACCCATCAACACAAAAGGTAATGTCAGCATCTAGAAAGGGAACATCAGTGAGATCCTTCCTTACAATCTACAGTCTGATAAAAGGTTTTACTGTAATTGGGAAGGCTAAGTATAACCCACAATGAGGTGCTTTACCTTTGTAAATGCATCCTCTGCTTACACATTCCACTGAATGGAATCTTTTGCAGCCATTAGTGAACCATAGATGAGATCAGAAAGAGGCTCCACCTCCATAGCATAATTTGCTATCCATGCTCTACAGACATTTGCCATGCCAAGAAATGACATCATTTATTTTTGGTATGTGATTTGGGAACTTGAAGGGTGGCCTCTTTTCGGATCTCATCCAAATGTCTACCTTCTTGAGATAAAATGTAACCCAGGTATTTCACCTTTTCTTTCCACAGTTGTAATTAGTCTTTGCTGACCTTTTGACCTTGGTCTGCGAGGAAATGCATCAGAACCATGGTAATTTTACATACATTACTACCAGAATGTCATCCAAATACAAGAGAATTTAACACACTGGGAGGTACAAACCGAGACAAATTATTGGACATTCTTTGTGAGAAGGTAGTTGGACTTTCACAATATCCCTGGGATAACCTAGTGTATGTGTACCTCTTTTTTTTTTTTTTTTTTTTCGTGTACATAAATGCAACCCAGAACTGACTGTCTTTGTGTAAGGGAATGAAAAGAAGGATTACTGTTATCAATAACATAAAATACCTCGTTCTCTGGGTAGAGCTCGTTCAGGAGGACATGCATGTCTGGGACCACCGGGGCCCTCGGTAATACGGCCCCATTGACTGCCTGTAAATCCTGCACGAGTCTCCACCCATCTTTCTCTCCCTTATGCCTCCTATACCTCTGAATCCCTCTGGATTTTAGTTTCTCATCTGTCAGTTGGACCCAGTTCGTGATAAGTTCTCCTAGCTCATGCCATGATACCTTGGAATTCTGGGTGACCGAAACACAAGAACAGTATCCTGCCTGTATATTTGCAGAATAGGCTGTGGTAGGAGACAAGTAGCCACTCTATTTCCTTCCTTATCACAGTACAGACATTTTAAAAGAACTTCAGTGTTAGTGAGACTCATTAACTGTTTCTCATAGGACTTATCAGGCCCAGAGGTCTTTCTGTAATACATGGTGCAATAGAGGTTTGTCTGGACCTTATACCTTTTCCTCACAGACTCTTTGTCAATTATTTCTGCCAGGATTTTGGGTATATTTAATCCCTCAGTTTGCAAATTCCAGGCTGTACCAGTATCAGGGCTCATTATCCACGGCTGTGATTTGTTTTTCACACAGCAGATGGGCTCTGAGACCTCCCTCCACTGGTACGACAGAAATATCAAGAGCGTGCAACATGTCTCTACCCAACAAATTAACAGGACATTTAGTAGTAATGACAATTTTACACTGATCCTTTTTACCTGTCTGTGGATCTTCCACAGTAAGGCCTTCAGACGTGACCTCCTGGTGCATCAACCCATTTTGCAGATTTTACATATACTACACCTTTTTCTTTACCTTTTTCATATCCAGCGGGTGTATTAGGGTCCTACAAGCCCCAGTATCACAGAGAAATGTTAGCCATCTACCCTTCACAACCAAGATTATTTCTGACTTGACTTTAGCATGCAAACAAGTTTCAACAGCGCACACATCCAAAATTTCAGATTCTTTCTCATCATTTTCTTCTGTATCTCTCTCTCTGCAGACATACCAACATCTTCATGCATCTTCCTCTCTGTTTGACCTACATTCTTTTGCCAAGTGACCTCTTTTACCTCACAGGAAACACTCCCTTCTCTTTTTTTTTTTTTTTTTCATAGTCCTGAATGCGGGGCCTTGTTCAGGTGTTTCCTATCCTTCTGTTCTCCTTCTCAATGACATACACATCATTACCTTCATCTACATAAACACTTTCCCTTTCTTTACTCTCTTTTTTGATTGGAAGTGCCGCTCAGCATGCCTCGCATACTCTATCAGCCCTTGTAGTCTGCAGATCCTATGGTTGATCATGTGTTTGATAACAAACTTGATATAGGGGCAAACAGCCCCTTCAAGATTGCATCCTTTAGCTGTTGCTCATATGTACTATCGTTTACTTGATTTACTGGGACTTCTATTCCTGAGTGATTATTGAAAATCTCCCTCATCCTAACAATGAAATTGTCCACTGTTTCCTCTTCTCCCTGTACACACTGATTTATAATGGACCAGTCGGCTCGACGTATCCATCTATTCTCTATCCTTGCTATAAGAGCATTTCTCCTGTTTTCTAGTGCTGCATCATCATGAGGCAACACAACTCCCTGATTGTTTAATCCACTCCAATCTCCCACTACATGATGCCAGTCAGGACCCAGGATCTGTCTGGTGACCTGCTCTATTTCCCTCCCAATAAGATGATAGTTAGCAATCATTCCCATGATACCATCCCTGATTTAAGCTATGTTAACCTTGGGATGTGGTACACCTTCAGTAGTTTTTTTAACATCCTCAGGGGTCCAGGGGCGATAGACCATCATAGTGTTGGGGACTACTATACCTCCTACATTTTGTCCTGCCCTAGGTTTGGGAACTTTAATTAGTGGAAATTCTTCCTCTCCACATTCTGTTTGTTCCCCAGCTGGGGGGGATATCAATTGGTTCACCAGGTCCCCGAAAAATTTGTAATAGTTGCTGTAAAGGGGGTCCCTTGTGGACTCCTCTGGACAGCAAGAGTCATTTTGAGAGGGGGTTTAGCTGCAGCCATAAGAGAATCGGTTGCATCTGCGGGTGACCCAGGTGACCACGGGGGAACAACAAACAGTGGAGAGTCAGGTTGCATTTGGTTTGTTACGTTTTGTTCAGTCAATACTTGCTGAACTAAACGTCAGAGGACGGTCATATTATTATCCTCATCTTTTGTTCAAAAACATAGTCTTTTTATGGTTTTCTGAATTTAACCTATGGTTAGCCTCCTCAAGCCATTTCTTTGCCTGGGGAAGGCCTAATTTCTTCTGTTTTCTTATTTTCATGCCGGCATCATTTTTAAGCTTTCTACACAGTATTACACAATAATCCTTATTTAAAAGCGCATCAAAATCATACTTTGTTTTCCACATTTAAAGAAATGTCACATTCTCTTTGTCTAGACTACACATATACTTAACATCTTCATTCACACCAACAGATTTTCCATGGATCATACCTACTTTGTTTATCGTGCACACGGAGCTCTTTTTTTGTTAGTGTCTTCTCACAATGACACAACACACGCACACAGTATCTTATCACTTGCAATCACTCACAGACTTTCTAGTCATGATATATCACTTCTAGATTACTGATCTTGTGTATTGCTAAAACACTGGTGTCTTAGAGAATTACAGAATTACTGGGAGACTGTATTCTCCCGACTGTTCTCTTATCATTACTTAATACTTCACTAACTTGTAGAGAGCATTTACAGAATTACGAGGAAACTGAATTCTCCCGACTGTTCTTTCATCTTATCAAAACATTTAATATTTCAGTCATTGATCCAAGGGTATTTATGTGCCTGCTCAGGATTAATACAACATATGAGGCTGGCATGAACACTGCGGTCCGCCAAATGTCCTCTGTTTGTTACCTGGAAATCTATCAGGCCACACCCTTGTATCAACGGAGGGGGGGGGTTCTTTAGGTTTTGATCTAGGAGTATTTATGTGTCCCCAAGGGATTTTCTGCAGTTTACAAGGCTGTCAAACCGACAAATTTCCTTTATCTGCACCCGGATATTAGTATGGGACCATACCCCTATATCAAATGACAATTAACCAGAAGAAACAAACAAGAACACACAAGAGAGAGAACACCCGCAGTGCTCGACTGCCGCCAGGTCGCCCTGAGCGCGTCTTCCCAAAACGCGGGCTAGTCACTAGGTCTGCCCATCCAGGATGGCCACAGACGGATCTATACGGGGAATACGTGACCACTTATTTCCCCTCAACAAGAGTAAAGCAGATAGGACAGAAACAGATAAACATTCGATCAATCTCTATATTGTATGTATATATTCAAATCCCTTATTCATCAAATTCCTAATCAAGTCTAACACAAAAGGTTAATAATAAAATAAAAATAAAAATCTTACCTTGTCCCGAGAGCGGTCTCTTGTGCTGATCCGGTAAGTCGCTGCCCGGGAGGCACTAGTTCAGCGGACCGGCCTCTTTTTAACATCTAATTTGAGATGGAGGACTTACAGTTTTGCCGGACGGTCATCGGTCACTGTTGGCCAGTGCGTCTCGGGGAAATGGACTTCCGGCTCTTCGAAGGACCAAATTTGTTAAGGGAATTATTTCACAATCTCAGATCGCCCTCGGGAATCAAGGTAATATTTATTGCATATGCAAGAGAAATGAATTACACGTTCATGCAGCCTTTATCATTTCTAAAGAAAATACTTTTGGTACATGTTTTTTGTAAGCCCTGGACACCCCCCTTTCCTGTCTTAAAACATGCCCAGTCTCATGTATTTTCAACTTTATTCTGGACGTAACAGGAAAGGTGGAAGTGTCTGTTACAGACTGTTTATCTTACATATAACAATGGTTACAGGATACTGACTTGAAAACTCCCCAAGTCAACACAAAAAATACAGGATATATTCAAAACTGCACCTCTAAGCATATTATATTGCTGAGTATATATATTGCTGACTCCATATTATCACTATAACTTATTTCTAGGCCATGATAATCAAAATGGCATCTTTCATAACTGACATTTAAAGTATAATTTCTCTAACAGGCAGCAATTGATGGGTTTTTTTTTCAGAATTTTTCTTTTTGTTTGCGCCCCCCCAAAAATTTTGAGCACCAGCTGCCACTGAGAATGACAACGACCCAAAGCATACATCCAAATCAACAAAGGAATGGCTTCACCAGAAGAAGGTTAAAGTTTTGGAATGGCCCAGACCTGAATCCGATTGAAAATCTGGGGGGTGTAATGTGTAATATATAATGTATGTATAATGTAAAGTGATGGTTAGATAGATAGATAGATAGATAGATAGATAGATAGATAGATAGATAGATAGATAGATAGATAGATAGATAGATAGATAGATAGATAGATAGATAGATAGATAGATAGATAGATAGCATGTATTAGGCAGAATTTACAAAGCTATAATACAGGGGTAGGGATCTTTATTTTAGTCATATGACATTTTATATTTCATGAAAATATTTGTTATTTTTTTTAAAGAAGGATTCTTATTCTGGTGTGTTAGCTTTGTTAATTAAATTGATAGAGAAAGATAGATAGATAGAAAGATAGATAGATAGATAGATAGATAGATAGATAGATAGATAGATAGATAGTAGATAGATAGATAGATAGATAGATAGATAGATAGATAGATAGATAGATAGATAGATAGATAGAAGACTTCTTCTGCTCTTTGGGTGGAATCCATGGAATAATTGTGTCGGAATATTCCGGATGATTGATGGATGTGAGAAATCTGTGATTGAGCCCCGGTGAAAGGATAAGGCAGATTCACACGTAAAACAGGCCGATCGGTATGAGAACCGGATTAATGAACACGACTTTCTCCATGAAAACAAAAAAAAAAAATCATAATAAAATCTCAGAGATGAGACAAAGAAGGTCTGCGTGTGTATGTTACAGAGAGACGGGCGGGTATAAATCACAATTACGGCCTCTATAATCTCTGACCTTCACACAGGCTCCAGAGTTCAGAGGTCAGGCAGCTTTGTGTATTTATTGCATGCCGGGGGTATTCATCATTTTCCCTTCAGTTTAACCCTTCTGTCGCCATGCCTGACTTTCCGCAGAAGGCTCTGCGTGTTCTTGGCCTCATACATGTGTTACCTTTAGCAGCCAATCGCATTCCAGCTGCCATTTGTCTAAAGCTGGCAGAAAATGAAAGGAAGAATCTGACTGGGCATCAGGGGCATTTTTTGGGTTAAGATTTTAGTGTGCCCTCTTAGCTGCAATCAGCTGAATTTAAATAATCTGATCAGTTCATCAGCAATGGGCTAATTATGTATCTATGACATTTAAAGACCCTCTCCAGGCTGCTGTTGAATCTACCAAAGCAGTGGGGTCTCCCTGCATTTCAGTGGTTACATTTTCATCTAACTAGAAGGTTATAGGTGTGGAGGAATACATTGAAATACTTAAATTATTCCTCGCTTTCGCAAGACTCCTCCTTTTCGTGTGACCAATCCCCCAAAGTCGCTTCTCTTCATTGCCCAGCCAGTCGCAACTGCCCAATGTAAAGTCTGGTAAAATGTAAGACCAGTGGTCCCGGGATCGCAGGACAGCAGAGGAGAGCGACAATTTCTGGGGGAATGAGGAATAAGGGTAAACATTTCTACATACCCCTTTCCCCAAAGCCAAACAAGCATCTAGGGAACAGAGGGCCATACGGTGCAAAAACTGATTCTGTGTCCAGAAGCATTTATATAGACACTTGAAGCATATATATTTTTATTATTATTATACAGGATTTACATAGCACCAACCAGTGGTGGCCGCTCATTAGGGGCCCATGGGCGCCGCCTCCCCATTCCCTGCGCCCTGCCCCTAATCTACATGCAGGATGCTGGACACATGGATTTCAATGGATTTTTTTAGATAGATAGATAGATAGATAGATAGATAGATAGATAGATAGATAGATAGATAGATAGATAGATAGATAGATAGATAGATAGATAGATAGATAGATGACTTTTTTTTTTAGAAGCACATGATTAGAGCCTGAGGCTTTAATTGGCTTCAAAAAGGGTGGGTTTAGGGCCTGAGCCCACCCTATTGTGTGACATTAGCGAAATAATATTCGCTAATGTCTTACTGTTTCTCCTCCTGGCCAATCAGGAAGAACGCCCTGAGACCCCATTGACCGAGAGTCCAAAAAGTCCTGGAGGCGAGCATGGGAGGAGGTGAAAAGGGAACTAGAGAGCAGAAGGTCTTAGGAGGAATGAAGAGAATGATTAGGTTTGTATTTTGAGACCAGATTAGTCATGTAGCTGGGGGCCGAATTGTGGATGGCTTTGTAAGTTGTTGTTAGTATCTTGAATTTTATTTGTTGGGTGAATAGAAGCCAATGGAGGGATTGGCAGGGAGGGGTAGCAGACACGGAGCGGTTGGTAAGGTGGAGGAGCCTGGCAGAAGCATTCATGATGGACTGAAGTAGGGATAGCCTATCTTCAGGTGATCCAGTGAGGAGGGAGTTGCAGTAGTCGAGGTGAAGCATCACCAGCGGAGGAATTAGAAGCTTTGTGGTATCATTGGTAAGGAAGGGACTTATTTTGGAGATGTTGCATAGTTTGCGGAGGCAGATTTGGACAGTGATTGGATGTGGGGCCGAAAGGATAGTTCAGAGTTCAGGATTACAACTAGAACCTTGGCATGGGTTAATAGTTGTGCCATTGATCTTGACAGAGCAGTCAGAGGAAGAGGCATGTGAGGGAGAAAATATTATGAGCTTGGGTTTGAATAGATTGAGTTTGAGAAAGTGGTGTGACATCCAGGCTGATATGTCTGTTAGTAAATTAGGGATACGTGAGGAGACTGAAGGAGTGAGCTGAGGGATAAAGAGATAAATTTGGGGGTCATCGGCGCAGAGATGGTATTGGAAGCAATAGGAGGCTATCAACTGACCCAGGGAGGAAGTGTAGATGGAGAATAGGAGAGGTCTAAGAACAGAACCTTGGGGGACCCCAACAGAGATAGGAACATGAATGGAGGAAGTAGAATTGTAAGTAACTCTAAAGGTGTAGTTGGATAAGTAGGATGAGAACCAGCAAAGAGTACAGTCACAGGCGTGGAGTTTTTTGAGGTGGAGGGGGTGATCCACCATATCAAAGGCAACAGAGAGGTCCAGGAATAGGAATAGTACAATTTTTTGGCTTTGATTACACTGTATGGGGGGACCCTACAGCATTGGCAAATTTAATAGGAGCTTAGAGTGGGGCTTTAAAGCGGAGTTCCACCCAAAAGTGGAACTTCCATTTTAAGCACCCCGAGCCCCCTTACATGCCATTTGGCATGTCATTTTTTGGGGGGGGGATGGGTGCCTAGTTTTGAGTGGGACTTCCTGTCCCACTTCCTGCTTCCGACTTCAGGCCACCTAGGTGACTCCTCCTCTCCCCCTAGGCGGCCCCTCCCTCTCTGCAATCTTCTAGGACACGTCACAGATCCCAGAAAATTGCCTGTCCACTCAGAGAGCGCATCGCTACTCGCGCATGAGCAATGCACGCCCGGTTGTTAAGCCCGCAAGCTGTCGCGGCCAGGTGTCCACAGTTTCTATGGCGGTTCCGCGGAGAGGAGCGAAGCTCCGTGCAGCCACATCGCTGGACCGTGGGACAGGTGAGTGTCCGATTATTAAAAGTCAGCAGCTACACTTGTAGCTGCTGACTTTTAATAAACTAAAAAAAAACCTGGAACTCCACTTTAAGGTTTTGTGAATCCACTTGCTAAAAGTGTTAAAGTATGTTCAAATAAAGCCTCAAAAAAAGTATTTTCTGTAGTTTTGGATAGAGCGAGGAAATGTTGGAACTTTTACGTTTTTATTTCTACTAAATGCCTTTTGGGAAGGTCTACTCTTACTATTTGTCAGAATGACAAGAATCTCTTCAAAGGAGATGAAATCACTGAAGTCTGCTCTAAGCTCCAGGATATTGAAGATTGAAAGCCAGCTGATTTTGGGAGCGCCATCTGCCTTAGGGATGCAGATTAAGATAGTGGTCCCCTCAACCGTGGAGACTGCCATTGTTGGGAATTGTGGTCCAGGATCCATATCCATATTTGAGAAGCCTGCCATGAAGGATGGATGATTACACCCACCTTACAATACTGGTCTTGACAAGTTGAGGGATCAAATTTGCTGTGATAGGCCCTTCTTACACTTCCAATAATACATGAATTAATATGTTCTTTGACTTTGAGGCTGGTCTGGCACCCCCCACCATTTGATTGTATCCTTCACTGCATGCATATCTAAAGCTACCAAAGCAGAAATTAAACCCTTGAGAAGCTCTAGAGAAAGTAGGACACCTGGGTTATTTATCGGAGTCACTAATCTGGTAAAATAACTCACCCATGCTCTTAAAGCGGAGGTCCGCCCACCGCTGCAAAAATTAAAAACCAGCAGCTGCACGTACTGCAGCTGCTGACTTTTAATAATCGGACACTTACCTGTCCTGGTGTCCAGCGATGTCGGCACCGCAGCTGATGTTTCCATCAGCTGTCGGGTGCTGCCGCCTCCATTACGAGTAAGGGAACCCGGCAGTGAAGCCTTTCGGCTTCACGCCGGCAACCCTACTGCGCATGCACTCTGCTCCTGTCTCCTACTGGGCAAGCGACAGGGGGAGGAGGAGGGAGCCCGAGCCGTGAAGTCAATACCCGTGGCTGAGGCTCCTGATAGTGGGGAAAGCATACCTGTGAAAGACGGGTATGCTGTCCCCTCTCCCCCCGAAAGGTGCCAAATGTGGCACCAGAGGGGGGAAGGAATACAATGAGCGGAGTTCCACTTTTGGGTGGAACTCCGCTTTAAATACAACTTTCTAGATATAAGTTCTCACATCCCAAGCCTTAAAGTGTCATTAAACCCACATCAATAAAAACTATCAATACCTGGTTTATTACATGCTCATGTTCATACTCACTCATTCACTATGGGATTAATTTTCTGTATTCTGCAAAAAAACTGGTTGATCCTGCTGTTCTCTATTTTCCCTTCTGACCATGTCCCCACTGCAGCTAGGGATTTTGCAGAGCAGTGTTGGCAGCTCTGCACATGCTCAGTTTTCAGTGAGTAAGTGTTTCATTGTTGCTACCCTGAACATTTCCTCCTATCACACCTGAGCAGCCCATGGAACTATAGAGTCACACGTGTGGACGTATAGACAGTAGCAAATGACGGCCCACTCCCTACCTCCTCCTATAATGCCCATTAACCGACTAAAAAGGCTAAATGGGGGTGGATAGTACATCTTGATTGATGGAGGCTTCACCTCACTGTTATTCTAAGACGCAGGCAGAAGGGGCGGGACACATCTTGTGGCAGAATTCCACCCACACCATGTTATTGCCAAAAAATAAAAGATTTAATTTCAAATATATATTTGAATGACAATTTAAATAATTTTATTGATAATAATTATTTATTTTTACTCTGTATCTTTTTTTTTATTTGGACATGTTACCAATAGCGGAGGATTAGAAGCTCCTCCTGCCATTGTTTCCCTACAGACACGCTGATGGGGGAATTCCATATTACATATTTTCTTAGCAGGGTTTGAAACAGGAAAATCTGGATGCCGCACACCGGATAAAGTTGAAAACATCTTCTTTATTGTAAAACTTGGATCATAAAAAACAGGACAATCAGGCGGGTGGTACAGACACAGCTGACGCGTTTCGCGCTCTAGTTCGAGCGCTTAGTTGAGTAAGCGCTCGAACTAGAGCGTGAAACGCGTCAGCTGTGTCTGTACCACCCACCTGATTGTCCTGTTTTTTATGATCCAAGTTTCACAATAAAGGAGATGTTTTCAACTTTATCCGGTGTGCGGCATCCAGATTTTCCTGTTTCAAACCCTGCTTCAATTTGCATTTAGCCAGCACCTGGGACTCCTCTCCTCTGAAGGATTCACTAACACACACCTGAAAGCAAGTTCTCCTGAGCGGTGATTTATTTTCTTTATTTTCCCTACATATTTTCTTATTAATAATGTGGCTCACTAATGAATTCTAAGCCTCCAAATCTTGGTTAACCACTTGCCGACCAGCGGGCATCATTATACTGCGGCAGGTCAGCACGTTCACACGAGCCGCCGTAGCTATACATCGGCTCCTTTAAGCGGGATAGTAGGCGTGTGCGTGCCTGCTGCACAGCGGGGGTGCCAATGCTCGTGACCAGCGGTCGCGATGACCGCCGGCCACGAGCGATCGTGGGCACGAGAGGCAGAACAGGGGTGTGTGTGTGTAAACACACACATCCCAGTTCTGTGAGGAGAGGAGAGAGAGATCGTGAGTTCCTACGAGCTGGGAACCACGATCTCTCATCTCCTATAGTCAGTCTCATCCCCCCACAGTTAGAACACACATAGGGAACACAGTTAACCCCTTGATCGCCCCCTAGTGTTAACCCCTTCCCTGCCAGTGACATTTACACATCGCTGCATGATTGTCAATGGTCCCAAAAATGTGTCAAAAGTGTCCAATATGTGTCCGCCATAATGTTGCAGTCCCGATAAAAATCACAGATCGCCGCCATTACTAGTAAACAAAAATAATAATAATAAAAATGCCATAAATCTATCCCCTATTTTTTAGACGCTATAACTTTTGCGCAAACCAATCAATATATGCTTTTTGCAATTTTTATTACCAAAAATATGTAGAAGAATACATATCAGCCTAAACTGAGGAAAAAATGTGCTTTTTGAAAAAAAATTGGGGCTATTTATTACAGCAAAAAGTACAAAATATTGTGTTTTTTTTTCCAAATTGACACTCTTTTTTTGTTTATAGCGCAAAGAATAAAAACCGCAGAGATGATCAAATAGCACCAAAATAAAGCTCTATTTGTGGGAAAAAAAAGGAAACAAAAAATTTTGTTTCGGTACAGCGTCGCATGACAGCGCTACTGTCAGTTAAAGCAACGCAGTGCCGAATCGCAAAAAATGGCCTGGTCATTGAGCAGCCAATTCTTCCGGGGCTGAAGTGGTTAAGGAGTCCATATAAAGACATAAGCATGGCTTTACCTTCCTACCAAAGGAATGTTATTGTTTACTGACCAGGATGTGGCCAAACCCTCTTTCTTCTGTATGATTGGCTATTTCCTTACAATCAAGTTCTATATTACCACAGCCAAAACCTATAAGACCTTTGTCTCACGCAGAACTGCCATGGGGCATGTGTCTGGTCCTGATCCACGGCGCCATGCCATATAATGGGGGGGCCCATGGCGGAAACAGCACCTTTAGTTAAGTATTATTGATACATTTTCTAATATATTTATCTGTATCTGTCATTATCTTTAATAAATGTTATACTTATAAGTATTTGTGTGATCCCTTTTTGCACATATCGAATACAACCCCAAAAACATAAACCATCACGTGGCCGTGATATAACACAGGCTGGGAAAGATCTGGGTCCTGTAACAGCTGTATATCAATTAGGAAAAAAGGTACTTAGGTTTTTTTTAAATAATTACAGTGTCAGCATCCACATACAGAAAGAGAAGGGATAATGTAAATCAAACAGTGTGTGTTTAGTATCACTTTAATTTCCCTGGATTGGGTTGCTTCCTTGAAGCCTTATGCCCCGAACACACGGTGGCATTTTCCGACGGAAAATGTGTGATAGGGCCTTGTTGTCGGAAATTCCGATCGTGTGTAGGCTCCATCACACATTTTCCATCGAATTTTCCGACACACAAAGTTTGAGAGCAGGCTATAAAATTTTCCGCCAACAAAATCCGTTGTCGGAAATTCCGATCGCGTGTACACAAATCCGACGGACAACGTGCCACGCATGCTCAGAATAAATAAAGAGATGAAAGCTATTGGCCACTGCCCCGTTTATAGTCCCGACGTACGTGTTTTACGTCACCGCGTTCAGAACGATCGGATTTTCCGACAACTTTGTGTGACCGTGTGTATGCAAGACAAGTTTGAGCCAACATCCATCGGAAAAAATCCTAGGATTTTGTTGTTGGAATGTCCAAACAAAGTCCGACCGTGTGTACGGGGCATTATTGTTAATTTTAGGGGGGGAACATCAGAGAAGGAACAACCCAACAAAATCTGGCCAACAGACAAGATGGTGAATTAGGACTATAGAGATGCTGTTTTAACAATGTTGATGACCAAAAGAGTCATGATGAGGGGCTTGAGACCTATCCAAGCTTTGTCTGGGAACAAAATAGATTTTGTGTTTCTACACCTCGATGGTGATCTTTAACGAGCCTTATCATTACTTTTTGCAAGGGCTTCTCCCCCAAGACACATGGTCAAAAGAATTAGGATAACTATCAGTCTTTCCATGTTTTTTTCTAATTTAGTTTCCTTTTGTCTTTTGTAGGTAAAATAAGTAATCCCCCCTTATCCATTTCATCCAATCCCCTCCCACTTTTTCACATTAAAAAGAAACCTTTCCTTAGCCCCTTTTAACCTACCTGAATACTCTGCAGTTCCTCTTCCGGGAATAAAGACCTGTGATCTTCTGCTGCAGACCGGGCCCGACACCAAACGGTCTTGTCACCTTGTTGGGACATCATCACACCACCAATGGGTTGGGAAAAAGTCATATGTCACCAGGCAGCAATGTGGGCAACCATAAAGAAGCAGGAGGACTCAAGACTTGGCATGTCACGTGACCTGGATTTACGTACACTATATTATCAAAAGTATTGGGACACCTGCCTTTACACGCGCATGAACTTTAATGGCATCCCAGCCTTAGACCATAGGGTTCAATATTGAGTTGGCCCACCCTTTGCAGCTATAACAGCTTCAAATTTTCTGGGAAGGTTGTCCCCAGGGTAAGGAGTGTGTCTATGGGAATGTTTGACCATTCTTCCAGAAGCGCATTTGTGAGGTCAGGCACTGATGTTGTATGAGAAGGTCTGGCTCGCAGTCTCAGCTCTAATTCATCCCAAAGATGTTCTATCCAGTTGAGGTCTGGACTCGGTGCAGGCCAGTCAAGTTCCTTCACCCCAAAGTCGCTCATCCATGTCTTTATGGACCTTGCTTTGTGCACTGGAGCGCAGTCATGTTGGAACAGGAAGGGGCCATCCCTAAACTGTTCCCACAAAGTTGAGCGCATGAAATTGTCCAAAATGTCTTGGTATGATGAAGCCTTAAGAGTTCCCTTCACTGGAACTAAGGGGCCAAGCCCAACCCCTGAAAAACAACCCCACACCATAATCCCCTCTCCACCAAATGATTTGGACCAGTGCACAAAGCAAGGTCCATAAAGACATGGATGAGCGAGTTTGGGGTGGAGGAACTTGACTGTCCTACACAGAATCCTGACCTAAACCCGACCTTAACCCTAGAAGAGGACTACTAGAGGTTCATGGGGATAGGAAGTGACTCTAGAGTTGCTGATAAGAGGAGGTGTTGGGAAATCAGAGTTTCCACGCTAAAAAGTAATATAGGCAACTACGGGGCCCAGTTATTTAAATTTGTGCCTGATCAAGAACTAGGAGACAGTGTGGAATTCACTCTGTCCATCCAGTTCTGAGATTTACACAGCTCTTTTAAACAGAAAAACCCATGCTGGCAAACCTAATTTTCTCTTCTGCAATTGAGTAGCACTTACAGGTCATGCCCCTTCTCCAGACTGAGACTGGACAGTGAAAAGAAAAGCAGCAGATTAGCTTATCTCTCCGTCACTCTGCTCTCTCCTCCTATCAGCATGTCCCTTAGTAGCACTTTGGCACTGTAACACAACTGATTGGTCCCTTGGGCTGCTTCTACCTCTTCCAATGTGAGCTCTGCTGTAGGAGTGATTGCAAGTGGCTGATATCAAGTCATATAAAGCATTAGCGAATACAGAGCTGTGTTAATTTGAGTCGTTTCTATCTTTCCTGTAGCTCAACTTTAATGCTGCGTACACTCGACCGGTTTAACTGTTGGAATAAACTCTGAAGGTTTCTCCGACGGAATTCCATTCGATCGGTCTTGCCTAAACACGGTCAACCCAAAGTCCGACTGTCCAGAACGCGGTGATGTACAACACTTATGAGGGGACTAGAAAAAGGAAGTTCAATAGCCAGTAGCCAATAGCTTCCGTCTCGTACTTGCTTCAGAGCATGCGTCGTTTTTGGTCCGTCGGAACAGCATACAGACGATCGGTTTTCCCGATAGGAATTGGTTCTGTCGGAAATATTTAGAACATGTTCCATTTCTAGGTCCGTCAGAATTTCAGAAAGTCCGATGAGGCCTACACACGATCGGAATAGACAATGAAAAGCTTCCGTCTGACTTTTTCTGTCGGACATTCCGCTCGTGTGTACGCGGCATAAGAAGACATTTGGCACAAAGGTATCGAAACTGCAACCGAGACCATCGAACAGCTGCCAGTAATGATACAACACGGAATAGGTAACGGCAAGAACGAGAAGCCGTAAAGAAGAGTGAAGGATTCTGGGAATGCCAACGTTTTGGCTGTAAGCCCTAACAATCTGAGAGCTGTCCAAAAGCTGCACAACTTGGGATACAAATATATTACAGTAATTAGCATTATACTTTAATATGTTCTTAATTAAGAGCATAAATTCTGCTCATTTTTTTTTTTCTCCTAAAGTGACACAAACATATATAAAATTAACAACCATGTTTGCATAGGAGAAAAAAATATATTAATTAATTTTATCATTTTTAGAGGGAAAACAAAGCGATCGGTAAATATAAGCACTAGATTCATTATCTCGTTGACATTTACAACGCGTCCGTAGAGCGCCTTTGAGGGTTTTCTGATTATTAATGTTCCTATTTTACCTGCTTTTATAATTTTTTAATTCCAGGAATCCATTGCGAGGGGGGCGACGATTGTTTGTCCCGGATATATATACACGGTGACCTCCCGGGATATAGACTAGTAAACATGAACACAAATTAGCTCTTTGATATTCACAATCTGGCAGGATAAAATCAATAGTTTTCATTTTCTCTTTGAAGATCGCCATATCCAGTTGACAATCTCAGCAGGTTTTAATGGACACAAACAATTTGCCTTTGCGGTTTTTAATTGTTATTCGAGTCCTAAGACAATTTGTTTTTATGGCCAGCATGTGATAAATTAATAGAGTCTCGGCCAGAGACAGTCGTTGTAAATATGTTTTATTCACAACGTATTTCTTTAAGCAGGATATAGCGTGCGCTCCCTGGAAATGCAAAAAATAAATTGGAATACAATAAAGTTATATATACAGGACATACATAGATTAATACATGCTGATTTTCAAAGTGAAAAGCGAAGAACAAATTTAAAGAGAACCAGTCACAGCCGATCTTTTTTTCTCATGAGAAAATGTAAAGCCAGATTCCAGCTTTTATGTTTAGTTAACCACTTAAGGACCGAGCCTCTTTTTGAGATTTGTTGTTTACAAGTTAAAAACTGTTTTTTTTGCTAGAAAATTACTTAGAACCCCTAAACATTATATTTTTTTTCTAACACATTAGAGAATAAAATGGCAGTCGTTGCAATACTTTCTGTCACACCGTATTTGCGCAGCGGTCTTATGCCACGTACACACGAGCGGACTTTACGGCAGACTTTGTCCTGCGGACTTTTCGACGGACTTTCCGACGGACTTTCCGAATGAACGGACTTGCCTACACACGATCAACCAAAGTCCGACGGATTCGTACCGGACTAAAACAAGGAAGTTCATAGCCAGTAGCCAATAGCTGCCCTAGCGTCGTTTTTTTGTCCGTCGGACTAGCATACAGACGAGCGGACTTTTCGACCGGACTCGAGTCCATCGGATAGATTTGAAACATGTTTCAAATCTAAGTCCGTCAAACTTTTGAGAAAAAAAGTCCGCTGGAGCCCACACACGATCGAATTGTCCGACGGACTCAGGTTCGCCGGACCCAGTATGCCGTAAAATCCGGTCATGTGTACGCGGCATTACAAGCGCACCTTTTTTGGAAAAATTTAAATTTTTTCAAATTACAAATTTTTTAGATAAAAAATAAGACAACAGTAAAGTTAGGCCTTTTTTTTTTTTTTATTGTGAAAGATAATGTTACGCCGAGTAAATTGATACCCAACATGTCAGGCTTCAAAATTGTGCCCGCTCGTGGAATGGCGACAAACTTTTATCCTTAAAAATCTCTATAGGTGACGTTTAAAAAATTCTACAGGTTGCATGTTTTGAGTTACAGAGGAGGTCTAGGGCTAGAATTATTGCTCTCACTCTACCGATCGCGGCGACATCTCACATGTGTGGTTTGAACACCGTTTTCACTTCTGTACGCGGGTTTGGCGGGACGGGGCACATTTAAAAAAAAATAATTTTTTCTTCTTTATTTGACCTTTTATTTTTTATTTTTACTCTTTTTGTTTGTTTTTTTTTAAATTGTGTCACTTTTACTCCTATTAAAAGGAATGTAAACATCCCCTGTAATAGAAAAAAAAAGCATGACAGGACCTCTTAAATATGAGATCTGGGGTCAAAAAGACCTCAGATCTCATATTTACACTAAAATGCAATAAATAAAAAAAAAAAAGGCCCTTTAAGAGCTATGGGTGGAAGTGATGTTTTGACGTCGCTTCCGCCCTGCAATGTTATGGAGATGGGTGGGGGGGCCATCTTCCCCTCACCCATCCCCATACCCAGCTAGTGAAAGCATTCGATTGCCTCCGCTGCTGCCCATGGCTGCGGTAAGCGGCGGAGGGCACCGGAGCGCGGCGGTAGGGGGGCCCCCCTCTCCCACGCCTATAAAAGTGATCTTGCGGCGAATCCGCCGCAGAGACCACTCTTATCAGAAAGTGGACTGCCAGCCTAAGAAGAGGATACCAGGGTTATGGCAGCTAGCTTCTGCCATAACAACGATAATCCTCTTCAAAGTTAGGACGTATATTGGCATGCGGCGGTCCGTAAGTGGTTAGTGTTTGTTACCTCAACAGTTCATATTCCTGATATGTGCCTGCTGTACCATGTACTTGTATGGGAGAGTATCATGTTCTCTTTGTACTGCTTCCTTTATGTGCAATCCCTGGTGTTTCTGCCAGTCCCTCTGCTTTCTTATTAAAAACTGACCACACTAGGCAGGGGTACCACACCATGGTCAGTTTTCTAGCTGTGCTGGGAACTCAGCCTGTTCTCCTCCAATGATCAGACTGGTCCCGACACCCCCCCCCCCCCCCCACACACCCCCCGCACAGCCTTTCACTGGGAAGATCAGTGTACTGTTGCTTCTCCTCCCTGCAGGGCCTTATGTAGCTGAGAACAGATGGAATGTGATCACTTATAAAAAAAAAGGGGAAAACGGTATTTAGGATGTGTTTTTATATACACAAATGTTTTACCTTTAATTTCTATTTTAGACTGAATGGGTTTTTTTACAGGGTGATCGTCTACAACCATTTTAAGTATAGTTTAGAGTAGATAGAGTGAGGAAGAATTAAAGCAGAACTCCAGCAAAAAGAAAAAAACACACCACAAAGTGTAATAACCCAATCAAAAAAAATCAATCAGTCTGACAGCTACCATCATTTAACCCAGACTGTCATGGACTCAGTCACCTCCCCAGCCTGTGATTGGACAACGAAGGACAAGCATCACAGCGATGCGCTCATCTCTCTTCCACTCTGATCTCTCCTCACATAGGCATGCCTCTTGTCAGAACATGAATTGATTGACACTTTGTGCTGCTTTTTTCCCTCCCAGTCTGAGCTTTGCTGTAAAAGGACTGCCAGAAGCTGATACGTTCAGGTACTTACAATGTATGCATTTGAAACATTATATTAATCCAAGGGGCCTACTTGCATGTTATATTCATTGCTGTGTTTAGGTGCTGTGCAATAAAGCAGAGGCGTAACTAGAACTTTCAGGGGCCCGGTTCAAGAAATCATGAAAGGTCCCCCTGACCCCTGAGCCCAGGGGCCCTTCTGCAGCTGGACCCTTCCTGTCATCTTGGGCCCCCCCATGGTGGTGGAATGCCAGGGCCCAGTCGCAAGTGCGAACTTTGCGACCCTAGTAGTTCCGCCACTAGTGTCAGTACTTTTTTATTTATTTTTTTTGGATTATTTCTTATCATTGTATTTATTTATTAATTTTACATTTTTTTTAAATTATTATTATTATTTTACAATTTTTTAAGGAGCTTCTTTGGGGGGCTTTGGTGAAATATCAGTCTTCAGTCTTAGAACTGTACAGAGCTTCCTGTTCATTCACAAACCGAAGCATAGTAAACACAGTCACCGATTCAATAACCGGTACAATTCCAGGAAGTAAATGTATCGGGATTTTCATAAAGTAAGTTTACAAACTTCAAGATTGTTCAGAGTAATAGGAGTAGAAATTTTGAAATACAATGTGGAATTAAGATATGATTTCACATTTTAACCATTGATATACCATCCATCCTTGCTGCACAGTGTGGATAGACAGATTGGCATCATATGATTCCTTTGATCCTATGAACCACTTAAGGACTGGAAGATTTCCCATAAAGACCAGGCCATTTTTGCGATACAGCACTGTGTCGCTTAAACTCAGAATTGTGCGGTCGTGTGATGTTGTACCCAAAAAAATTTGACGTCCTTTTTTTCCCACAAATAGAGCTTTCTTTTGGTGGTATTTGATCACCTCTGAGGTTTTTATTTTTTGCGCTATTAACAAAAAATAGTGACAATTTTGAAAAAACAAACAAACAATTTTTTACTTTCTGCTATAAAACACATCCAATAAAAAAATTTTCAAGATTAAATTTTTTTGAAAGAAAAACAATATTTTTTACTTTTTTACTATAATAAATATCCCAAAAAAATAATTAAAAAAAAAAAAAATTTCTTCATCAGTTTAGGCCGATATATATTCTTGTACATATTTTTGGTAAAAAAAAAATTGCACTAAGCGTATATTGATTGGTTTGCACAAAAGTTATAGCGTCTACAAAATAGGGGATAGATTTATGGCATTTTGATCAATTTTTTTATAAATGGTATTCAGTAATGGCGGCGATCAGCAATTTTTAGCGGGACTGCGACATTGCAGCGGACAGATTGGACACTTTTGACACTTTTTTGGGATCATTGACATTTACACAGCGATCAGTGCTATAAAAATGCATTGATTACTGTATAGATCCCACTGGCAGGGAAGGGGTTAACACTAGGGGGCGATCAAGGGGTTAAACGTGTTATCTAGGGAGGTGTTTCTAACTGTGGGGGGAGGGGACTGACTGGAGGAGGAGAGAGATCGCTGTTCCTGATCATTAGGAACAGACGATCACTCTGTACTCCCCTGACAGAACGGGGATCTGTTTGTTTACATTGACAGATTCCCGTTCTGCGATTGCGGGTGGCCGGTGGACATCGCTGCCCTCGGCCACACGCATCAGCTCCCCCGCCGTGCAGGGGGCGCGCACGTGCCTGCTATAGCTGTTTAAAGGGAAACATACAGCTACGGCGATTTGCGGGAATGATCCGATCTGCCGCAGTATAATGATGGCGGCTGGTTGGCAAGTGGTTAAAAGTATAATACTTAAAGTGGTGCTGAAGGCAGTTTTTTTTTTACCTTAATGCAGGGATCTCCAAACTACGGTCCTCCAGCTGTTGTGAAACTACACTTCCCATGAGGCATTGTAAAACTCTGACATTCACAGACAGGACTAGGCATGATGGGAATTGTAGTTCCTGAACACCTGTCTTAATGCATTAAGGTAGAAAAAAAAAACTTCTGCATGTAGCTCCCCCCCAACCAGCCTCCCTCATACTTACCTGAGACTGATCTCAATCCAGAGGCTTTCTCCGCTCTCTCCCTCCTCATTGCCTCAGACACAGCAGAAGGAGCCATTGGCTTCTGCTGCTGATAGTCCCAGGGACAGTCACAGGGGACGGGGCTGAGCCATGCTCTGTGTGTCCAGGTGGCTCGGGAGCAAGCATACACAAGTGCCCCCATAGCAAACAGCTTGCTATGGTGGACACTTGGTCAGGGGAGGAGCCAGGAGCATGGGGGGGAGTGTCACAAGGTGACATCATAATTCTAACCTAGGAGAGGATTAGGAAATTGGGTTCTAGGGGGTAATCCCCCCCCCCTTTTCCCTATATTTAAAACGCTGTGCACAGGCCAGCTGCTCCCACCCACCCCTTTGTTCCATCCCTGTACCCTAGTGGAGTGTTGATTTACTTGCTTCAGGCCCAGGTGTGCACTGCAGGTCACCATCATGAGCAAGGCGGCAAATAATCCATATCTTTACCTACATGAGAGGGGAGGAACCACCTAAAACTTGTGATATCAGCATGTGACATCACAGTTGGGAGCAGACAAACCCCTCCCTTCACTTCTGTTGCTCAAGGCCAATCACGGAAATGTTGCTAAGATGGATTAACCCGAAGCTGCCCGGTCCGGGGACACCGTTATTAACCACAGAGGTGGCAGCTGTGCGCCGGATCGTGTATATATACGTGATTTGCATTTCCACCAGCAGGGGTGCACGCGGCCAGCGCAACTGTTTTTGCTGTGAATAATAACAGCAGAAGCTGATCTGCGGGTGACGGGCGCTTGATGTCCTCCGGCACCCGCCAATTGTCAGTAAACAAGGCAGATCACCGTTCTGACGGGGGGGGGGGAAGGATGGATTCTGTGTTCCTGCAAAGCAGGGACTAGAATCCATTTCTTTCCCTATTAAAAACAGCACACATAGTACACCAAAACACTGGCAAGGCACACATTAAACCCTTTGTTCGCCCCTGATGTTTAACCCCTTCCTAGCCAGTGTCATTCGTACAGTGACAGTGCATATTTTAGCACTAATCAGTGTATTGGTGTCACTGGCTCCCGCAAAGTGCCAAAAATGTAAGTTAGTGTCCGATTGTTTGCCGCAATATCACAATCCCACTATAATCTCGCTGATCGCCGTTATTACTAGCAAATAAATAAAAATTCCAGTATAAATCCCATAGTTTGTAGAAGCTATAACCTTAGCGCAAAGCAACCAATATACGCTTATTGGTAGGTTTTTTTATATATATAAACTATGTAGCAGAATACATATTGGCCTAAATTTAGAAAGAAATGAAATTTTTTCCAGTTTATAGCAGAAAGTAAAAAATATTGTTTTTGCTTTCAAAATTGTCGGTCTTTTATTGTTTATAGCAAAAAGGCAGTGGTAACCAAATACCACCAAAAGAAAGCTCTATTTGTGGAAAATAAATGACATCAATTGTATTTCGGTACAGCATCACACGACCACACAATTGTCAGTTAACCACTTGCCGACCAGCTCACGCACATATACAGCTGCAGGTGGGCAGCGCTGCGCGAATCGTCGTACCTGTTGGGGGCAGGCGCGCGCCACTGGCAGGGAGCTTTCACTCCCGCTGCACGCTGCGGGAGCGTTTCCGCAGGTCGGGTGGACTCGATGTCCGCTGGCAACCCGCGATCGCCTAGTACAGAGGCAGAACGGGGATCTGCCAGTGTCAACAAGCAGATCCCCATTCTGATAGGAGACATGAGAGAGATCTACAGTTCCCAGTAATCAGGAAAAGTGATCTCCGTCATGTGCCAGTGAGCCCATCCCCCCCCCCCCTATAGTTAGAACATACCCAGGGAACGCACTTAACCCATTGATCACCCCCTAGTGTTAACCCCTTCCCTGCCAGTGTCATTTTTACATTGATCAGTGCATTTTTAAAGCATTGATCAATGTAATAATGTCACTGGTCACTTTGTCTGCCGCAATGTCGCAGTCCCGCTAAAAATTGCAGATCGACGCCATTACAAGTAAAAACAATAAAAAAGAAGTAAAAGTCCCTAAATCTATCCCATAGTTTGTAGACGCGATGACTTTTGTGCAAACCAATCATTATACGCCTATTGCGATTTTTTTTACCAAAAATATGTAGAAGAATATATATAACTGATGAATAAATGTGTTTTTTTTATATATTTTAGTATATTGTATATTATTGTATTATATTATTATATATTATAGTATTATAGCAAAAAGTAAAAAAAAAATTGTTTTTTTTTTCAAAATTGTCTTTATTGTTTGTTTATTGCACAAAAAAATTAAACCGCAGAGGTGATCAAATTCCACCAAAAGAAGGCTCTAATTGTGGGAAAAAAAGCATGTCAATTTTGTTTGGGTACAACGTCGCACGACCGCGCAAACGTCAGTTAAAGTGGGGCAGTATCGCAAAAAATGGCTTGGTCAAAAAATAAATAAAAGTCCCTAAATCTATCCCATAGTTTGTACATGCGATAACTTTTGCGCAAACCAATCAATATACGCCTATTGCGATTTTTTTTTTTTACCAAAAATATGTAGAAGAATGTATATAACTGATGAATAATTGTGTTTTTTTATATATTTTTGGATATGTATTATAGCAAAAAGTAAAAAGAAAAAAAATTTTTTTTTTTTTTTTTTCAAAATTGTCGTTCTTTGTTTGTTTATTGCGCAAAAAATTAAAACCGCAAAAAGAACATTATCAGATATGTATATGTAAAACAATCATAGCGTTTAATACCGACGGGTTAACTTACTAAAACAAAATATTTCTATCTTCAATTACACAATTTATTTTGATCTTCCTTATGTGTAAACTACCTGTATTGTACTTTTAATTGGCATATGACAAAGCTCTTTGTACCACCTTTTTTACCCAATAAAAATAGTTTGTAAACAAAAGAAAAAAAAGAAAAACGCAGAGGTGATCAAATACCACCAAAAGAAAGCTCTATTTGTGGGGAAAAAAATGACGTAAATTTTGTTTAGGTACAGTGTCGCATCAGTTAAAGCGGGGCAGTAGCGCAAAAAACGGCCTGGTCATTAAGGGGGCAAATCCTTCCGGGGCTGAAGTGGTTTAATAAAGTAACGCAGTGCCATATCACAAAAGGTGGCCAGGTCATGAAAGGGGGGTAAATCTTCTGGAGGTTAACCACTTGCCGACCGCCGTAACCCCGGTATCCTGCCATAACCCCGGTATCCTCGTTTTAGTGCGGCGGTCGGCTTTCAGATAAAAGTGGTCTCTGCGGCGGATTCGCCGCGACATCACTTTTATCGGTGGCGGGAGAGGGGCCCCCCTCCCGCCACGATCTGGTGCCCTCCGCCGCCCTCCGGAGGCAATCGCGTCTGTCTCCCTTCTGTGCCTGGAGACGAGTGAGGCTAAGATGGCACCCACTCGTCTCCATGACACTGCTGGGCGGAAGCGACGTCAAAACGTTTTAAAGATTTAAAAAAAAAAAAAAAAAAAAGAGGGAAAAAAAAAAAAAAAAAACGTCATCTCCGCCCATACGTCTTAAAGGCACATTTTTTTCAATGTCATTTTTTTTAATGACTTTTTTTTTTTTTTTTAATTGCATTTTAGTGTAAATGTGAGATCTGAGGTCTTTTTGACCCCAGATCTCATATTTAAGAGGTCCTGTCATGCTTTTTCCTATTACAAGGGATGTTTACATTCCTTGTAATAGGAATAAAAGTGACACAATTTTTTTTTTTAAACTGTGTAAAAATAAGTAAAATCATGTAAAATAATTAATAAAAATAATTTATTTTTTTTAAAACCCCCCGTCCCGACGAGCTCGCACGCAGAAGCGAACGCATACGTGAGTAGCACCCGCATATGAAAACGGTGGTCAAACCACACATGTGAGGTATCGCCGCGACCGGTAGAACGAGAGCAATAATTCTAGCCCTAGACCTCCTCTGTAACACAAAACATGCAACCTGTAGAATTTTTTAAACGTCGCCTATGGAGATTTTTGAGGGTAAAAGATTGACGCAATTTTGAAGCGTGACATGTTGGGTATCAATTTACTCGGCGTAAAATTATATTTCACAATATTAAAAAAAATGGGCTAACTTTACAACTTTACTGTTGTCTTATTCTTTTATTCAAAAAAGTGACTTTTAAAAAAAAAAAGTGTGCTTATAAGAACGCTGCGCAAATACGGTGCAAAAAAAAGTATTGCATTGACTGACATTTTATTCTCTAGGGTGTTAGAAAAAAAAAAAACAATATATAATGTTTGGGGGTTCTAAGTAATTTTCTAGCAAAAAAAAACCTGTTTTAAACACCTAAAATCCAAAACGAGGCTGGTCCTTAAGGGGTTAAAGCTGGAAAGAAATCAGAAACACAAACCTGGGACGTCATTCTATCATACACTATATGTCATTTGTGATTTTGCCCCTAGATCCACTCTAGGATTGATACTAAATCCTATATATAAATCTTAATAGAAAGTTGGCACAGTTTGAATAATTATTGGATAAGGCCACTAACTCATGTAAAAAAAAGAATCCCAATTGATCACGCAATGGAAATTATTAATACCTATCAGCATGTTGGGTGATGTTGTCACAGCTGACTGTTAGCAGACAGAACAAAGCCCGCCAGCGTGCAGGAAAAGGGCAGTTTATTAAACAAATGTCTGGTCCCCAGTTAATTTTATGATTAGGTGGCTTAAGATGGGCCCAGCTGTCCCACAATCCCTTGGCTGGTAATGGCCCTTATTTGGCTTCTGCAGAAATGTCAAGTCAGCTTCGGCTGCAACCTGTGTTTGATGATCCGGTCTCGGGAGACCACGTTCCTTCCCGGGTCCCTTTGCTGGTGGGTAAGACCGAAAAATAAAAACGAATAAACTGGCTTAGTATTTACATAAACCTTCGATAACGATGCAAGTAGCGCAGAACATCCATGAATAATATTACAGGAGCCGGGAAACTGGTCGTAACATACCCAGCAGATATACGTGTCACCTGCTGAGAGGGCAGCGCGTTTTTTTTTTTTAATTTGTCGAGATCGTAATGTGTGGTCATGCTGGGATCTGACAAAGTTCTGCAGAAAGCTCATAGTGCTTTTGATGGCCTATTTCAGCTAATTGGGGATTGGGAATCGAAATGGAACGTTTTAAAAGGAGAGCTAAATTGTGTTGCCGCGTACACGCGGTCTGAATTTCTGACAACAAATGTTCGATGGGAGCTTGTTGTCAGAAATTCCGACCGTGTGTAGGCTCCATCGGACATTTGTTGTCGCAATTTCCGGCAACAAAAATTTGAGGGCTGGTTCTCAAATTTTTTCCGTTGTCGGAAATTCCGATCGCGTGTACACAATTCCGACGCACAAAGTGCCACGCATGCTCAGAATCAAGCAGAAGAGCCGCACTGGCTATTGAACTTCATTTTTCTCGGCTCGTCGTATGTGTTGTACGTCACCGCGTTTCACGTTCGGAATTTCCAACAACATTTGTGCTACCGTGTGTATGCAAGACAAGTTTGAGCCAACATCTGTCGGAAATAAATCCAGGATTTTGTTGTCGGAATGTCCGATCGTGTGTACAAGGCATGTGAGATTTTTAAAGCTGAACTTCCGGGCAAACAGCGAAATACCCTGCCAAAGGATTTGTATTTCTGTCCATCAAGTCCTGAGATTTTATTTTTTTTTATACTAGTAATGGCGGCAATTAGCGGAAGGCAATCTGACACTAACTGACACTTTTGACACTTTGTGGGAACCAGTGACATTATTACAGTGATCAGTGCTAAAAATATGCACTGTCACTGTATTAATGACACTGGCTGGGAAGGGGGTTAAACATCTAGAGCGATCAAAGGGTTAAATGTGTGTCTATCCAGTGTCTTTGTGTATTATGTGTGGTGCTTTTACAAAGGGATGTGCTGGATTTTATTCCCTGCTTTGCAGGGAATAAAATCCAGCACATCCCCACTGACAGGACACAGCTCTGCATTGTTTACTTATGCAGAGCTCCATCCAGTGTTTCTACTCGGCGAACAGCAAGTGGACATCCATTGCCCGTCACCGGCTGATCGCCTTTTGCTGTGACTAATCACCGCAGAAGTGGCACGCTGGCGGCGCGCACCCCCCTACCCTGAAGTGCACAATCATGTATATATACATGATGTTGCACAGGTTGGCTGCCCTGTAGCAGCAAATCTGCTATGGGGCGGTTGGCAACTGGTTAAGAATCTATCAGGGGTACACAAATCCCAATACAAAGAGTGCTGACGCGTTTCAGCCCAGTTGAACTTTAGTGACTTAATATTAACTCCTTCACCTTCCTTATCCTGCACAAAAAGATGTTCATCTCCATCCTCCCCAGGTATGTAACTTGTACATTAACCCCTTCACCGCCTCCTCCCTCTGTGTATGACCAGTGCATTAATGATCAAACGCTATATCAATATCTAGAGGCTGTGCTCCATGTTTTAACCCTCTCAATTGTGGCAAAAATCAGACACAAGAGATCTCTTTGAGGTGTCTACTTTCCAAAAAAAGGCATTTTTATTTTAACAGAAAGTAAGGGAAACAGGTTCCTTTTTAACCACTTCCCACCCAGCCACTGCATATGTATGGCCGGGTGGGCGCTCTCTACCTCTGAGTGGACGCTCAGGAACGTCCCTCAAAAGGAGGTGGATCGCGCGCGCAGGGGCCCGCGCAGGGGCCCCCGCAGGGGTCCGCGCAGGGGCGCAATCCCGATGTGCTCTTGTTACCCGGACACGGCGCATCTCAGATCGGCAGGAGGGCTCTGTGATTGGCCCTCCTGATCACATGACGGCCGTGTCCAATCACATCATGTGATGTAAACAGAGAGCCAGTTGCTAAGCGATCGGCTCTCCTCTCCTCACACATTAGTTGTCGGTGAGGAGAGGAGAACGGATCGATGCAGCCGGCTGGTGATCAGTGTGTATGAGCTGTTTTTTACAGCTTTTTAGACACTGATCACCAGCATAGTAACACACAGTGTAAAACACAATGTCCCGAAACACATGTTCCCAAAATACATGTCCCCACATAGTAAAAACACCTGTCCCCCACATATGTCCCAGTAAAATCACATGTCCCAATGATTATCTGCACACATATGTCCGTGATCACCTGTGCACATCTGTACATGATCATTTGCGTACATTTAATCAATTATTAAACACTTAACGGGATTTTTTTTTACCAAAGACATGTAGCAGAATACATTTTGGCTTAAATTTATGACAAAATTCGATTTTATTGGACTTCTTTTAAAATAGAATAGTGAAAATATTATTTTTTCCCCCCCAAATTTCCACTCTTTTTTCGCTTATATCGCAAAAAATAAAAAACGGAATCGTATATAAATACCACCAAAAAGAAAACTCTATTTGTGCGCATAAAATGATAAAAATTTCATTTGGGTACAGCGTAGTTGTCAGTGAAAATGCGAGAGCGCTGAAAGCTGAAAATCGGCCTGGTAAGGAAGGGGGCGAAAGTGTCCAGTTTTGATGTGGTTTTAAAAAAAAATGTTTCCTTTATATAGTAAAAAAAAAATGTTGTTATTAAATTTTACCAAAAGAAAGCCCTATCTGTCTTTTATTATATATTGCAAAATTGATTTGGGTGCGGTGTTGTACGATGGAGAAAATATCAGTCATATTATCACAGCACTAACAAACGGCCTGGTAATGAAGGGGAATATACAGGCCAGTACTTAAGAGGATAAAGTAATTGACCCACATCTGACTGCACTTGGCCAAGCTACGGAAAGATGTTCAATAAAAGAAAAATAATGACAAAAAGAAACAAGATTCACAAACCTCAGCCGAAATGTCATCATTCTGCAGAAATCAATTTCGGGTATTCCAAAGGCTCCGGGGCTGATGACACAGAGCTATCGCAGAGACACGTGTAGAAGAAGGTGAATCTATCTGCCAAATCTGCTGACCTTCCACCGGCATGAAATGTCAAGGAACTTTAATAAGAGTAGGATGCTTTCCTAGCAGGACCAACCGTGACACCACAGAGGTCTCCAAAGACATAATAGACTTGTTAGCCCGCTGATGTGTGGGACATATCAGCAATGTGCAGTAGGTGAAAAAAGAAACAGAAGAAACAAAAAAAGAAAATGTGGAGCTTAAAGAGCAAACAAACACAGAACCCAAGCAAGAGCCACATAGTCATAACATTATCCAAAAATAGGAAGAAAAGCAAAAAACAACAAGGAGAAGAACATCGAGCCGCCCCGGCCGTCTCACATTTCTTGTTTTAACAAGGAACTGTTATGCCTCGTACACAGGTTCTACGTGGTTTCTCAGCTCTTTAGCGCAACCCCTGGCGCTCCTTCTGCTAATTTCATGTTAGTAGAAGTTTGGTGAGTGTTGATTCACACTTTTCTTTTTTTCATTTCGTGCTTTTTAGTTCGTTTCTGAACAGCCATTCGTCAACCAGACATTTTGCGGAATCGGAGGGGATAACGTGTTATTTATTATTGGCCTTGGAGTTATTGCTTTGACATTATTTTTTTGGTTGAATAATAAGGATTTGATTTGGTATATTTTCTATATTTTTGGATGCATAGAATGCACTTTTTGGTTAAGTTCTGTTGGCTAGATAGCATGTCTAATTTTTTTTTTTTTTTAATGCGCAATAAAAACAATTGTGTAGAATAATACTTGGCTATGTGTTTTACTTCAAATGACAGTTTGGGAGTCGGCAGTTACATTTTAAAAAATACAATGTAAAATTGACAAGGGACACCAACATAGTTGTATTTTTGTTCTTATAAACTACGGGATAATGGTGTTGTGGTAACTTGCACAAATTAAAAAAAAAACAAAAAACATAATAATATTATTCTTTTCACATGACCCGTCCCGGTGCCCCCACCCATTCACAGTAAGCTCCCAATAGGGGTGTTTGGGTCCAAGGGTGGTACTGAGGCTCCTCCCCCATTTCCTGTATCAGTCACCTCAAGTGAAACAGTCCCTTTAGCTATATCAACTCTGAAACCATTTATGTGCACTCAACAGTAATACATCTTTTGATTAGATTTAAAGTGGAGTTCCACCCACTTTTACAACTCTTCAGCATCCCTCACTAAACAGTGCACTGTAAACAAATTGGATATTTTTTAATTTTTTTTCTCAGCACCTACTGTATATCTGCTGTATTCATTTTTCACTTCCTCCTCCCTGGCCGCGGCCCATCGCATCATTTCCTGTTTGCAATGCCTTCTGGGAAAGGGCGGCAACTTCCTCTGAAACTGCCGTTGCTATGGAAACCTGACCTGAAACCTATTACACCGCTTGTGCTGCACTGAGCATGTGCGAGATCTGCAAGGATGAGATCCAGGAAGAAATACCGTCTGGCTTCGGATGCCCACACTTAAGATGGCCACGGCCTGCTGTAAGTTTATAAAATAACGAACTACTGCTATAAACTAACAAAACAGACCTTAGTTTACAGACTAACTTTACTAGAATACATTAAGCTTGTGTATTATAGGGGTATTTTTATTTAAAAAGTATAATTTCAGCCGGAACACCACTTTAAGTGTTAAGTCATTTACATATTGAAATGTACTTCTTTCCAGTTTGCAACCTATATTCGCTATACAGATATATGTCTTCTGTAAGACCTTTTGGACTGATTTGAGTTTATTTACACGGATTGTTAAGAGCCCATTCACACAGGGGCAACACGACTTCCAGCACGACTTTGGGAGGCAACTTGGACACGACTTGAGTATGAATCACAGCACGACTTGGGGCAACTTACAACACAACTTGAAGTCGCCTCCAGGACAGGGAACTTTACAAGTGGCCAATCAGAGCTTATCAGCTGTGTGTGAGAAGGAGGGGGCTGGCTGTTTAGTGGAGGAAATTACTTTCTGTTTCCTTTAGGGTCGGTTCACACTGGGGCAACACGACTTTAGCGCGACTTTGTACCGCGACTTCAACGCGGCTTCATCGCGACTTCAGCGCGACTTCGGCAAATTACGAGGCGACTTGAAGTCGCCTCCATGACAGGCGACTTCGCCTGTGGCCAATCAGCTCTCTGGGAGGGAGGGGTTTTCCCTGCAAAGTCACTTGACTTTACAGAGAGATCCGACTTGGAGGCGACTTCCATTGATTTCTATGGTACAGGTCGCCTACCAAGTCGGATCAAAGTAGTACAGGGAGTACGCTCTGAAGTCGGAGCGACTTCAGTAGCGTCTATTAAGACGCTAGCGTTCACTCCCATTCAAACTATTTCTGGGGCGACTTGGGGCGACTTGAGGGCGTACAAGTCGGATCCCAAGTCGCCCCAGTGTGAACCGAGCCTTCTGCTTCCTGTAAAGTTGCCTCAGTATGAACAGTGATCAGACTTGGAGGCAACTTCCATTGAAATCAATGGGTACAAGTTGCCTTCAAGTCGGATTGAAGTAGTACAGGAACCTTTTCTGAAGTCGGAGCGACTGCTGTAGTGTGCATTAAGACAGATCCATTCACTTACATTGATTTATTCATGTAGCGTGACTTGAGGCGACTAGGGGCGACTTGGGGCGACTTGAAGTCGGATCCAAAGTTGCCCCTGTGTGACTTGTTAACTTGAAAATGAAAATAAAAACATTGAAAAGAAAAAAATAATAATATTATTCTTGATATCACTAGAAAAAAAAAGCCTTTGAAAATGTGTTTACAATAACTCCATCAGTATCACCAGCAAAGCAGCTTCATTATTATCCCATTATAGAAGAAGAGAATTGTGCGCTGCATGTTGAGATTTCATAATTTGCCGCGTCACGTATGTTAATTCTCCTCTACAAACGCTAGTTTACAAGACCGACCGCTTCTGCTTAAGAGCATGCGTGTTTGTACTTTGGACTATTGTCCGATGAACTTGTGTACACACGATCAGAAAGTCTGACAACACACATTTGTTGGCGGAAAGTCTGACAACAATTGTCCGATGGAGCGTAGACACGGTCGGATTGTCCTCCGAAAACCTCAGATTCCAACATTTCCCGTCGGAAGGTCCGATTGTGTGCACGGGGCTTTAGATCTCAATCGTGCAAATTACAGAACTTCAAACCCGAGGTTATCAGCAGGAGAAATGGCAAGACAAGCTGTGCTCAAAAGTTTGCATACCCTGGAAGAAATCTTTAAAAAAAAAAGCCAGATTACAATATACCCAACAACATCTTGACATGCCTCACCGGGCTCTTTTGTGGCATTGGCACAGTAAAGGCTTCTTTCTGGCAACTTGACCATGCAGCTCATTTATGTTTAAGCCTGGAGCCTTTATATTGAATGTAAGGGGACATTATAACCCTCATATTGTCTATATGTATATATCAGGAGAAGTTTCACCAATTAAACTTGGTAGATGATAAAATTACCACATAGAGATAGAACGTTGGTTCATATATAATGACATTGACCTTATCCTATAGGGATACCTGTTATGGTCATTTACATACCTTTTATGATCTACAATAAAGGTTAAGTTTTAGTGGCCTTTTGTTGCGTAGGGCAGCGCACCCTCGTCTAGTTCTAGTTAATTTTTGCCACAGTTAAGTGTTATCATTTTTTCTTAAGTATCGTCATATTGTGCTCCTTAACCAGTTCAGCCCCGGAAGATTTTACCCCCTTTCTGACCAGAGCACTTTTTGCGATTCGGCACTGCGTCGCTTTAACTGACAATTGCGCAGTCGTGCGCCGTTGTACCCAAACAAAATTGACGTCCTTTTTTTTCCACAAATAGAGCTTTCTTTTGGTGGTCTTTGATCACCTCTGCGGTTTTTATTTTTTGCGCTATAAACAAAAAAAGAGCGACAATTTTGAAAAAACGCAATATTTTTTTACTTTTTGCTATAATAAATATTCCTTTAAAAATATATTAAAAAAACGATTTTTTTCCTCAGTTTATGCCGATATGTATTCTTCTACATATTTTTGGTAAAAAAAAAAATCGCAATAAGCGTATATTGATTGGTTTGCGCAAAAGTTATAGCGTGTACAAAATAGGGGATAGGTTTATGGCATTTTTATTATTAATTTTTTTTTTTTATACTAGTAATGGCAGCAATCTGCGATTTTTATCGGGGACTGCGACATTATGGCGGACACGTCGGACAATTTTGACACATTTTTGGGATCATTGGCATTTTTACAGCGATCAGTGCTAAAAAAATGCATTGATTACTGTAAAAACGTCACTGGCCGGGAAGGGGTTAACCACTAGGGAGCGATCAAGGGGTTAATGTGTTCCCTAATGTGTGTTCTAACTGAAGGGGGGAGGGGACTGTGTAGGGGAAGAGAGAGATTGCTGTTCATACTCTGTATGAGCAGACGATCTGTCACTTCTCCCCTCAGAGAACCGGAAACTTTACACACACAGATCCCGGTTCTCCGTGTGCCCCGCGTGATCGCGGGAGCCCGGCAGTGATCGCGACCGCCGGGCACTCGCTTTGGCTCCGTGGGCGATCAGGGGGCGCTCGCCCCTAGTGGACACAGTAATTTTTTCCAGAGCAGCCTGTATTTCTCCTGAGGATACCAGTGGGTTTTCTTTGTATCCTGAACAATTCCTCTTGATCTACCTGGTCAATCTTTCTTGGTCTACCTTGACCTTGGTTTGGTATCAAAGATAAGAAACAAATGAACCGCTCTCTTATATTATAAATTACACATCTTAAATCACCATAGTGAATAAACAAATACAAAAATAAATACATCTTCATTTGAATTATAAAAAATACATATAAATTGTGAAGTCCATGTAGAGATAGATAGATATAGATCCCATACGTAATTAACGTCCTCAGTGAGTATAGAAAAGGTTCCTCTCCACCCGCATGCAGACACACTATGCACTAACCAGACTTAATTCACCCCTATTACAGGGAGTCAAATTACGCATATGGGAAAATCCAAGATGTCATACATGAGGTCACAGGAATTAATCCAAACCTCTGCTGTCATCCATTCAAAATATATATAGATAGCGTATTCAAAGCTCCAGTTTTGCCATATAGTGAGGGAGAGGAAAGAACACTCTCATGGTGCAGTAATTCAAACCATTTATTAAAAAAAAAAAAGTTGCATTGCACTTCCATCAAAGAAGATAGGGATCTGCATGTATTGTATAGGAACCGTGGGTTAGCGCTCCACCTGCTTTCCAGCTGACCAGAAAAGACATATCTCAAGCACCACCCAATGCCGTTTCGTCAGCCTACGTCTGACGTCCTCAGGTGTTTTCTTTTGGTATCAAAAGATGCCCGAATTTTCCACTTCATAAAGAGGAACTGCAGTCTGCTCACATAATTTGTAATAAAAACATCTTTGCCATTCTGAAGCTTCCCTCCAACTACTTTGCATATTACTTTATATACACTGTGATTCTGTACTTGCCAAATATGCTGCAGAACTCTCCCTCCACTGAGTCTGGCTGCAATCATTTTAACTGGAGGCAATTGAATCTGCTGCCTGTTCACATCCTGGATTCATACAGACACAGAGGCACACCTCCAGCTCTACAGCTCTCTTTGGCCCTCTTATGACTCATCCCTACTCCCTTCCTGGCAAACTCTTACAAGCGTTAGAGAGAGAGCTGTGCATGATGTCATAAGCCTAGGCTTTTTACCAGACAAGAAACAAGAAGTGGGCTGTATAAGGTATTTACTGGCAGAAAAAAAGTGTTTTACTATCCAAAGTTAAAACAACAACAAGGGCAGAAGATTTGGGGGGTAGTAATGTAGGAGGGTACAATGATGTATGGGGGGGGAGTACTGATCCAGAAGTGAGGGACCTCTCTGCCTGTTGTTCAGTGGCGTTTCCATAGCAACAGGACGCCAGGCAGACTTCTCTCTTCTCTTCTCAGGTCCTGAAGTTTCTGCAGATTGTCACACATCTGATATATGGACATCATGTCTGTCTGTGTGTAATATTTTGTAGTGTGTATTTTTCATCACTGGTTGGCACTCTGGGCCAAAAAAATGTATTTATTTTCAATTCTTTAAGTATATTTTTTTTAAATAAAAAGTGCTTTATCGAGTGTTTTATATTGTAAGGGTGTGCTTGTTTTTATTTATACAACACATTTTTTAGTAAATGGGTAATAAGGAGTACTATGTACCCCATACTCATTAACCATAGGGGAAGAAGATATGTGGAGGGACCCCTTTTTTCAAAGGGGACTTCCAGATTCTGATAAGTACCCCCCGTAGACCGCCACATGCACTGGGCCAGGGATGGGGGGAGGAAGGCCCTTGTCTGCATCATTATGGGGACAAGATATCTTGCCAGGGACTCCCCTAGCAGAGTATCCCCCCATGCCTTGTGGCTTGGTATGCTTTAGGTGCATTATTGTACTCCTCTTTCCTGGCTCAGGTAAGGATCTGGTTTGAATTTTTGGGGGTGATCCCATTCTTTTTTTTTTTGGCATGCAGTCCCCCTTATAATCCATACTAGGCCTAATGGGTCTGGTGTAGATTTTGGCGGGGGCCCCATGCATTTTATTTTCAGGGGTCACCCTCAAAATCCATACCAGACCCCCATCAAGGACAGAAGTCTGGGTGTTATTTTGGGGAGAACCCATGCATTATTTTTGGCCGGCGTCCTCCTCAAAATACATACCAGACCCTCTTCAAAGACAAGGGTCTGTTTTGTATTTTGGAGGAGACCCCATTTTTATTTGCAGGGATCACCCTCAAAATCCATACCAGACCCCCATCGAGAACAGGGGACTGGTTTTAATTTTGGGGGGACCCCACACATTATTTTTGGCTGGTTTCCCCCTGAAAATACATACCAGAGACCCTCTTCAAGGAAAAGGTCTGTTTTGGATTTTACGGTGACCCTCGTCTTCCAGGTCCCGCACTCGCTAAGTAGGGGTACCATTCTGAAAACACTGTGATTGATTTACTAAAGGCAAATAGACTGTGCACTCGGCAAGTGCAGCTGCTCCAGAGCTTAGTAAATGAGCAGAAGCTCTGCTGACTTCCATCATCCAATCATGTGCAAGCAAAAATGCTGTTTTTTTATTTCACTTGCACATGATTGGGTACTCTTTGCAAAGTGAAGCCTTACCTCATTTACTAAACTCTGGAGCAACTGCACTTGCAGAGGACAACTGCCAAGTATATAGTCTATTTGCCTTTAGTAAATCTACCCCTTTGTGAGTTCTCTCAATTTATGCAAAGTAAAAGACTAAGAAGTTGCAAGAATGGACTTTATAGGCAGACATATAGGATAAAAAGTATTTGAAATTTTAATTGGATAAAGTTACATTTCAAATACTTTCTATCCTATGTGTGTGCCTATAAAGTCAATTCTTGCAACTTCTAATGCCCTGTACACACGGTCGGACATTGATTGGACATTCCGACAACAAAATCCTAGGATTTTTTCCGACAGATGTTGGCTCAAACTTGTCTTGCATACACACGGTCACACAAAGTTGTCGGAAAATCCGATCGTTCTGAACGCGGTGACGTAAAACACGTACGTCGGGACTATAAACGGGGCAGTAGCCAATAGCTTTCATCTCTTTATTTATTCTGAGCATGCGTGGCACTTTGTGCGTCGGATTTGTGTACACAGGATTGGAAATTCCGACAACGGATTTTGTTGTCGGAAAATTTTATAGCAAGCTCTCAAACTTTGTGTGTCGGAAAATCCGATGGAAAATGTGTGATGGAGCCCACACACGGTCGGAATTTCCGACAACAAGGTCCTATCACACATTTTCCATCGGAAAATCTGACCGTGTGTACGGGGCATTAGACATTCTGTGTTGCTGAGGACTATTGTCCCAAGATCGTCACCATAATTTAAAAAATTATGAAACCTATACTCAGAAAAAGTGTCACATCATATGTTTTCAGCATTATCCATTCAGACAATATTAACGTATCAATTTTATTGCAGGTGCAGATTGAATGACAAGATCTACAGCTTCCCTGATTGTCTGCATCCATGGATGACAAGATTTCTCTCTCTCAAAAAAAAAAAAAATAATTTTATTTTCTATGTTTTCTGTATTTCTCTGTTTCTATTAATTTATTATGTGTTATTGCAGGAATTGGGCAACAAGGTCTAGAGATTCCCTGATCTTCATCACCCCTGCTTCGCTGGATGATGTGACTGACAATGGAGTTACAATGAGGGACATTTTTTCAGATTTATATTTTTAACCACTTGCTGTCCAGGGCAATTTTTTTACATTTTTCACACACATGTAGAAATCAGCATTTTTAGCTAGACAGTTAGTTAGAACCACCAAACATTACACATTGTATTAAAGCAGAAGCCCTGGAGAATACCATGGTGAATGTTGCAATTTTTTATGCCACATGATATTTGCACAGCTATTTCTCAAACTCATGGGGGTTGATTTACTAAAAGCAAATAGACTGTGTACTTTGCAAGTGCAGCTGCTCCAGAGCTTAGTAAATGAGGGGAAGCTCTGCTGACTTCCATCTTCCAATCATGTCTAAGCAAAAATGCAATTGTTTTACATTTTCCTTGAATGTGATTGGGTATTCTTTGAAAAGTGAAGCTTCGCCTCATTTACTAAGCTCTGGAGTAACTGAGTGCACAGTCTATTTGTATTTATTAAGTCAACCCAAAGAGTACAGTAGAGTAATGTAGTGAAGAGTTTAATGAAGAGTAGTGTTGTGTAGAGTAATGTAGCCTGGTGTAGATTAGTGCCGAGTACTGGAGTATAGTGTATGCAGGTAAGTACAGTGTAGGGTAGAGTGTAGGTAAGTAGAGCATAGTGTAGAGTGTAGGACAGATACAAGTGTTGTTGTGTAGTGTAGAGTGCAGTGCAGGTAAGTACAGCATAGTATAGAGTGTAGTGTAGAGTAGGATAGATTAGTTAGTGTTGTAGTGTAGTGTAGTGTAGATAGTATAGTGTAGTGTAGAGTAGGCTAGATTAGTTAGTGTAGTGTAGTGTTGTGTAGTGTAGTGTAGTGTAGTGTAGATAGTATAGTGTAGTGTAGAGTAGGATAGATTAGTTAGTGTTATGAAGTGTAGTGTAGTGTAGTGTAGTGTAGATAGTATAGTGTAGTGTAGAGTAGGATAGATTAGTTAGTGTTGTGTAGTGTAGTGTAGTGTAGTGTAGATAGTAAAGTGTAGTGTAGAGTAGGATAGATTAGTTAGTGTTGTGTAGTGTAGTGTAGTGTAGTGTAGATAGTATAGTGTAGTGTAGAGTAGGATAGATTAGTTAGTGTTGTGTAGTGTATTGTAGTGTAGTGTAGTGTAGATAGTGTAGTGTAGGGCTGGCCAGGAAGGGATTACTTTGACGCAGTTGGCCAGCTGCATGTGAACAAAAAATCCCCGTCTTTGTGCAAAGTTTGCTAGAAATATTTAAACAGTGTATAACAGTGTGCAGAGGGTTGATTCAGATTTTTTGATATTTCGGGGTACACATATATACAGTATATATAACCCAGATGGGTTATACATACTGTATATATGTATAAATCGAGTTCGATTTCAGATATATTTTATTCTATTGTATTTTTGTGTATGCGTAGGCGGACTTTTTCCCTTTAAAGTGATTGTAAATTATTTTTTTTTTAATTTGTTATACTTACTTGTTCTGTGCAATGGTTTTGTAGCAGTGATAACTGAACACACAAAGAAAAAGAAAAATAATGAATATATTGTACATATATCAAAGGTACATAAACATTTGCATTTTATAGGGTTGAGGTCAGGATTCTGTGCAGGCTAGTCAAGTTTCTCCACCCTAAACTTGCTCATCCATGTCTTTATGGACCTTGCTTTGTGCACTGGTGCGCAGTCATGTCGGAGAAGGAGCAAACTGTTCCCACAAAGTTGGGAGCATGTCCAAACTGTCTTGGTATGCTGACGCCTTAAGAGTTCCCTTCACTGGAAGTAAGGGGCCAAGCCCAACCCCTGAAAAACAACCCCACACCATAATCCCCCTCCACTAAATGATTTGGACCAGTGTACAAAGCAAGGTCCATAAAGACATGAATGAGCGAGTTTGGGGTGAAGGAACTTGACTGGCCTGCACAGAGTCCTGACCTCAACCCGATAGAACACCTTTGGGTGAATTAGAGCGGAGACTGCGAGCCAGGCCTTCTTGTCCAACAATGGTCAAACATTCCCATAGACACACTCCTAAACCTTGTGGACAGCCTTCCCAGAAGAGTTGAAGTTGTTATAGCTGCAAAGGGTGGGCCAACTCAATATTTAACCCTACAGACTAATGCCCCGTACACACGGTCGGATTTTCCGACGGAAAATGTGTGATAGGACCTTGTTGTCGTAAATTCCGACCGTGTGTAGGCTCCATCACACATTTTCCATCGGATTTTCCGACACACAAAGTTTGAGAGCAGGCTATAAAATTTTCCGACAACAAAATCCGTTGTCGGAAATTCCGATTGTGTGTACACAAATCCGACGGACAAAGTGCCACGCATGCTCAGAATAAATAAAGAGATGAAAGCTATTGGCTACTGCCCGTTTATAGTCCCGACGTACGTGTTTTACGTCACCGCGTTCAGAACGATCGGATTTTCCGACAACTTTGTGTGACCGTGTGTATGTAAGACAAGTTTGAGCCAACATCCATCGGAAAAAATCCTAGGATTTTGTTGTCGGAATGTCCAATCAATGTCCGACCGTGTGTACGGGGCATAAGACTGGGATGCCATTAAAGTTCATGTGCGTGTAAAGGCAGGCGTCCCAATACTTTTGACAATTTAGTGTATATGCAACATCTGTCTGTACCTGCATGTAAAGTTAAGCTGTGACCTTTTGAAATAATTTTGAGATTTACCAGTTTGAAGTACGGCAAACTGGCCCCTGGACTGTTTAGAAGCTACCTCCAGACTATTTCATATAGCTTTAATTTAAGTTGTAGTTGAAATCTATCAAAATAGAAAATCTATTATGTAAATTCCCATTAGCCAGTGAGGCCCTCCACTTCTGTGGCCAATAGGGAGTCATGGAGGGCAAGAGGTCTATAAACAGTGGCGTCTCCAGCTTTCATATTTAGGGGGGGCACATGGGGGGACAGGGACAAAAGTAGGGGGGCAACTATAGAATGCAATTATATATATATATATATATATATATATATATATATATATATATATATATATATAATTGCATTCTATAGTTGCCCTCCATATCCTGGGGCCCTTTACTACGACCCCACAATGGCCCTTTCACATGTTCTGCAGTGAGTTCCCTTCCTACTGTATTGGGGCCCCCCAGGGTGGCAGAAAACAAGAGATATATGTCACCAGCATACCAAGAACATATAAGGATCCAAAGCAGTGGGAGAACTATCAGGGTTGCAAAGGTTGTCTTGCCACCGGGCCCTGGTGTTCTGCCACTGTGGGGTTCCCCAGCCTCCTCTTGCTGTCCTACCCCTGCTATTGACAGCGCTGGTCTGAGAAATAAGTCTGTTTTTTCAGTAACTGAGAGTCCTGGTGGAGTCCTTCCTGCAACTCGCTCTTCTCCCTGCCAATGAGGATGCAGGTGAAGGAGCAGATCGGGTGGCCGTGGTTGTGTGAGCGCTCGCATTATGCAGTGTCAGTGAGCAGAGGGAGGGGGGAGGAATCACCCGCAGGAGCTGACTGGGGACTCTCTCCCTCTTAGACATTGATTTTTTGGCCCCCCCTAGGGACGCCATTGTCTATAAAGTATATACCGTGACCATGCAAACTCTGGTTGCATTTGAATATTATATTATATTATATTATATTATATTATATTATATTATATTATATTATATTATATTATGTCACGATTTCCAGCAGTGCAAAGATGCCAAAGGTTTGTTTTAACAGCTTCTGTCATTCTGCTTTGACATATGGACAGAATCACTTAGAACTCCATTACTGTTCTACAAACTATTTTAGAATCATTTTCTCTTTATCATTAGTGGAAAATGATAAGAGAGATTTCAGCGTAGTGAAAAAAGAAGAGATATATAAAACAGCGTGTCCTCTTTGTGATCACTTCATCCTGCTTAATCGTGAAGCATATCTTGAGTTGTAAAGTGTTTCCTGAGATGTTCTTTTAAATTGCATTTCCTTTAATTGCCATTTAAGCTTCTCTACATGGCCATCAGTGCCTCAATGAAAATATTAAACTAAATGGCTCTGTATAATATAACATTTTTTTTTTTTTTTTGTGGAGATCCTTCCACTTGCCTCTTGGCTATAGGCAAGAGTTGTTATACTACTAGGCTATTTGCTTTGGTGAAGATAATATTTTTTATGATAAGAGTAAACATAATAGGAGGACAAAATAATAAAAACAAAGTAGAAGAAATTGAAGAGGCACTAAAGGAAACATGTCATTGGACAAACATGTGCACTGCATGGCTGACCTGCTTTTGAAAATTCTAGTTGACTGGCTGCCAGCATTCTGAGTCATTGATCTGGACAGAGCACACAAAATAGTTTTTTGTATGTGGTCAGTAACATTGTCAGGAATTTGGTGAGCAGATCTTCAGTATCTAGCTCTATTGACCACCTGTGTCCTCACCACTTTGAATTTATTTAGGCCATTGGTCTCCAAACTGCGGCCCGTGGGCTGGATGTGGCCCTTTTCTTTCCTTCATCTGGTCCTTGGGGCACTATTCCATCAACTGACACCAATGATGAAGCACCATTCCCCCTATTGAGAGACACCATCAATGGGGACTTATTCTTCTCATTGATATTAACAATGGGGCACTATTCCCTCCTATCAGAATCAATGATGGGGCATCGATGCCAGGGCATTTCCTAATCCCACTGGCCACAGTGTGCCCCCCCCCCCCCCCAAAGCCTGAAGGATAGCAAAATGGCCCTTTGCTTAGTTTGGAGACCCCCGCTGTAGGCAAGTGGTGAGGACACTCCACCTGTTGGCTTTCTTTGATACATTTCACACCTTACTGTAGCTCCAGCAGATGGATCTGCATTGTGTAGCCTAACAGTGTGCGAAGACATGACCAGAATTGGGACTTATGGCAGGTAAATCTTTCTGCTTCCACCAGTGTCCTCACCACTTTTTTCGGGTAAGTGCTGATAACACGCCAACTCGTGACTTTTCTGACATGTTTCACCCTCTGCTGGAGCTGCAGCAGGTGCAGAGTCCTTACCACTTGCCTCAATAAAACCATTGAGAATAAACAGATTTGGGCTGTGCAGCCTAATGCCGCGTACACACCACAGGACTTTACGGTATACTTGGTCCAGCGGACTGGAGTCCGTCGGACAATTCGATCGTGTGTGGGCTCCAGCGGACTTTTTTCCCCCAAAAGTTTAACGGACCTAGAAATGAAACATGTTTCAAATCTTTCCGACAGACTCGAGTCCGGTCGAAAAGTCCGCTCGTCTGTATGCTAGTCCGACGGACAAAAAACGACGCTAGGGCAGCTATTGGCTACTGGCTATGAACTTCCTTGTTTTAGTCCGGTCGTACGTCATCACGTACAAATCCATCGGACTTTGGTTGATCGTGTGTAGGCAAGTCCGTTCATTCGTAAAGTCCGTCGTAAAGTCCGTCGAAAAGTCCGCTGTACAAAGTCTGCCGTAAAGTCCGACCGTGTGTACGTGGCATAACAGTTCTTTTAAGCAACAGAATCAGCAATTATGGCAAGTAGATCTTCCTGTATCCACCTTCTTTGGCCACCAGTGTCCTCACCACTTTGTCTTTAGTGCAGCAAGTCATGAGGACACTTCACCTGCTGACTTTCCCTGGCACGTTTTACCCACCTGTTGGAGCTCCAGCAGGTGAAGTGTCCTCACCACTTGCCTCACTAAAGCTATTGAGAAAGAATGGATCTCTGTTGTACAGCCTAATAGTTGTATGTAGACAGGAAAAGAGTCAGGACTTAGGGCAGGTAGATCTTTCTGTATCCACTTCCTTTGACTTCACCATTTTGCCTTTATTGAAGCAAGTGGTGAGGATACTCCAGCAGATGGTAGGTTCTCAGCTCTTGTTTCAATAAAGCTATTGAGAAGAAATGGATCTGCATTGTGTAGTCTAACCGTTTTTGTGCTAGGACAGGAAGAAAGTTGGGAATAATGACAGGTAAATCTTCCGGGTTACACCTTCTTTGGCCACAAATGTTCCTACCACTTTGCCTTTATTAAGGCAAGTGGTGAGGACACTCCACCTGCTGACTTTTTTTTTTGCATGTTTCACCCCCCTGCTGGAGTTCCAGCAGGTGAAGTGTCCTCACCACGTGCTACACTAAAGCTATTGAGAAGGACTAAATCTCTGCTGTACAGCTAAATAATTGTACATGGACAGGAACAGAGTCAGGACTAAGGGTATGTAGATCTTTCTGTATCTACCATCTTTGACCACCAGTGTCTTCAGCAATTTGCCTTTATTGAAGTAAGTGGTGAGGACACTCCACCTGATGTCTATGGCTGACAAGTTTTTCCTCCTACTGGAGATCAAGCAGGTGAAGTGTCCTTTACCACTTGCCTTACTAAAGCTGTTGAGAAGGAATAGATCTCTGCTGTACAGCCTAATAGTTGTACGTGGACAGGAACAGAGTCAGGAATTAAGGCAGGTAGGTCTTCTTGTATCCACTTCCTTTGACCACCAGTGTCTTCACCATTTTGCCTTTATTGAAGCAAGTGGTGAGGACACTGCACCTGTTGTCTATTCCTTACATGTTTTACCTCCTACTGGAGCTCCAGTAGTGTGTCCCCACTAGAGTGTCCCCACTACTTGCCTCCATAAAGCTATTGAGAAGGAGTGGATTTCTGCTTTACAGCCCAATAGTTTTTTGTATGTAAACAGCAGATATGGAAACTAGATTGTCCTGTATCCACCAGTTTTCTTACCACTTTGCATCTATTGAGGCAAGTGGTGAGGACACTCCACCTGCTGACTTTTTCTGCCTTGTTTCACCCCCCCCCCCCCCCACACTGGAAATCCAGCAGGAGAAGTGACCTCATAATTTGCCCCAATAAAGCTATTGAGAAGGAATGGATGTATTGTGTACATCCTAATAGCTTATTGTACGTCGATGGGTATAAGGTCAGGAATTATGGCAGGTAGATCTTCCTGTAGCCACCACCAATAACTAAAACACCAGTTCAGGGTGGACTGACCCTTTAACAGTTCTAATGAGTCTGCGCCTCAAACCGTGCATACTTCTGTCCTTTTAAATGCAAATTGAACCTTACTGGTAACCTCAACTGAACTCTTCAACTTAACCCTTAACTGAGCCCACCCAAAAAAAAAAACCCAACTCTTCTCTAAACCTTCACCTGAACCTAAACATAATCATTAACCTTAACCTAACCCCTGAACCTAACCCTTCAACTTACCCTGACCCCCAACTTTAAACCTGGTCAGAACCATTATCACATATATGAGGATCATGCTGAGTATTGTTCAGGCCAACATCCAATTCACCAAAAAAAAAATCTGGTTCAATTTTTTTTTTTTTGCTGAATACAGCTGAACCATTGGAGCCAAGCACTGGCTGCACAAACAATTTTACAAAGAGGGAGCATTCATTATAACCGTTCTAAAATATATCTTCCTTTCTTTCATAGAGTTCCTTTGTATTCCCTGTATTTTTGATAATATTGTAGAGTAGAGGGGAAAATGAAAGCACATTTTTGTTCCCATGAAACTGAATTACCATTACCAGCAAGAGACACTCAGCCGGAGTTGATCTAATGTAAATAATTTGCTGCCTGTGCAGGATTAGAGAACTAATACTCATTAGCAACAGATATGTGTGCCGCGAATCTGCATTAATTACCAGAATCTCACCTTTCCACTCAATTTGCTTCGGAAATGTCGCTATGTTGGTAAACATCCCTCCGCTGAGCTGATACTGTTGAGAATATAATTGTTTTGTACAGTGTGTAGAATGTTTGGACTCAGTCCTTGAGATATTAATAGAAATTTGTGTAGCTGCCACTGAACGCTCTCCTGCTGGGATCGAGGACCAATTAGGTGTCGCATGCCTAAAAGTGAACCTATGGGAAGCTCAAATCCTATAAACTAGAAACTATAGCTGGTGTCCAACGGCACATTTCGCAGTGGGCCCTTCCAGCACAACCTGGAGCCCTCTTGATATGACTATTTAAATAAAAGGGATTTTCTTAAAGTTGCTAGTTGCAAATCTAAAAGCAAATCATGTGAATAGGCCTACTTCCCAGGTATTGTGGGAAGGGGGTGGGAAGGTCCATACATTTTCCATGACTGTAGCGTTGAGATTGGGGCTTTTTTTTTATCTGAGAAAAGGTGCAGGTACTCCCACTTCTGAGTCATCCCTTGGCTCCACCCCTGCCCACCTCCAAGCACCAGCCCTTGGTTCCATCCTCTAACCACGTCCGAGCACCTTCTCTTGGTTCCACCCCCTACCCACCTCCGCGCACCATCCCTTAGTTCCACCACCTACCCACCTCCGACCACCATCCCTTGGTTCCATCCTCTACCCACCTCCGAGTACCATCCCTTGGTTCCATCCCCTACCCACCTCCGAGCACCATCCCTTGGTTCCACCCCCTACCCACCTCCGAGCACCATCCCTTAGTTCCACCACCTACCCACATCCGAGCACCATCCCTTGGTTCCATCCTCTACCCACCTCCGAGTACCATCCCTTGGTTCCATCCCCTACCCACCTCCGTGCACCATCCCTTAGTTCCACCACCTACCCACCTCCGAGCACCATCCCTTGGTTCCATCCTCTACCCACCTCCGAGTACCATCCCTTGGTTCCATCCCCTACCCACCTCGGAGCACCAGCCCTTGGTTCCACCCCCTAACTACGTCAGAGCACCATCCCTTGGTTCCACTCCCTACCCACCTCCGAGCACCATCCCTTGGTTCCACCCCCTACCCACCTCTGAGCACCATCCCTTGGTTCCATCCCCTACCCAACTCCGAGCACCATCCCTTGGTTCCATCCCCTACCCACCTCCGAGCACCAGCCCTTGGTTCCACCCCCTAATTACGTCTGAGCACCATCCCTTGGTTCCACCCCCTACCCACCTCCGAGCACCAGCCCTTGGTTCCACCCCCCACCCACCTCCGAGCACCATCCCTTGGTTCCATCCCCTACCCAACTCCGAGCACCATCCCTTGGTTCCATCCCCTACCCACCTCCGAGAACCAGCCCTTGGTTTCACCCCCTAATTACGTCTGAGCACCATCCCTTGGTTCCACCCCCTACCCACCTCCGAGCACCAGCCCTTGGTTCCACCCCCCACCCACCTCTGAGCACCATCCCTTGGTTCCATGCTCCACCCACCTCCAAGTTTCTTCCCTTTTAGAGAAAACATAACCAAGTATCATGTTGTGGTGCTAAGCAATTTGCATGGAATTTGTTAATGATAACAAGAAAAGCTGTAAAATAGATCTCCTGCAAACAGCAACCCCCCTCCTCCAGCAACAATTTATTTCCCAGGAGCCAGCATCAATAGACCATGCAGCAGCCAGCAACAATACATCCCTCCCAGCAACAATTGACCCCCCAGCAACATAAGACCCCTCCAGAAACAATAGATCTCCCAGCAGCCAGCATCAACAGGAAATCACAGAGGACAAGTGGGTACTCTTTACATCTGGAGGAAAAGATTTATTCTCCAAATATGGAAGGGCTTCTTCACAGTAAGAGGTGTGAAACTGTGGAAAAGACTCCCTTAAGATCTGGTTCTGGCCAGCTCAGTAGATTGTTTTAAGAAAGCCCTGGATTCTTTAAGCATAGTCAACATACAGTATAAGTGGTGGCCCTTTTGAACCATCAATATACCAGAGGAGATATCATCCCTAAAGCTTATAAATCAAAGCAAGAACCAGAAAAAAATGGGACCTTTGTCTCCAATAGTAAATACACATTAGTTAAAATATCATCAGTTTTTATTGCATACAAAAAAAATACATTAAATCATGTTTAGTTACATATACATCATAAAAACATATCATCTCATGTGTACAAGATCAATAAGTAATACGAACAACATATCTCAAGAACATCCCACTTGGAATGTCGATATGGTTAACTGGGATAGGGTTAGTGCGTTTCAGGGGACACCCCGCTTCCTCAGGACCTCTCAGACCTCTTTCGTGTCCACATATGACAAAGTGTGTCATTCAAAGCTAAGAATAGACAAAATATTAAGTTATTATCAGATAATCATGAACAATGACAACAACAATGTACAATCACAAAGGGTATCAGTTCAGCAGGATACAGAGATGGAAAGCGAGAAACAAGCCACATCTTCATGCAAAAAATATGAACATGAAGGGATTCCAGCTTAATATGCATACGCAATTTAAAAAAAAGGTTAATTAAAGTACGGAAAAACAGTTATTGCCGATCTCTGACTATCTCCTGTAATGTGCATTCTGTCTCTGACAGTCTCTCTCCTGTAGCATTACATATACTACATACACTATATAACTAAAGGTATTGGGATGCCTGCCTTTACATGCACATGAACTTTAATGGCATCCCAGTCTTAGTCCGTAGGGTTTAACATTGAGTTGGCCCACCCTTTGCAGCTATAACAGCTTCAACTCTTCTGGGAAGGCCGTCCACAAGGTATCATCCCTAAAGCTTATAAATCAAAGCAAGAACCAGAAAAAAATTGGACCTTTGTTTCAAATAGTAAATACACATTAGTTAAAATATCATCAGTTTTTATTGCATACAAAAAAATACATTAAATCATGTTTAGTTACATATACATCATAAAAGCATATCATCTCATGTGTACAAGAACAATAAGTAATACCAACAACATATCTCAAGAACATCCCACTTGGAATATCAATTTGGTTAACTGGGATAGGGTTAGTGCGTTTCAGGGGACACCCCGCTTCCTCAGGACCTCTCAGACCTCTTTCGTGTCCACATATGACAAAGTGTGTCATTCAAAACTAAGAATAGACAAAATATTAAGTTATTATCAGATAATCATTAGTCCATAGGGTTCAATATTGAGTTGGCCCACCCTTTGCAGCTATAACATCTTCAACTCTTCTAGGAAGGCTGTCCACAAGGTTTAGAAGTGTGTCTATGGGAATGTTTGACCATTCTTCCAGAAGCGCATTTGTGAGGTCAGGCACTGATGTTGGACGAGAAGGACTGGCTCGGAGTCTCCACTCTAATTCATCTCAAAGGTGTTCTATTGGGTTGAGGTCAGGACTCTGTGCAGGCCAGTCAAGTTCCTCCACCCCAAACTCACTCATCCATGTCTTTATGGACCTTGTTTGTGCTCTGGTCTGGTCCAAATCATTTGGTGGAGGGGGGATTATGGTGTGGGGTTGTTCTTCAATGGTTGGGGTAGGGCGTCAGCATACCAAGACATTTTGGACAATTTCATGCTCCCAACTTTGTGGGAACAGTTGGGGGATGGCGCCTTTCTGTTCAAACATGACTGCGCACCAGTCTCAATACTTTTGACAATATAGTGTAGACAGACAGATAGATGTTCTCAAATCTTAAAAGCTTGTACATGTATATAATCTATCAGGTGCTAAAGGGGCGTGACTACATGTTAACACTACAAATTCTGAATGAACCCTCTGCACACTGCTACTGTGCTACATCCTTTCCAGCAAACTATGCAATGAAAACCAGGGATTTTTAGCTTACACATATTGCAATGCATGTTTAAGATGGCCAACTGCATCAAAGTAATCCCTCTTATGGCTCTTGGGATTGTGTCCACCAAAGCATTTGCAGTGGCAGAGCAGAGTAGGACTGGCCATAAGAGGGAGGGTGGCCTCCAATGTACTGTATAGGAGGGACTCTGATGAGGTGGTTGGCCTTTGACAGGAAGGGGTGACTCTGACATGTGGAAAATGTGGAGATAATAATGGGTGGAATTTTAACATCACCAAAAGAATATTACAGCAGAATAAAATGCAAAAAGTTTATTGTACATCATGTTTAACTGCTTGCTGCCCGCCCACCCACCGTCATATGACGGCGTCCCAGAATGGCCGCTCCCACGTGCGGCCGCGCCGTGTTGCTAGGTCACGGCGCGACCCTGATCTCTGTAAAGAGCTGCATCTGCGACTCTTTAATCATGTGATCGGCTGTGTCCAATCATAGCTGGTCACATGTAAACAAGGAAGTGCCAGTAATCAGCTCTTCTCGCCTCACACTAACAGAGTGTGAAGAGAGCCGATCAGCGGCATCTCCTCACAGGGGGATATGTAGAAATGTAATCAGGGCACTGATCATCAGTGCCCTGATTACAATAAAGAAAAAAAGTGTCACCAATAAGTGCCCACCAATGCCAGCTATCAGTGCCCGCCAGTGGCAGCAATCAGTGCCCACCACTGCCCCCAAGTGCCACCAACCAGTGCCCATTAGGGATGCCAGTCAGCGCTGGCAATCAGTGCCACTTATCAGTGGTGCCCATCAATGCCCATCACTGCTGTCAATCAACGCCCATGTCTCATCAGTGCCACCCATCAATGCCCATCAGTACCGCCTATCCGTGCCGCCTATCAGTGCCCACCAGTGCCACCTATCAGTGCCCACCAGTGCCACCTAACAGTGCCCATCAGTGCCGCCTATCAGTGCTTATCAGTGCCCATAAGTGCGGATTAGGGATGAGCTTCGAGTTCGAGTCGAACTCATGTTCGACTCGAACATCGGCTGTTTGCCAGTTCGCCGAACAGAGAACAATTTAGGGTGTTCGCAGCAAATTCGAAAGCTGCGGAACACCCTTTAAAAGTCTATGGGAGAAATCAAAAGTGTAATTTTAAAGGCTTATATGCATGGTATTGTCATAAAAAGTGTTTGGGGACCTGGATCCTGCCCCAGGGGACATGTATCAATGCAAAAAAAAGTTTTAAAAACGGCCGTTTTTTCGGGAGCAGTGATTTTAATAATGCTTAAAGTCAAACAATAAAAGTGTAATATTCCTTTAAATTTCATACCTGGGGGGTGTCTATAGTATGACTGTAAAGGGGTGCATGTTTCCCGTGTTTAGAACAGTCTTACAGCAAAATGACATTTCAAAGGAAAAAAAGTAATTGAAAACTACTCGCGGCTATTAATGAATTGCCGGTCCGACAATACACATAAATGTTTATTGATAAAAACTACATGGGATTTCCCCACAGGGGAACCCCGAACCAAAATAAAAAAAAAACTGGCGTGGGGTCCCCCTAAATTCCAAACCAGGCCCTTCAGGTCTGGTATGGATATTAAGGGGAACCCTGCGCCAAAATGTAAAAAAAAAATGACGTAGGGGTCCCCCTCAAAATTCATACCAGACCCTTCAGGTCTGGTATGGCTTTTAAGAGGAACCCTATGTCAAAATTTTAAAAAAATTGGCATGGGGTCCCCCCAAAAATCCATACCAGACCCTTATCCGAGCACGCAACCTGGCAGGCCGCAGGAAAAGAGGGGGGATGAGAGAGCCCCCTCCCCTCCTGAACCGTACCAGGCCACATGCCCTCAACATTGGGAGGGTGCTTTGGGGTAGCCCACCAAAGCACCTTGTCCCCATGTTGATGAGGACAAGGGGCTCATCCCCACAACCCTTGGCCGGTGGTTGTAGGGGTCAGCGGGTGGGGGGCTTATCGGAATCTGGAAGCCCCCTTTAACAAGGGGACCCCCAGATCCTGGCCCCCCCTGTGTGAAATGGTAAGGGGGTACAACAGTACCCCTACCATTTCACAAATAAACTGTCAAAAATGTTAAAAATGACAAGAGACAGTTTTTGACAATTCCTTTATTTAAAGTCTTCTTTTTTCCATCTTCTTTCTTCTTTCTTCCTTCGGTTTCTTCCTCCATCTTCTTCTTCCTTGGATCCTCTGCTTCTTTCTCCGGTGTTGTCGTCCGGCATCTCCCTCCGCGGCATCTTCTTCTCTTCATCTTCTTATCTTCATCTTCTTGTCTTCATCTTCTTTTTGGGCCGCTCCGCATCCATGATTGAATGGGAGGCTCCCGCTGTGTGACGCTTCTCTCTTCATCTTTTTCTCTTCATCTTCTTGTCTTCATTTTCTTGTCTTCATCTTCTTTTCAGGCCGCTCCGCATCCATGAGGCTCCTCCTGTGTGACGCTTCTCGTCTTCTGACTGTTCTTAAATAACGGAGGGCGGGGCCACCCTCTGACACACGGGGACTTGACGGGGACTTCCCTGTGGAGCGGCCCGAAAAGAAGATGAAGAGAAGAAGATGAAGAGAAGAAGATGAAGAGAAAAAGATGAAGAGGTTGTGGGGATGAGGCCCTTGTCCTCATCAACATGGGGACAAGGTGCTTTGGTGGGCTACCCCAAAGCACCCTCCCAATGTTGAGGGCATGTGGACTGGTATGGTTCAGGAGGGGGGGGGGCGCTCTCTCGCCCCCCCCCCATCTTTTCCTGCGGCCTGCCAGGTTGCTTGCTCGGATAAGGGTCTGGTATGGATTTTTGGGGGGACCCCACACCAATTTTTTTTTTAATTTTGGCACGGGGTTTCCCTTAAAATCCATACCAGACATGAAGGGTCTGGTATGAATTTTGAGGGGGACCCCTACGTCATTTTTTTTTACATTTTGGCGCGGGGTTCCCCTTAATATCCATACCAGACCTGAAGGGCCTGGTATGGAATTTAGGGGGACCCCCACGCCAGTTTTTTTTAAAATTTTGGTTCGGGGTTCCCCTGTGGGGAAATCCCATGCAGTTTTTATCAATGAACTTTTATGTGTATTGTCGGACCGGCAATTCATTAATAGCCGCGAGTAGTTTTAAATGACTTTTTTTCCCTTTGAAATGTCATTTTGCTGTCAGACTGTTCTAAACACGGGAAACATGCGCCCCTTTACAGTCATACTATAGACACCCACCAGGTACGAAATTTAAAGGAATATTACACTTTTATTGTTTGACTTTAAGCATTATTAAAATCACTACTCCCGCAAAAACGGCCGTTTTTAAAACTTTTTTTTGCATTGATACATGTCCCCTGGGGTAGGACCCAGGTCCCCAAACCCTTTTTAGGACAATACCATGCAAATTAGCCTTTAAAATGAGCACTTTTGATTTTGAACGTTCGAGTCCTATAGACTTCAATGGGGTTCTAACGTTCGTGCAAAGTTTTGGTCAGTTCGGTGCGAACCGAACCGGGGGGTGTTCAGCTCATCCCTACTCCTCATCAGTGCCCATAAGTGCCACCTCATCAATGCCCACCAGTTCAGCCTATCAGTGCTCATTAGTGCCGCCTCATCAGTGCACATCTGTGAAGGTGAAAAATTTCTTACAAAAGTTACAAAATTTACTGACAGAAAAAAAGTAAAAAACTTTTTTTTTTCAAAATTTTTGGACTTTTTTTTTTTGTAAAAAATAAACAACCCAGCAGTGATTAAATACCACCAAAAGAAAGCTCTATTTGTGTGAAGAAAATGATAAAAAGTTTGTTTGGGTACAGTTTAGCATGTCCGCGCAATTGTCATTCAAAGTGCGACAACGCTGAAAGCTAAAAAATGGCTTGGGCAGGAAGGGGGTGTTAATGCCTGGTAGGCAAGTGGTTAAAAGCAGATACACAGAGTAAAAACATACAGGTCCCTCATGTATATGGGTCACATTGCACCCCAATGCGTTTGAACATTTATTGTCCTTTTCTGACATGTTGAGGTGACTCTGATGTGCTGGGAGAACCTCTTATGCGAAGTTATTTTCATCAAAGCAGTTGTGTACATTGCCCCAGGTTCAGGCTTCCCATTGATAAGTAACATTTCAGTTTTTTACATTTTAGACTGGGGACTCGGGATTTTGCATACTTTAAGGGTGCCGCAACTGAAAAAAAAAGGTTGAGAAATGCTGAATTAATGTAAGAAGCCTCAAACTGAAATTGTCCGTCTTTGGCTCTTGACCTGCATACTAGCTTTGGCCAACTGAAAGTGAACTTTCTCAAAAACCATTTTAATCAGCTTCCGTTCAGGTTGGCCCTTAGTGTGTGTATCTTTATGACTGCAGGACAAAGCAACAGCTTACATATTTTATTATCCCTTCCCAGCAGAACATACCTTACCTTTGCCAGACCACTCCATTCAGCCTAAATAATACCCAATGTAGGCTCCTAGTTGCTCCAGTTGGAGATTACGCAGGGCCGGGGACTCTCCCTGCACCTGGGGATTGAGTCACATGCTCCTTCATACCTAAGAGTACCAGTTCTAATCTTTGCTCCTGATGGCTGAACAGACAGCAGGGGAGAAAAGGCCAGGTGTGTTTGTACTGCTAGCTATTAAAGCAAACCAGTTACTTTGCTGGTCTTGGAAAAAACCTCAATTTGCTATAAAGCTGGAATGCCTTATCACATTATTTCGCAATGGCAGAAATTGCATTGGCAATTTAAAAACAAAAAACATTGCATATTTTTTACACCTAATGACATCCACAGACATATGTATTTAACAATAATAGAAGAATATTTGACTATGTGACGTTAGAAAAGCTTTTTGCAGAATTAACCACAGTTACCTACATGGATTTGTTTTGCCTTCCTCCAGATGAAAACTTATGGAATTGGGAGAGGTTATTACTATTTTTTCCCCAGGCTTTCTAAGTGACGCTATGAACATAACTTCCACCGATTTGCTGTACAAAGCCATCAATACTTTCTTCAAGCCAAGAATGGCAAACCTAAGTTGCCTTATTATATATTGCAGATCCACAAACCCACAGCTCCCTCTAGTGGAAGAAGGTAACAGTGCAGAATGAAACAGCAATTTTGTTTAAAGGGGAATTCCAGCGTATTTTTACAGAATAGAACATTGGAAACTGCACTTCGGTAATGTTTGCATTGTCAGATTAGTGGAATTATAAATAAAGCTGAACTCCAGGGAAGAAATAAAACTAGCCTTGCAGTGGGGCTCTCACCGCACTGCAAGGATTTAATGCTCTTTTTCATCTAGAATAGCTTTTGCTAAATCTCTTCTTTTGGCATTTATTGACATTATAGCATACAAAAAAGGACCATTAAACATGAGCTATGGCACCCACACAGGAGTAGCATTCAACAGTCAAAACAAAAAAAACCCACAAAAATAATAATTAAAAAATACAGTTGTGAACAGTTCCCAAAGTGTGTGGCTCGAGAACTGAAAGCTAAAACAAAAAAAGATAAAACCTTGCCCTAAAAGATTTTAAGGACACCCCCTAAAAGATGTAGTTAGCTAAAGTTCCCAAAAAAAGAAAAATTAACCCAGTATAAAATACAACTGTAAAAAGGAGAAGGACATGGCGCGTCAGATGGTGGAGGGATCATCTAAGCAGCTTGGCCAGATGCCTTTTCTGGGATAAAACAATAGAAGCTAAGGAGAGTTTTCTCCGCCACAGTAGGAACCAAGTCCTCCACCAGACCCAACAAGCAGAGTCTAGGCGTTGGGGTAATGACATTGATAACATTACTCCAGAGGGTGGTAATTGCCGGGCAGACCCAAAATACATGAGAAAAATCTCCAGCTAGGTTAGTACATCGCCAACAGGCTGGGGAGACTTCATGGTTCCTCTTGTGAAACCTGCATGGGGTAAAGTAGGCACGGTGGAAGATTTTGAACTGGATGAGTTTATCTTTGGCAGACACTAGGTATTTGTTCGGCCATAGATGTTCGAATCTCGCCCAGTTCTATGGGCAGGCTGAATGTACCCACGTTGATCCATCGATTGACTTGGCTACAATCAGCATGTTGTGTTTTTGGCATGCGATTATTGCCAACAGCTAAAGCCACTAGCAATAATAACCGTGTTTACCCGGCATGGACAGCTCCCCGCACCCTTTCCTGCAGAAGGGATTCCCCCATCTATGGTGACTGTGTTGATGGGTGAATCAAGCAATTTTATTTCCTCCAGCCCATGGTAACGCTTCCCCCAACGCAGGTGGTCAGACACTATAGCTGGCTACTGTATTCTTCACCTAAAGAAGCCCCCTTTCCAATAAAGCAAGCAGGCCTACTGGTACTCGGTTGCCCCCAGGACCTATACACCATGCTATAGTGCCTGGCCACCACACCAGGGCATACGTGAACTGAGCAAACAGGTACGTGCGGTTGGCAGAGTCGTTCAATGGCAGTCCAGGTAAAAGGCAGGCAAGGTTCAGAGAATAGTCAATTTCCGATCCGAGGTCATTTACACATAAGTCCAATCTAGCAGAGCAGGGCAGACAAACAGGCAGCTTGATCAGGTATTTACACACTCTATAACAAGCATGAGACTGCAAGCTTGGCTGGCTTATAAGAGGTTTTGTCTCCACCCAGAGTCTGGCCACAATCATCACCTTGCAGGTGGACAGACAGACAAGGAGAATGCCAAGCCAAAACCAGGATGCTGGAATGTGGAAAACTTATATTGGTGACTGAGAGCCCCAGTATCCTGGTTTGAAACGTATATCTTGGCGACTGAGAGCCCCAAAAGAAAGTCATAAATAGTTGGTAAAGTATGGTTAAAATTGGCCCTGTGTTATAACCTTTACCTTTATAACCTTTAATTATTATGTGTGTAATAATTGGCTATGTGTTATAACCTTGTTTATTCCAAGACAAGCAATTGGGGAGGATTTAGGAAAGACCTGGTGACCTACCCCATAAAAATATTCACCAAGAAGATTCAACGGAAAAGGTTTTCAAGTGTGTCAGACATGGTGCCCAGAGAGTTTGCCATAGAATGACCAAGAGTTGGATACGACTGAATGGGTATACCAATCAGCTATAATATGAGGACCATCCACCATAATGCATGAAGACATGGATGCCACTAGACCTCTGAAGGCATGCTGTGGTATCTGGCACCAAGCTCCCAGTAGCAGAACCTGTAAGTCCTGTAAGTTTAGAGGTGGGGCCTCCATGGATCAGACTTTCTTTTCCAGCACATCCCACAGATGCTCGATTGGATTGAGATCTGAGATCTTGAGAATCCGGAGGCCAAGTCAACACCTTAAACTTGTGTTCCTGAAACCATTCTTGAATTTATCAGAACTGGACCACAGATATTATATATATATATATATATATATATATATATATATATATATATATACAGTATCTCACAAAAGTTAGTACACCTCTCACATTTTTGTAAATATGTTATTATATCTTTTCATGTGACAACACTGAAGAAATTACACTTTGCTACAATGTAAAGTAGTAAATGTACAGCTTGTATAACAGTGTAAATTTGCTGTCCCCTCAAAATAACTCAACACATTTTGAGGGGACAGCAAATTTACACTGTTATACAAGCTGTACACTCACTACTTTACATTGTAGCAAAGTGTCATTTCTTCAGTGTTGTCACATGAAAAGATATAATAAAAATTTTACAAAAATGTGAGGGGTGTACTCACCTTTGTGAGATACTGTATATATACAGTTGTGCGCATACGTTTACATACCCTGGCAGAATTTATGATTTCTTGGCCATTTTTCAGAGAATATGAATGATAACACAAAAACTTTTCTTTCACTCATGGTTAGTGTTTGGCTGAAGCCATTTATTATCAATCAACTGTGATTACTCTTTTTAAATCATAATGACAACAGAAATTACCCAAATGACCCTGATCAAAAGTTTACATACCCCAGTTCTTAACCACTTGCCGCCCGCCATATAGCAAAATGACGGCTGCAAAGTGGTTTCAATATCCTGACTGGGCGTCATATGAAGTTCGCAGGATATTGAGCCGCTGCGCGCCCCCGGGGGCGTGCATCGCGGCGATCGTTGTTGCGGTGTGTCAGTCTGACACACCGCAACTCCGATCTAGGTAAAGAGTCTCTGACGGAGACTCTTTACCATGTGATCAGCCGTGTCCACGGCTGATCACGATGTAAATAGGAAGAGCCGGTGATCGGCTTTTCCTCACTCGTGTCTGACAGATGGGAGACCAAAGAGAGCCGATCGGCTGCTCTCCTGACAGGGGGGGGTCTTTGCTTATTGTTTATCAGCACAGCCCCCCCTCGGATCTCACCCAGGACCACCAGGTAAGCCGCCAAGGACCACTAGGGAAGCCGCCCAGGACCACCAGGATGGCCATCCACACTGGACCACCAGGTATGCCCCCTAGACCCCCAGGGGAATACTAATCTGTGCCCAGGCAGCTGCCAATCAGTGCCCATTTACAATGCCTACCACTGCCAGTGCCACCAAGGATGCCTATCAGTGCCGCGTATCAGTGCCGCCTGTCAGTGCCCAGTGCCGCCTATCAGTGCCACCCATAAGAACCCATCTTTGCAGCCTTTCAGTGCCCATCAGTGTCGCCTATCAGTGCCCACCAGTGCCACCCATGAGTGCCCATCAGTGCCGCCTATTAATGTCCATCAGTGCTGCATATCAGTGCCACCCATCAGTGCCCCATATCAGTGCCCATCGTCAGTGTCCGCTCATTGATGCCACCCCATCAGTGGCGCCCTATCAGTGCCTGTCAGTGCTGCCTTATCAGTGCCCATCAGTGAAAGAGAAAACTTACTTATTTACAAATTTTTTTAACAGAAACAAAAGCAAAACTTTTATTTTTTTCAAAATTTTCGGTCTTTTTTTATTTGTTTAGCAAAAAATAAAAACTGCAGAGGTGATCAAATACCACCAAAAGAAAGCTCTATTTGTGGGAACAAAATGATAAAAATTTAGTTTGGGTACAGTGTTGTATGACCGCGCAATTGTCATTCAAATTGAGACAGCACTGAAAGCTGAAAATTGGTCTGGGCAGGAAGGTGTATAAGTGCCCTGTATTGAAGTGGTTAATATCGTGTATTGCCCCCTTTAACATCAATGACAGCTTGAAGTCTTTTGTGGTATTTGTGGTTGAGGCTCTTTGTCTTCGAAGATGGTAAAGCTGCCCATTCCTCTTGGCAAAAAGCCTCCAGTTCCTGGAAATTTTTGGGCTGTCTTGCATGAACTGCATGTCTGAGATCTCCCCAGAGTGGCTCAATGATATTGAGGTCAGGGGACTGAGATGGCCACTCCAGAACCTTCACTTTATTCTGCTGTAGCCAATGACAGGTCGACTTGGCCTTGTGTTTTGGACATGTTGGAGTGTACAAGTACTTCCCATGAGCAGCTTCCTAGCTGATAATTGCAAATGTGACTCCAGTATTTTTGGATAACATACTGCATTCATCTTGACTTCAATTTTGATAAAATTTACTGTGCCTTTGTAGCTCACACATCCCCAAAACATCAGCGTTCCACCTCCATGTTTCACAGTAGGAATGGTGTACCTTTCATCCTAGGCCTTGTTGACTCCTCCCCAAATGTAGCGTTTATGGTTGTGGCCAAAAAGCTCAATTTTGGTCTCATCACTCCAAATTACTTTGTGCCAGAAGGTTTGAGGCTTGTCTCTGTGCTATTTGGTGTATTGTAAGCATTTGCGTAGTAATGGCTTTCTTCTGGTGACTCGACCATGCAGCCCATCTCTCTTCAAGTGCCTCCTTATCGTGCTTCTTGAAACAACCGCACCACATGTTTTCAGAGAGTCCTGTATTTCACCTGAAGTTATTTGTGGGTTTTTCTTTGTATCCCGAACAATTTTCCTGGCAGTTGTGGCTAAAATTTTAGTTGGTCTACCTGACCGTGATTTGGTTTCAACAGAACCCCTCATTTTCCACTTCTTGATTAGAATTTGAACACTGCTGATTGGCATTCTAAATTCCTTGGATATCTTTTTATATCCCTTTCCTGTTTTATACAGTTCAACTACCTTTTCCCGCAGATCCTTTGACAATTCTTTCGCTTTCCCCATGACTCAGAATCCAGAAACGACAGTGCAGCACTGGATGAAAGATGCAAGGGTCTGTCAGGAGTCCAGAAACTCACTGACCTTTTATATGCACATACTAGTTACAAGCAAACAGATCACAGGTGAGGATGGTTACCTTTAATAGCCATTCAAACCCCTTTGTGTCAACGTGTGTGCATGTTACCAGGCCAAAATCACCAGGGTATGTAAACTTTTGATCAGGGTCATTTGGGTAGTTTCTGTTGTCATTATAATTTAAAAAGAGTAAACACAGTTGATTGATAATAAATGGCTTCAGCAAAACACTAACCGTGAGTGAAAGAAAAGTTTTTGTGTTATCATTCAAATTCTCTGAAAAATGGCCAAGAAATTATCAATTCTGCCAGGGTATGTAAACGTATGAGCACAACTGTATATATATATATATACATATATACATATATATATCCATACATGGGGACATTCTGTTAATGGCTGAAAGGCTGCTGACTCTCACACATCAGCAAGACAGCAGGGATGGAGTGGCAACTTATCGCTGCAGACAGTAAGGGAGCAATGCTGTAGGAGCAGGTAAGCGCTCTACTAGCGTTCCTGTAGAGAGTGAATTGGAGCCAATAAGAGGATCAGTAGTGTGACATAGGCCACAGGGTTACAATGTCCCCCCTCTGAAGCTTTCTCTCCTCCCTGCATACTTGGCTTCACATTGTATAATTAAAAACACTCCAAAGCCTATAATAAAATTAACAAACACACGTTACGGAATGTTTTCATTCTCTTTTGCACAGAGGAGCTATAAAATTATTTTCTGGTTGTGAACTTTTAACCGAAGGTCTCCTTGGAAACAACAAAAATGCATTGCAGGCCATTTAAGCCCAATAAAATGATAAAACACATAAATCTGAGCAGTTTATTCATCTAAACCTTGTCTAAGTTCACAGGGGGCATGAATGATGCTCAAAGTGCCACATAGCAACAGATCAGCTTCAGTCTACAGTGAGATCAGCTAAGATCTGTACTTCCGGGATGTCATAATGACCATACACTATATAATCCGATTGTACAATCTCCTTTAGATCGTTCTCCCTGTTGTCACTATTAGTACTATCTTTTCATCTAGTAGTCCATGGTGTATTCTACGTATCTACTTTTGCTGTTACTGGCAATACAGCCGTTAATATCAACAAATGCTAGGATATAGGTTTCTCTTGTATGTATTCTTTGTTTATATGTTTTTGTTTTTCTCTAGGTCTTCTACCCCTCTGTATCCATGTATCTTAACCAGTTTTAATGTTTTTGACATTTGGATGTCTGTAAAATTTCTACGTTTGGCCTTTCATGTCGCCATGGGTGGTGGGTCTATTATTGCTATTATTAATTCATTGAGACTTTTATGAATTTATATTTATTCACCAGATCCTGCAATTTTGTAGTTTTTGTACCTGTACTTTCACCCATTGGGGTTTTACCAACTGACATTTTTACACCCAATCATATGTTTTTATATGTTTCGGTATATATTCTTTAGGTCTATATTTTTTCATTACTAACCACTTCAGCCCCGGAAGGATTTACCCCCTTCCTGACCAGAGCACTTTTTGCGATTCGGCACTGCGTCGCTTTACTGACAATTGCGCGGACGTGCGACGTTACACCAAAATTGACGCCTTTTTTTTCCCACAAATAGAGCTTTCTTTTGGTGGTATTTGATCACCTCTGCGGTTTTTATTTTTTGCACTATGAACAAAAAAAGAGCGACAATTTTGAAAAAAAAAAGCAATATTTTTTACTTTTTGCTATAATAATTATCCCCAAAAAAATCTAAAAAAACTAATTTTTTCCTCAGTTTAGGCTGATATGTATTCTTCTACGTATTTTTGCTAAAAAAAAAATTCGCAATAAGCGTATATTGATTGGTTTGCGCAAAAGTTATAGCATCTACAAAATAGGAGATAGATTTATGGCATTTTTATTATAATTTTTTTTTGTTAGTAATGGCAGCGATCTGCGATTTTTATCGTGACTGCGACATTGCGGCGGACACATCGGACACTTTTGACACTATTTTGGGACCATTCACATTTATACAGCGATCAGTGCTATAAAATTACACTGATTACTGTATAAATGACACTGGCAGGGAAGGGGTTAAACACCAGGGGGCGATCAAGGGGTTAAGTGTGTCCTAGGGAGTGATTCTAACTGTAGGGGGGATGGGCTACTACTCACATGACAGAGATAGCTGCTCCCGATGACAGGGAGCAGTAGATCTCTGTCATGTTGCTAGGCAGAACAGGGACATGTCTTGTTTACACAGGCATCTCCCAGTTCTGCTGATCTGTGACACGATCGTGGGACACTGGCAGACATCGAATCCGCGGGACCCGTGGGCACGGTCACGCAGTACGTGGCAGGCGGGCGTGCGCGTGCCCACTAGCCTGCAAATTAAAGGGGGTACCTGTATGCCCATTTGCCCACCGCTGCCATTGTGCTGACGTATATCGGCACGCGGCGGTCGGCAAGCGGTTAAAGGTTACTTCGTAACCATATGCACATATTTTTGGTTTATAATAGAATGCAAATGTTTTACTGTTTCATGTTCTCATACATTTTCCTGAAATACACATGGTGATGTTTATACTTGCCATTTTTAAAGTGATCACTTTGAGGCCGATTGATTTATTTTTCTTCATTTGTAACATGTTTTACAAATACTCTGATTACTTTGTTTATGTGGTCCATCTCTGTGTTTTCCATGAGCCATTTATGTCTCTCTTGTTTGACCGCATATGTTTGCAATTAAAGGCTATTAAGTGTATCGTGTGATATATTTTACATCAGTATAATTTTGCCAACATAATGTATGGTCATTTAGCTATGATTAAGCAACGTTAATGTTGTGAAACGCGTCAGTTATCTTGCCCCTGCTTCTGCTGTTTACATGAACTTTGATGATTTTATACAATAAAGGCGTATATTGGAGTGCGGCTGTCCAGATTTTCCTTCTTCATTATCGTTTGTGCTGAGCCAGCATCTGTTACTTCCACAGGGAGGACGGCGTCATTCTCAGTCCACTACCTGGAGCGGTTCAGCCTTTCCCTAGATCTACCACCAACTATGAAGTTCAAGGGCCTGCCTGATTTCATATTAAAGTGGAACTTAAAGTGATTGTAAACGATCACCATGTAAAACAACCCATTCAGTTTAAAATAGAAATGAAAGGCAAAACATTTTAGTATAGATAAAAAAAAAAAAAAAAAAAACCATTATAAATACCTTTTATAAGTGATCAGGACAAGTGTGATCATTGGAGGAGATCACACTGAGTTCCCAGCACAGCTAGAGAACTGACCACACTGTGCTCTTCTGCTTAGTGTGATCAGTTTTTATAGGAAAGCAAGGGGACTGGCAGAAACACCGGGGATTTCAAATAAATAAAGCAATACAAAGAGGCTGGCTGCCATAACACCGGTATCCTCTTCATCAGTGGGCAGTCAGCTTTCAGATAAAAGTGGTCTCTGCAGCGGACACGCCATGAGATCACTTTTATTGGGGGCAAGAGAGGGCCCCCCTCCTGCCGCATTCCGGTCATCTCCGCCCTTTACCGGAGCCGTCGGTAGCGGCAGAGAATATTGGGTCCTTTCCCTCAACAGCCTGGAGCCAAGTGAGGGAAAGATGGCCCCCACTTGGCTCCATTGCATTAGTGGGCGGAAGCGACATCAAGCGTCACTTCCGCCCAATGGTCTTAAAGGGGAAATTCAATTTTTTAGTTTTTTTTTTTTAATTTTAGTGTAAATATGAGATCTGAGGTCTTTTTGTCCCCAGATCTCATATTTAAGAGGTCCTGTCATGCTTTTTTTTTCTATTACAAGGGATGTTTACATTCCTTGTAATAGGAATAAAAGTGACCCAATTTTTTTTTTTTTTATAAATACAGTGTAAAAAAAAAAAAAAATTTAAATAAATAAGAAAAAAGTTATTTTTTTAAAGTTCCCCGTTCCGCCGAGCTTGCACGTAGAAGCGAACACATACATAAGTCGCGCCCTCATATGAAAACGGTGTTCAAACCACACATGTGAGGTATCGCCGCGATCGTTTGAGCGAGAGCAATAATTCTAGCACTAGACCTCCTCTGTAACTCAAAACGAAATTTTTAAACGTCACCTATGGAGATTTTTAAGGGTCAGAGTTTCAAAGTTTGTCGCCATTCCACGAGCGGGCGTGACATGTTGGGTATCAATTTACTCGGCATAACATTATATTTCATATTATAAAAAAATTGGGCTAACTTTACTGTTGTCTTATTTTTTTTAATTAAAAAAAATTGATTTAAAAAAAAAAAATTGCACTTGTGAGATGCTGCGCAAATACGGTGTGATATAAGTATATGTATACAGTATATATATATATATATATATATATATATATATAATGTTTGGCGGGTTATATTTTCTAGCATAATAACCTGAATTTAACTTGTGAACACTAAATCTCCAAACGAGGCTCTGTCCTTAAGTGGTTAAGCTTCGACAAAAAAACCTGGAAGCTGAAATCCCCACGCATGCACGCCGCTGCTCCCTGCCAGGTCCCGAATACCTGGCAGAGACCGGTGTCGCATTTCTGCACGCACTGGATTTTGGAAGATGGTGGCCCAAAAGAGAAGCAGGGAGAGGGGACTGATGTGGCGGTGGAGTTCAGTTTTGAATGAATGGATTGTATAGGCTGGTCCTCATGTTACATAGTTTTGGTAACTCTAAATGAAATTGCACAGATTGTATAATATATGGCCACCTTTATAAGCTCGGTTTTCTGTATCTGACAGTGTGCGTTGGGAGCTGTTTACCTGCGTCCGTTTAGCTGCTGCCTTCTTGTAGACAAGAATGGGCGGCCTGCATGCAACACCTGCAGGCTAAGGACGGATAAACATTCACCATGTACGCCCATCAGCACCTGCATGAACAAGGTCTTAAAGAGTAACTCCACTTTTGTGGGAGAAAATATTAGCAAATGAAAAAAAATAAATAATATGGTATATACAAGAGTGACACAAGTCATATTGTAATTAAATGTTATTAAAAATAACCTTTCCTTTTCAATCTGCAGCCGCTGTAATTTTTTGTAAAATACAACATGGCCACCTGGAGGCGTTCTGTACACAGATGGTGTACAGACCACACCCCAGAAATGTATTTTTCCTGCTTGTGTGATTGGCTTACTGATTTTCCAAGAAGTCTGCACTAAGATACAAGTCATATTTTTGGCAACAAAAGTGTAATATTTTCCTCATTAGAGCCCTGCAGGTGCAGCAGATGATTGATTATTATAAAACCACTCCCATACAGGATTCACTCCGCACATGGACACAAACAGTTATTTCTTCAGAATAACAAAAGCCAAAAATCTGCAACAAAGTTTATTGAAATCCCTGCAATGTACACAGATCACCCAGAGGGGAATGTTTTTCAACAAAAGTGGAGTTACCCTTTAACCACTTCAGCTCCGGAAGGTTTACCCCCCCCCCCCTCCCTTAATGACCAGGACATTTTTTGCGATACTGCAGTGCGTTATTTTGACTGACAATTGCGCGTCCGTGCGACGCTGTAGCCAAATAAAATGTCTGTCCTTCTTTTCCCACAAATAGAGCTTTCTTTTGGTGGTATTTGACCACCCCTGCGGTTTTTATTTTTGCACTATAAACAAAAAGACCGTCAATTTTGATTAAAAAAAAAACGTTATTTTTTTGCTTTCTGCTATAAAACATATCCAATAAAAAAAAATGTCGAAAATCTAATTTCTTCATCAATTTAGGCCAATATGTATTCTCCTACATATTCTTGTTAAAAAAAAATCACAATAAGCGTATATTGATAAGTTATAGCGTCTACAAACTATGGGACATTTTTCTTTATTTCTTTTACTACCCTGTTCCCCCGAAAATAAGACCTAGCGTGATTGTTGGAGATGGCTGCAATATAAGCCCTACCCCCCAAATAAGCCCTAGTTAAAGTCCTTGTAGGTCTTTTTTTCAGGGTAGGGCTTATTTTCGGGGAAACAGGGTAGGGCTTATTTTCAGGGAAACAGGGTAGGGCTTATTTGGGGGGTAGGGCTTATATTACAGCCATCACTGACAATCAAGCTAGGTCTTATTTTGGGGGAAACAGGGTAGTAATGGCGGCGATCAGTGACTTATAGCGGGACTGCGACGGACAAATCGGATACCTAACACTTTTTGGGGACCAGTGACACATACAGTGATCAGTGCTAAACAATATGCACTGTCACTGTACTAATGGCACTGGCTGGGAAGGGGATAACTCTCAGAGGCGATCAAAGGATTAAATGTGATCCTAGGGAGTGCTTTCAAACTGTGGGGGAGGTGCTTTGACTGGAGGAAGGTAACGATCCTTGTTCCTGCTTAGCAGATACACAGGATCAGTATATTCTCCTTTCACAGAACCGCGATCTGTCTTGTTTACATAGGCAGACTGCCGTTCTGCCTGCTTCTGAATGACCAGCAGGTCCCGGCGGACATCACGTCCGCTGGACCGGCTGATTGGACACAGCGGGAGCCAATCACACCCCAGACCCAGAAGTCTCAGATCACGTACTAGGTACGTGATCTGGCACAAAGCGGCCGCCCTGCCGCAGTATATGTATGGTGGGCGGTCCGCAAGCGGTTAAGGAAAGCGAGGGGATGAATCAGCTGACCAGGTTGCACCCATAATTACCATCATATCACCGCTGCCTAACCAAAGGAGAAATTCCATTTGAATGTATAGCACAAAAATGCAGAGATCAATAGAGATCTTAGCATGCACAAAGAATACCCAGTGACCTGTTCCAGTAGTACATAGCTCTTTGTTTTAATCAATTAAATACCATTTTCAATAAAATGCTGATGGTACAGCCATAATGCAAAATTTACCGAGCTACTGATTGTTAAAAAAAAAAACGTAAGAAGCTACAGCATTACCACCACCACACACACGCTTCCCTTTTTGGTCGTTAACTCTCCACACACATTACAATGTGATTGTATAACCTTCTTTAGAATTATGAACTATGTATTACAGGGGTCTACTTGGAAATATACGATTCTGATTGAGAAGGTAGGTCTCTCTTGGTTAGTGCGCTGCTACTAACTAGGACAGTGAGATGGGCTAAACCAGCCAATTACCTTCAAAGACCATAAGGGGGCAACATTTAGCAATAGAAGCAAATGGAAGAATTTAAAGCCGTATTAAACTCGAAAGCAAACATTTATTATATTGCAGCTTACCAATTCTTAGATGTGATGGCTGCACTAGTTTTCATTTTAGGCTTTCTTTTTAGACTTCCAGCCGTTGGGTCTGTTGTTTTGCAAAAGAACAAGCTCTCCAGCAGAATGTATCAGTTACAGAGATAAGGCAAACCATTTAACGCTAGCAGGGGTGCTTACAATGGTCAATATATACAGTGCCTTGTAAAAGTATTCATACCCCTTCAAATTTTCCGCATTTTGTCATGTTACAACCAAATACGTCAATGTATTTTATTGGGATTTTCTGTGATAGACCAACACAAAGTGGCACATAATTGTGAAGTGGAAGGAAAATGATAAATGGTTTTCAAATTGTTTTACAAATAAATATGTGAAAAGTGTGGGGTACATTTGTATTCAGCCCCTCTGAGTCAATACTTTGTAGAACCGCCTTTCACTGCAATTACAGCTGTAATGCCGCGTACACACGATCGGAATTCTCATCGGAAAAAGATATGATGGTTTTTCCGATAGGATTCCACTCAAGCTTGCCTTGCATACACACGGTCACGCAAAAGTTCGCTGAACTTCCGACCGTCAAGAACGCGGTGATGTACAACACTACAACGAGCCGAGAAAATGAAGTTCAATGCTTCCGAGCATGCGTGGAATTGTTTCCGAGCATGCGTAGGAATTTTGCACATCGGAATTGCTACAGACAATCGCATTTTCGCATAGGAACTTTTTCAGACCGAAAAATTAAGAACCTGCTCTCAATCTTTTGCTGGCTGGAATTCGGGCAGCAAAAGTCCGATGGAGCATACACACGGTCGCATCTTCCGATGAAAATCTCTCATCAGCTTTTGCTGGTCGAATTTCCGACCGTGTGTACGTGGTCTTTTTTGGGGATGTCTCTACCAGCTTTGCACATCTAGAGAGTGATATTTTTGCCCATTCTTCTTTGCAAAATAGCTCAAGCTCTGTCAGACTGGATGGAGAGCGTCTGTGAACAGCAATTTTCAAGTCTTGCCACAGATTCTCAATTGGATTTAGGTCTGGACTTTGACTGGGCCATTCTAACACATGAATATGCTTTGATCTAAACCATTCCATTGTAGCTCTGGCTGTATGTTTAGGGTCTTTGAAACTGGGGCGGAGGTTCACTTTCCAGCAGGACAAGTCTTTTGCAGACTGTAACAGGTTTTCTTCTAAAGCCGCGTACACACGAGCGGATTGTCTGGCAGAAAAAGTCAGACGGAAGCTTTTCATCGTATATGCCGATCGTGTGTAGGCCTCATCGGACTTTCTTTTTCCGAAAAATCTGAAGCACCTAGAAATGGAACATGTTCTAAATATTCCCAATGGACCCAATTTCTATCAGGAAAACAGATCGTCTGTATGCTGGTCCGACGGACCAAAAAAGACGCATGCTCTGGAGCAAGTACGAGACGGAAGCTATTGGCTACTGGCTATTGAACTTCCGTTTTCTAGTCCCGTCGTAAGTGTTGTACGTCACCGCGTTCTGGACGGTCGGACTTTGGGTTGACCGTGTGTAGGCAAGACCGCTAGAATGGAATTCCGTCAGAGAAACCGTCGGAGTTTATTACGATGGCTAAACCGGCCTAGTGTACGCGGCATAAGATTGCCCTGTATTTGTCTCCATCCATCTTCCATCAACTCGGACCAGCTTCCCTGTCCATGCTGAAGAAAAGCATCTCCACAACATGATGCCATCACCACCATGTTTCACGGTGGGGGATGGTGAGTTCAGGGTGATGTGCAGTGTTAGTTTTCTAACCACACATAGCGTTTTGCTTTTAGGCCAAAAAAAAATTCAATTTTGGTCTCATCTGACCAGAGCACCTTCTTCCACATGTTTGCTGTGTCCCCCCACATGGCTTCTCGCAAACTGCAAACAGGACTTCTTATGGCTTTCTTTCAACAATGTCTTTCTTCTTGTCACTCTTCCATAAAGACCAGATTTGTGGAGAGCACGACTAATAGTTGTCCTGTGGACAGATTCTCCCACCTGAGCTGTGGATCTCTGCAGCTCCTCCAGAGTTACCATGGGCCTCTTGGATGCTTCTCTGATGAATGCTCTCCTTGCCCAGCCTGTCAGTTTAGGTGGACGGCCATGTCTTGATAGGTTTGCAGTTGTGCCATACTCTTTCCATTTTTGGATGATGGATTGAACAGTGCTCCGTGAGATGTTCAAAGCTTGGGATATTTTTTATTTTTATTTTTTTTTTAAAGCCTAACCCTTTAAACTTTACCCCTGACCTGTCTGGTGTGTTCCTTGGCTTTCATGATGCTGTTTGTTCACCAAGATTCTCTAACGAACCTCTGAGAGGTTCACAGAACAGCTGTATTTATACTGAGAAAAAAAATTAGACACAGGTGGACTCTATTTACTAATTAGGTGACTTCTGAAGGCAATTGGTTCCACTAAGTTTTAGGGGTATCAGAGTAAAGAGGGCTGAATACAAATGCACGCCACACTTTTCAGATATTTATTTGTAAAAAATTTGGAAAATCATTTATCATTTTCCTTCCACTTCACAATTATGTGCCACTGTGTATATCACATAAAATACCAATAAAATTATTTTACGTTTTTGGTTGTAACATGACAAAATGTGGAAAATTTCAAGAGGTATGAATACTTTTTCAAGGCACTGTATGCTTGATGGCTGTGAGATTGCTTGAGCTGTACAAAAGGCTTTAGGTTCTCAGTAAGGCCCTTTTCACAGTAGCGGACCAATCGTGTCCACTTGTTCGTTTTTCAGGCAGAATGGATCAGACCCTTTAGTCTCCTTTATGGAGTGGTGGGTGTACACAGACATGTGTCTGTTTACACCTGCCTACATCCAATCCAATCTGCTAAAAACAGATGGATGGAGATCCATTCCCCATTCGGTTGGCAGATCAGATTGGATGGCAGTCGGGTGTAAACAGACAGGTGGTCCGTTTACATCAGACTGCCCATAGAGGAGAGCGGGCTGCATTCTGCATAAGCCGTGGACACAGACAAGCCATCCGCCAGCTTAACGGGCTCCAATAAAGCCTGCCCCATGTTGAAGGAGCCTAATGCCCCGTACACACGGTCGGATTTTCCGATGGAAAATGTCCGATCGGAGCGTGTGTGGGCTCCATCGGACATTTTCCATCGGATTTTCCGACACACAAAGTTGGAGAGCAGGAGATAAAATTTTCCGACAACAAAATCCGTTGTCGGAAATTCCGATCGTGTGTACACAAATCCGATGGACAAAGTGCCACGCATGCTCAGAATAAATAAAGAGATGAAAGCTATTGGCCACTGCCCCGTTTATAGTCCCGACCTACGTGTTTTACGTCACCGCGTTTAGAACGATCGGATTTTCCGACAACTTTGTGCGACCGTGTGTAGACAAAACAAGTTTGAGCCAACATCCGTCGGAAAAAATCCTAGGATTTTGTTGTCGGAATGTCCGAACAAAGTCCGACCGTGTGTACGCCCTATTAGACTGACATGGCATAGCGGGAGTCAAGGTATGAAAAATTGCTTACCAGATTAAAAAAAAAAAAAAAGATAAATATTACTTAATTAATTCTTAGGTGATCAAATTAGCAAGCAGTACCACAGTTCAAAAGTACATTATTACTCATCTAGGTTTCAATGGGCTTGGGGAATTCCTAAATCCCACACCCATGCAATGTATAGTCTGGATCTTGGCTCAGCTTGACATAACAGCCTCACTCCAATGAATCCTCCCACAGAGATCTGTTGACCACCCCCACGGTTCCATTATTGGAAAACAAAACTGAAAGGAGAAAGAATTTATGCCTAGTACACACAATAAGAAAATCAGATGAAAAATAGTGCTTTTGGAGCGATCGTCTCATAAACTGATTGTTAGCACACAGCTTTCAAGAGCCAATTACGACAGTTCATTCAAAAATATCCAAAGGGACGAACACAATTTTTTTTTTTGTACGATAACAGACCGACCAATTTTTGTGTAATTGGTATAGTATTTGTACGAAAAAAAATCTTGTGACTAAGACTGCACATGATCGGAAATGAAAGAATACAATACATTACATCACTTCTGAAGTTGTATTCTGTTTTATGAGAATTTTCATGACCTATTGGTTTTCGATATAAGACTAGCATGCAAATAATAATAAAAAAAAAAAAAACACAATCATTTGTCAGAGATTCTTATCATGTGTACTAGGGATTGGTTCTAGGGTGGGTAGGGATTAGCTGTAAATCAGGCTGCATAAACTCTTAGAGCCCTTGCACACTGGGGCGGTTTGCAGGCGCTATTGCGCTAATAATAGCGCCTGCAAACCGCCCCGAAAGTGTCGCTGCTTTCATCGGGGCTTGCACACTGGAGCGATGCGCTGGCAGGACGGTAAAAAAAGTCCTGCCAGCAGCATCTTCGGAGCGGTGTGTATACCGCTCCTGCCCATTGAAATCAATGGGACGGCGCGGCTATACCGCTGGCAAAGCGCCTCTGCAGAGGCACTTTGCGGTGGTATTTAACCCCTTCTCGGCCGCTAGCGGGGGGGTAAAACCGTTCCGCTAGCGGCCGCATACCGATGGTAAAACGCTGACGCCGCCCCCCGCCCCAGTGTGCAAGGGCTCTAAGATTGTAAGCTCTGATTCCTACTGTATTAAAGTGTATTGTATTTGTACTGTCTACGCTCAAGTTGTAAAGCGCTACGTAAACTGTTGGCGCTATATAAATCCTGTATAATAATAAACAAACAGAATCATAAATACACCAACAAAGATTATGACTGACCAGATGCCTACCAGGTCAAGATTTCCTCACCTTCATAAACAGCCTGGTCATATTATTTATTAGACGGTTGGAAGACAGTAAAAACAGGAGGCTGGCCTGGAATAAGCAAGTACCGTACATATCAGTTTCTGGAACAACAGAAAAACATTTACTTGCACTAAAGTAGTGATTCACTATGCAGACAAAAAGCTTTTTGTGCCCCCTTCCCTCCCCCCCAAAAAAGGGATTTTTGTACTTTCCATAAAATTCTTTTCTTGGAGTCAATTGAAGGACACAGATTCCCTCCTTTTGTGTTTTGTTTGATTACGCACTTTGTACTAATTTGCTAAAAAACCGTGGCATGTTCATAGTGGGATGGGTTATCCATGGCTGGCCTACAGTTTGTTTGCCATTTTATGAACCTCCAGTAGAAAGCAATATAATCCAAAGGTTAAAGCCCAACAGACAGAAAAACAATGTTAAGGTGAAAGGCAGTAAATACTTAGGCAACGAGAATTTCTGAGCCTCAACACCTTTTCCCTATGTAAAACCATAAAGAGTTCCAGGAAGTCACCCAGTTCTGACACACCTCACAGAGGTAATGGCTTTGAGGAAAACGACATTGTGGGCGAGAATAGAGAATCGTCACTAATGGGTTTAAATAGTTTCTGATGCAGAGAGAAGTAGATTCAGATCCCATGGGTCACAGGGGAACAGACCAGGCGGGCTACATGAAAGACCCCCTGCACAAAGGTATTAAAGAGTGAGAGGCCAAGAGCCTGTGAAACAGAATAGAAAGGGCAAAAACCTAACCCCTTGAGTGTGGACAGCCAAACACTGGTTCATACTTGGCTGCAAGGAGGAAAGGATTTATCCTACAGAGAAACTTCTTTGGTGGAAACCCAAAGACTCACACGAAGTGAAAAATGCCTTCCATGTCCAGTAATAGACTTTATGAGAAGCAAACTTCCTTTCTTTTAGCATTGTGAGGATAATCAATTGAGAGACAACCCTGCCCCTTAGAACCTGGGCTTTAACAGCCATGCCATAAATCAGATATGTAGAAAGAAGAACTGGACAATCTGGCTAAAGAGTCCAGAGAGCATCCTGCCCGGAGTCATAGCAGATTGAAGTGCTGCATAAGCCTGGGCTAGTCCAGATCTATGGGGATCACTGGGATTCCCTCTATTACAATCCTTCAAAGCAGATAAGACAGAAGTTTCAGGAGATGAAAGTCATAATTACTAATCCCACAAAGCCACCACAACACCAACTGCTTGCTCTAGAGAACCCTGTACCAGGAGACAAGCTTGTCTAGTTTGTTGCTGAGGACCACTCACCTGGGTCTAGGTGCAGCCAGCTGAGGAAATCTGCCCAGGTCTAGGTGCTGCCAGCTGAGGAAATCTGCCCAGGTCTAGGTGCTGCCAGCTGAGATCTGCCTGGAATATACACAGCAGACACGCCTGGAACAGCTGCCAGGGACGGGATCCAACCTACTTCACTTGCCATGGCAAGACTTCTGCTTCCTCTCCGATGATGGATATACACCACTCCCATGGCATTGTCTGACTAAATGCAGATCAGATGACCCTCCAGTAAGATGGTCCAATGCGGCAATGACAGCCAAATCCCCCATAGTTCCAGGATGTCTAGCGGAGAGGAGAGTCCTTCAATGAACAAGTGCCTTGCGCCTCCCCAGCCCAAAAGGCTGGCATTTGTCATCAGTTTCCACAAAACACAGGAAGTAAGAACTTCCAACTCCAAAGCCAGACTTCTGAGGCAACAAGCAAGGGCCAATCCGGCCCTCTTTTCTCTTTGACAGACAACTTGGTCTGTCCACTGACCCTATTGATCTGTCTCACAACAACAGAATGTTGATTTGCAAATATCTGGAGTGCTACTGGGCCAATAGAACTGCCTCAAAAGCAGCTGCCAGTAGACCCAGGCGTCTGATGCAAAAGGGGAGAGTTTAATGACTACTGGACTAGAGACTTTCAACCGGAGAGTCTTTTTGAGTTTTTCCAGTGGAAGAAACACTGTGACCTGAGGTTTGTGCAGGATTAGACCCTAATAATATAAACAATGAATTGGTTTCAGCAATGATTTCTGAAGGTTCAGACATCATCCAAACCACTGTAATGTCTGGACAGTTAAAGACATGTCTGACAGAGCCTGTGCTGACTGTTCCCTCAACACGAGGTAATCTAGGTATCCCACAATGGTAATGTCATGTGAGCACACCAAGGCGAATACTGGAACCAGCACCTGGGTGAATATCCAAGTTACAGATGAGATGTCAAAGGACTTGGCCATGGTCCAACAGCAAAAGCATAAAAATCACTGATGCTCTGGCAAGATGAAGATAAGCATCCTTGATATCCATAAAATCCCGCAAATCTCCCTGGTAAAGGGAGGCCATGACAGATTAGTGAATTCCATGTGGATTTTTAAGACCGACAGGAAGACATTTAGCGCTTTTAGATCCAAGATGGGGTGGATGCCTCCTTTGGGTTCGTAAACCGTGAACAGATATGAATAAAACCCCTGAAACTGTTCTGCCACAGGAATGCAGCTTGATGGAGATCTGCTAATCTGTGAGGCGAAACAGGGAAATTGGAGATGAAATGGTGGTGGTGGTGGGGGGGCTCTGGAAATGAAACTCTTGCAGTCCTGGGATACAATCTCTGAATCGCATTTGAGACACAAGCTGTGCAAGCACCCACAAAGGTTAAAAAGAAATGTCCACCCACGCTGGAAAGTGAGGCGCACCTTCATGACAAGTGAGGCTCGCCTGAGGATTAGACGAACCAAAAGTGATGGTAAAGTTGCTGTTTTTTTCAGCAACAAACATGTTATACTTACCTGCTTTGTGCAGAGGTACTGCATAGAGTGGCCTGATCCTCTTATTCTGTGGTCCCCATTGGTGCTCCTGGTTCCTGCTCTTCTCAGTGTGTAAAAGGATGCTGGTTCCCAAGGTGGCACACCTACAGGTTTGATCATAAACTGCGATCCCCAAGTCTATTGACAAAGACAGCATTGGCTTGGCCCCGTGCTCCACCGACACATGATTTGAGAGCCTATGAGAAACTATAGATGGGCACAGCGCTGGATCGAGCGAGATAAGTATAAAGGGGGGTGAGGGGGCAACATTACTACCTAAACATTTTTTACCTTAATGCAGGTAATACATTAAAAGGTAAAAAATGTTTAGGTTTTAGTACCACTTTAAGAGTGCCAGACCTTGAGGGTGGACCAGGAGCCAAGCTTGGGGGATCAACATTTAAGCTGTAGTAAACTACTATAGAATATTAGTTTTAGGGCCCCCCAGGTGGGTTATGCCATAATGTGCTAGAATGCAGAGCATATTAGTACATTATGAAAGATTTACCTGTCAAAAGGTGCCCTCCAGCGCTGCTGTGGGATCACTCCAGCTGGCCCCCTGGCACTTCGGTTTGTCTTCCAGGTTCCGTGCCTTCATCAGTTTGATAGGCCAGGACACAATGACATCACTCCTGCGCATGTACACAGGAGTCACATCGGCGCAGCACAGATCGGGGCCATAAATGTTCGCCGAGCTGCTCATGCATGGCTCGATGTACATGACAGCTGACAGGCAGGAGGATGCATTTATGGCAGAAGAGACCAATACCAAGATTTTCAAAAAATTGCCTTTACTTTTACTTAAGGTTGAGGGAGTAGAGAAATGAAAGGGATGTTTAACAGTCAGAGATGGAGTAGACTTTGCAGTCTGCTCCTTGGGTTTCTTCTGGTGAGGAAAATGGATGCTCTTGCCACCAGCAGCAATTCTTGATATTATCATCAAGAGCCAGTTCCAGAGAGATGTCCCTTCAAGGCCATGCGGATCAAACACACAAAGGTTTTGCAGTGCAGCACTTTAGCTAAATTCCCGTACTGACATAACATGCAGAAAAATAGGCAAAAGGTTTCAAAGGTTTCCAGCAAACCATGACAACTATAACAGCCATCTGCTCCATTTGTTCAATTAGCAGGAAATCAACTGGAGTAGTGGTTAGATCTAAGAGACTGACCGATGAGACATGGTTTGACAATATAAACAGACAGAATCAGGTGAAGGGCAGATCTGCCCCAGAGGACAGAGCTCTAGAAAGGGCTTCCAATAGCTTAAGGTTTGGGTGTCTGAAAAGGTGTATTCGCCACTGTTATAGCAAGTGCTTTAAGACAGGAAAGGTCCAGATCTACAGTGAGACTAGACCACTTTAGTACAAAACCCTCAAGAAATGGATGCAAGGCTAATAAACAGTTGGTTGGAGTTTATAACTTATCAGGTATCCAATCTCCATATATACTTAAAATAGTTTGATAGGCAAGTGCAAAGGCAAAGTCATTGCAGCCTTAGGGGGTTTTGAGCAAGTAATGGCTGGAAACTCTGGTAGAAGTAACAGGCTGATCCAGACTGGTGTATACGCTGTATCATTAGGAGCTGAAACAGTCTTCTTTAACTTGGGAGTGAAAGCAGTACACTGCTACTCAAGGGACCTCATTTAAGGATTTGAGTGACTCAAAACCAGGCTCTGCAGCCGATAACTTGGAAGCTGCTAAGGCTGCAGACAAATCAGATATAGAATCTGCAGGAGAGGGTGTGGGAATCTGCTTATGGCCTCTAAACAGATTTAGCAAATACCTGGGTGATATGTGTCAAAGTCTTGCAAGACCATAGAAAAGACCTCAGCCAAAAGAGCCAAGGACCCAAGCCAAACCCAACATAGCTATAAACGACTCAGAGGGGAGGACAGGCTAAGAGCAGAATAGAAGGTAACATGATTCCAGGCTGCACACATCAACACCATCAGTAGGTGTGCTGCAAGCAGGCCCAGAATTGTTAGAAGTGAGATGGGAGCACCTAATACAGCAGGGTTGTCCCCTCTGTGTCTAGAATCACACATGTTGCAAACGCAGGGTGACAAGGCCTCAGGTACTCATGAAAGATGGACAGCTGTTAGCAGGTGAAGGTCAGAAGGCTGAAGGCTGGCAGCAGAAACAAATCAAAGATAGAAACTTTATGTGGACCTTTGCAAGCAAGAGCCGCAACAGAGAGATATTTCCTCAATGCTGAATGGCAGGAAGGAGCACAGAGCGTGCATGACAGTCCACCCAGCAGATGACATCAGTGCCAAGTCCTACAGCTTTAACCCTTTCTACAGCAAATCTAGGAGGAACAGAGAGTAAAAGGTGCCCAGATTGACTGAGTCTTCAAAGAGAGAGCAAGCACCCAATGCAAAACTTTGTTCTGGTAAGAGTTGCAGAGTGCTTTCCAGATCCAGAGTGGAAAGCACTTCACATGGAACCCAGTACCCAAAGGTCCCTTTTGGTTTATCCTTGTAACGTCCAGACCATTGAGGCTGACATAGGGACAACCTCTGAAGACTACTTCCATCTTCTTGGCACACCAAGAAAGTCTTGGGCTGGTCTATAGTTTGTACAGCCAGTGTCCAACACTACTGTAGGTGGCAGTATGACTCTCCCCCCCCCCCCCCCTCCCCCCAGGAGGGTGGAAAAAAAAAAAAAAAGTATTTAGGAACACTGTATAGCGATTTTCAGGAAACCTGCCACGGCTTAGACAGCCTTTGAAGATTTCTTACTAATAATGTAAGGAGGTTAGCTATCATACTGTTCCTTTGGCATCAGTGTTTGACTGGCCCCAAAATATAATGCAGAGCAGGTGTCTTAACCTGTTACCGCATTCTTGTCTTGACCTGGTAACGTGAAATACGGAAACTACAGCGCAGAAACCTCCTTTTAAGGTCAGCAATGGCAGCACATATATTTATTTAATGCACAGTATAAGTACTGTTATTAGCCATTAGTAGCTCCCTGATGTAGCTAAATAATTTAACACTAATCTGGCATCAACCTCCTTACATTACATATGACCATGCCTGTGCCTCTAGAATATAAACATGACAACACTTTATTTTGTCCATACAGGGAAAAGTAAGACATTTAACACCCCTTCCCCCAATGCCATATACTCATCTTTCTTTTGATTCCCCCTGCTCCCAAATGAGTCTGCAACTTGCTCCCCTTTTTCCATGCAAAAGTGCTGGCACCATGATTGGCACAGTGCTGTCAATAGGGGAGGGAAGAGTCTGTAAGCTGTGAAAATTTGAAGCCTACACAAAATCTTTATTTCCCAGGTGCCAACATCTTAAAGAAATGGTGCTGATGTGTGGAAGGGCAAGTGTGTGCTGCTGAGGAAGAGGAGGAGCTAAAGCCCAAAACTGAAGTCATACAGTAAATGCAGAGCATCACCACATCTCCCTGCACTTTACATAGTTGTGATGCAGACCGCAGCGCTGACATCACATTAGTGTTGCTCTATATAAATATATATGTTAAAATACTGTCTGGGGGGGGAAGGGTATTGAGCACTGTCCAAAATGAGAGTCTGGAGTGTGTTGGGCTGTAAAATAACACTTTCACCTTAATGCATTCTCTGCATTAGGGTAAAAAATGTCCCATTACTTGCATCACCCCCTCTTCTACCTCCCCCCCCCCCTCCAATATACTTACCTGGGCCCAATCTCGTTCCAGCACTGTACCCCACCTGCAGCAGCTCTCTCCTCACAGAGGAACCACCGCCAGATGTCATTGGCTCCTGCTGCTGTCAATAACATCCTGAGAGCAAGGGGAGGGGCTAATCTGTGTATGTCAATAGAGGCACACAGCCCAGCTCAGGAGCAAGCCCACATGTGAGCCCCCTCATAGCAAGCGGCTTCCTATGGGGGAAAGAAGAAAAAAAAAAAAACCACAAAGCCTTACACCAGAAGGATGTTTGGGTCACAGCCCTACACTCTCCCCAAATAGACCATACCAAACCAAAAAGCTAGGCATGACATCAAATTATAAATATAAATACAGCAATCAATAAATATGAACTACTGAGCAGGTAGCCCAACACCTAGACACACAACTACTACACACTAGGACTGCTGCTGTAATATCAGAGAGGGAACTCTATTTGCGAAGACAAAAGCAAGTGAAGGGAGACAACAGCGCAGACCTCCAGTGTAGTGAAAGGATCAAATGGTTTTATTAAAAAAAAAAAAAACATACATTTTATATTCACAAAATATGTGAAAGAGTGCATATAGTCCACTCACAGTCAATAGGATAGGATGGATGAGCAGCCAGAATGTCCGGATCACTCTGTTGCAGGTGAAAAGCTGGGCTGGATGCTAAAAGTCTCTGCTGCTCTTGCTCGGCTCGCCCAATCTCAAGGACAGCCATTAGCAGACCTTGGTCCCCTGTAAAAGTGGGGTCGCAGGACGCGTTTTGAGGACTCTTCAGGTGAAGAGACCCTGAAATGCGTTCTGCGACCCCACACAGGGGACCATCGTCCATCGAGAGCGGTCCTAGGGATTGAGCAAGCTGAGCAGGAGCAGAAGAGACTTCTAGCAACCAGCCCAGCTTTTCACCTGTCAGCTGGCCACACAGTGATCCGGACACTGTGGCTGCTCATCCATCCTATCCTTGTGACGGTTTGTTGAGTGGGCTCCCTCGAGGACTATCTGCGCTCTTTCACATTATTTTGAGCATATACAATATGTTATTTTTAATAAAAGGTCTGAGGTCTGCACTGTTTTCTCTCTTCCCTTGCTTTTGGATTCCTATGGTGGCACACTGAGAAGAGGGGAAGCCCAGAGCGCTGGCAGGAGACCCGAGAAGCGGAAGTGCAGTGCTTAAGGTTAAGGAGATTTAGTAAAACATGTTTATTATAAAAAATAAAAGTTCTAAAAAAAAAGGAAGTTGCACTTTTCTGACTCCTCCCACTCCCCTCAATAGGACACTTTTTTTTTGGGGGGGGGGGGGAGAGCAGGTACCTGGTTTTGACAAGTAGCCACTCCTACTTTTGTTCGGATCACCTAGGCCCCCCTTTTCCTCACGTTCAAGGAATCACAGTGTGCTTCCTTTAGTAGACATGTTGATGCAGGAACCCAAAGACAAGCAAACAGCCGGCCCAGGCGACAACATGGCTTGATCTCTAGACAGGCAAGTGTCCTTATTAAAAAAAACAGCAGCCACAGTATTTGTAGCTGCTGACTTAATTCTTTTGGTGTTATTAAAGATAATCTTTAAAGCTTTACAAATGTTTAGTATATTTAGTAATACTATAGTAATAGTAGTATTAAACCCAAAAACAAAAAAGTATTAACCTCTTCCCGTCGGCTGCAGGGCTTTAACACAGAGAGGCTGCATATATGCAGCTCTAAGTAAAAAAAACACAAAACTGCTGGGAGCGCACGCCCACAGCACACAGACGGGGACCAGAAACCTCCCAATGCATACTTGCGATCAGGAGCTTTCTGATCATGTGACAGCCAATCACAGCGGTCACATGCCCCAAACGCCCGCCTCCCGGTATCTAGAAGGGAAGGGGATAGATCGCAGCTTTTCTTTTGTCTTTTTTTCCACCTGGGGATCCTCCTGGCAAGTCTGTTATTTTTCAACTTACTTTACCAGACCAAGCTGTCCAGATAAAAAAGGCAGTTACAGAGTTGAGACAAACCATTTATTGTATCCTGACAGCAGACTCCTCCACTGTCAAAATACACTAATCAGTGATGCAGCCGCTGATCAAATGAAAATGTTCCAATATTCCACATTTGCCAGCTCAAATCTGAAAGTAAACTCTACCCTCCCCCCAGGCAAATAAGGCTACTGTTCAAAGCATCACCAGCTGAAATAAAAAAAAAAGCAAAGCCTGTAAAAACAAAAAACTGATGCAGTCACCACATCTTAAAGCGTTACTAAACCCAGGACCCTGCATTCACTATATCTGGTCTCTCTCAGTACACAGAACATGAAAATGCAATTATTTGAGTAAATATAAACTGCTAAATAACATCTCATCAGTAGTATAGCAGTCGTGTGACTTCTATGAGTGCCTGGTTAAAGCTTGTAGTAAGAATTTTCAATTCTATGACTGTCCTAGGAGGCTGCAGGACCACTGACCCTCTGTCTGGACAGTGCCAATTGGTCCTGTGCCGATCACATGCACCCTGCCAAGAAAAAAAAAAAAAACCACTAGCAAAACTGAGCATGTGCGGAGTGCCCCCCAAGGCTCTGTTCTATCAGATGGATCGGGGACAGTGGAAGGAGCGGTTTAGAGGAGACAGTCTCAAACAGCCTTTTTACACAATGCGAAGGATTAACCCAATAGGTTCCACAGTGAGTATAACAAGCAAGATTTACTGCATATATGGGGGCGGCACAGTGATGTAGTGGATAGCACTTTCACCTAGCAGTAAGAAGGGTCGCTGGTTCGAATCCCAACCACGACACTACCTGCCTGGAGTTTGCATGTTCTCCCTGTGCCTGCGTGGGTTTCCTCCGGGTACCCCGGTTTCTAAGGGACCTTAGATTGTAAGCTCCTCGAGGGTAGGGACTGATGTGAATGTACAATGTATATGTAAAGCACTGCGTAAATTGACGGCACTATATAAGTAACTGAAATAATAATAATAAATAATATACAGACTGATTTTACTGTTGTGGGTTTAGTAACACTAAGTATTGGTAAACTGCAATAGATTACATTTTTGTTTTGGGGTTTGATAGTGTTAAACAGGAAGTCTTTCAAAGAATCACAAAGAACAGCAGAATGGAGGGAAGATTTGGAATCTACCCCACCGAAAAAAGCTGAAACTCCTTTAAAGTGGCATTTTGACATTGAGAGTGGAAAACCAGGTCCACGCCCACAGAGATTAATCAGCTTACACTCCTTATAAAAAAGGTAGGATTCATCCACTTTTTATTTTTTTTTTCAGGTGCACATATCTGATAAAAATGTACTCCGTCTCTTATAACATAAATATTTATTGCTTCATATGAATACTGTATTGAAAGCCCAAAGCAATCAGTTGTACACACAGAAATTATACAATTAAAGAACGCTCCACAAAAGGCAGTGAACACTCGTTACATTCTACAAAATCTACTTTTACCGAAATTTAAAAATTCTATATATCAAAAAAGCTATTCAGTTGAAGAAACAGGTAGAAACTCGACAGCCAGCGATCGTGAGGCGGAGACCGGTCATCAGTCTGGATGGCAAAGGTGTTAAAACAGCAGGAATTGTGCTTTGAGAAGGTCAAAGGGCATTAAATTCACTGGCTGTTAGAAGGCGAAGTTTGGGGGAGAGAAAAAAAAAAAACTGAATTTCAGTTCACTTCAAAAATACAAATCATGGCGATTTCAACGCACTGCAGGAACTTTCAGTCACTCAGTCCAAGTTCACACGTAAATATATTATCTCTCTCTCAATACAGCTGAACAACTTTGCAATGTCATTGCATACAACAGTATCATCTTGGATAAACACGTTATCTTGTAGTCAAGAAATTCAAGATTCAAGCAACAAAAGAATATAAGTACCCTTTGTGTGTTATTTTTCATCCAGGCCAGCAAGTATCCACCTTACAAAGACCTGTTTGCTTCAAGCGCAGGATATAGAAAGTTTCTTCTTCCCCATAAATAAAAAATGAAAAATCATATAATAATAAAAAAAAAAAAATGGTGGTTCAGTCTCTTGGAATGTAAAAAATTTGCACCATTTTATCTCCTTTATGAGATTCTCTGCATGGTGTTTTAAAGTGTAAAATGTTGCCAGCACCTCAGAGGAAGCCATTTTTGTAGCCGAGAATTTAGACCAGAGCTGTATACAAAGCAGTCAATCTGCAGTTAACAAAATCTGTTCACGACTAATCCTTAAAGAAAGATCTGATCAGCGAAGACTAAAAAGGGGCTTAGCACGCAAAATGGCTGCTTCAGTCATGTGATTGAAAAAAAAAAGGTATACTTTATAAAATGAAAAAAACAAGGACTTACGGAATTTCAATCTAGAACATTTATTGCCAAAGAAAACAATGCGGGCAAGGGGACCCAAAACGTCTAGCTTATATATTTTTCTTATTTAAAAGTCAACAGAATAGATCACCTTAATTATGGTTCGAGCTTTTGCTGAAATGAACTTAAATGACAGAGGACGAGACGCCATAAAATTTTTTTTTTTGTTTGTTTTCTTTTTAATTTTTAACCAAAATGTTGAAACCTTGAAAAAGGGTTGTCAAAATTATAACCTTCCAGTTTAAAAACCTCTTCGAAATTAATAAAAAAAAAACCATCTATACACAAACCACTGATTTGACCAAAACCACCAAGTCAGTGGTGAACAGAACCTGAAGGGTTTTCACAGTTCTGACACAGGAGGGAAGGGGAAAGGAAGGGGGAAGGGAGGGGGTGAATAAAGCTCATTTCTGATTCCAGAAAAAATTCTGAGTTTTCACAACCTGCTGTTTTTTTTCTTTTTTTTTTGTAAAACTAAAGGTCCACTTTATTTAGGTAAAATTTGTTTACAGTGTAAAAACAGAACTGTTGGGAAAATACTGTGTCTATGAAGTGTTGTTGTAGTTAGTCTTGTTCCATAGGTTCGTCTGCTACATCTGTGGCTTCCTCGCTGTTTTCCATGGGGGTTTCTGCAGGGATTTCAGGGGACTTATCAAAAGTTCCTGGCTGCTCAGTGTCACTGCATTCAGTGTCAGCTTTACTTGTGTCAGCCACGCTCTCTGCCGTTGCAGCCTCCTCGCCATCGCTGTGCAAATCGCTCTCTGCCTCACAATGTCCCGATTCCTCCATTTGAAGAGACTCCTCCTCCTCCGAGTTGCTCACAGTTTCAGATTCGCTGGTTTGCTTGTCAGCGATTTCTGGTGTGGACTCGCTTGGTGTCATCAATGATTCTGCAACAAAATACAAAAAGTAGAGCGATAAACAAAACAAAAAAAAAAAAAAAAAAAGCCACACTAACAATATCTTTACCCTTCCTTGCCATAATCTCTCCCCTTGCACTTGCAGCCTTATTAGCGATTCTGGTCATTTTTAACCACTTGCCTACTGGGCACTTTTACCCCCTTCCTGCCCAGGCCAATTTTCAACTTTCAGCATTGTCGCACTTTGAATGACCATTGCACGGTCATGCAACACTGTACCCAGATTACATTTTTTTTTACCTTTTGAGTCAGATAGAGCTTTCTTTTGGTGGTATTTAGTCACCTTTTTTTTTTTTTTTTAATAAAACATGTTTGTTCTTTTTTTGTTTAGCAAAAAAACAAAACACGCATGTTTAAGTATTTATAAAATTTTTCTCTTTTACTGATGGGCACTACTGATGATTGCCCTGATTATCAGTGTAGATGTCTCCTGTCACAGCTGCCAGTTACCGGCTCTCCTCTCTTCATGCTGTGACAGCAAGCGAGGAAAGGAACACCAAAAACCAGCAAGTGTGTTTACACTGTAATCAGCCGTGATTGGACACAGCTGATCATTTGGTAAAGGTCCGATGTGATTGGCCCTTTACCTCGATCACAGAGCGCGTCGGATACACATTGCAGCAGGCGCGGTTCTAGGAGAAGGTCCACTGACGCCCTCCCAGAACTGGACAACCACGATGGAGCAGTCTTTTGGCTATCGCTCGATCAGGAAAAGGTTAGGTATTGTCCTTCTGTCACAGGCCATGCTGTCTCCGCTGGGTTAGACGAGGCCATTCACAGGCAAACTGTGCTCACGGGCTAACAAAGGAAATGCTGATAGGAGAAGGAGCAGAGTGACAGTGAGATTAGTCAGTCTGCTGTCCCTCCCCCCAGTCTGATTGGACAGTGAAAGGAGAACCAAGACCTGTAAGTGTTACTGAACTGCAGCAGAGAAAAATCAGGTTTTCCTCCCCCTCAGAACTGGAAGAGGAGAAATACAGATCCATTAAGTAAAATAGCTCCCTCATGTTTTTCATCCCAGTTCAGCCTAATGATAACTAAAGTCTCCAGTTTTTGGATGGATAAAATAATCTTTATATACACAAATACTACCCAGCTTAGAAACCAAAAATAAAAATAAAAAATTTTTTGAAGAAAAAAAAAAAAATAGATGATCAGTTTTTACTAGCTTGTATATACAGTACTGTAAAAAACCCTTCATTACCAAGCCATTTTTCAGTGCCATAATAGTTTAACAAATGACCTGGTCATGCAATACTGTAGGCCAAATAAAAATAGTTACCCACACTTTCTATTATAAAACAATTCAAATTGGAAAGTCAGGACAGTACAAACACCCCCAAAACTACACCCCAAGAGATCAATTTTGCGACATTTTTTGGAAATGAAGAAACGTGTTGGTATTTAGGTGGGTAGTCACTCCATCCCTGATCAATATTTCAGTTACGCCATTTTTTCCGTACTGCCACAGAGTCTCACTGAATTCTCCACATCAACCAAATGCAATTAAATCACCTTGAAATCGTGGTAAGCAGATGGACAGAACTGGAAATTGGCACAAAATTTCAATGCCAGCGTCTCTGGGAAAAGAGGCGATTTAGCCTACACACCCTTATGCAAAACGTATTAGTACTGACTGGAAAAACCTTTAAAACAGGGAAATGGGTAATGGCACACTAGATACAGCGCATCATTAATGATCAGGTTATAAAAAGGGAGAAACACACCTGAGGCTTCTTTCAGCAAAAAAAAACAAAACACCTTTTTATTGGTCAGTGTAGTCACATAGTGGTCACACTGTCCAATAAGCGCTTGACACTGGAAGCATTATGATGGATACTTGCTCCGGGGCTGTGTATTGTGGTGAATGAAATGTTACAGCTGTCCATACACCACAATACACAGCACCGCATCACAAGGCCCTGGAGGAATGTGCAGCATATATTTGGGATTTAGTTGACCTTTTCATTTTTTGTGAAAATTCTTACTTCTTACTTAATTCTTTAATTCCTGGATTTAAATAAATAAAAAAAAAAAAAAATCCACACACTCACCGGTTTTGGACAGAAAGATGACACAAAGCCAGTAACAAGACAGAATTGTATATTTATACTAGTTGTAAGCAATTTTTTTTTTTGTTTTGTGTTTTTTTTTCTTAATTAACTCCAAGATCTATAACTTCCTGGAGTTTAGCTTTGAGCAGCCTATAGATCCCTGATCCCACAGCTTTAGGCAAGGTGGGTGATGACTTCACATGTACACCAAGCACCCACCAAAAGTTCTAGGGAAGAGCATTGTTTCAGTAGATTAGAAAACTCCAAAGAGGTTTGCCTCTGAGAAAAAAAAAAATAATAATTACAGCGCTCTTCACCCACCCCCTTATACTAGAAGACTTGCTAATGTGGCTTTAATACACTATTTGGCCAAAGGTTTGTGGGCACCTGACCATCACACCTTGCCATAAGTGCTCCAATTCATTCCAAAAAGGTGTTCAAGTAAGGCTGAGATCAGGACACTAAGTGGGTCACTCATGTTCTTTCACACCAAACTGATTAAATCATGTCTTTATGGAGCTGGCTTTGTGCACAGTCATGCTGGCCCAGAAATAGAGTCCTCCACACAATTGCCTAACAGGTCTCGGTATTCTGCAGCATTAACAGAAACCTTACACTGAAAACACCAACTCAATTTAGAGGGTTGTGCACACACTTTTCATCATATAGTGTTGATGTGATGGTCACAAGTCACAGAAGACTGTGGGACCACTATGTACAGCGCGGCTCATGCATACGCAGTGGGCACCTAGCTGTGAAGCCGCAAGCTGTCACAGCTGGGTGCCCACCCTTAATATGCCATGCTGGAGACAGAACACGGTCCCCGACACCCCCTTATGTGAGCACAACACTGGATCCTGGGACAGGCGAGTGTGTTTATTAACCGCTTGCCGACTGCCCCACGTACACATACTGTGGGTCGGCTCTTCTGCGCAAAATCACGTACAGGTACGCAATCTCACGCTTCAGGCTCTGCAGCACGCACAGGTGCCACCAGCGACCAGCTCCTGCTGTAAATGGACACAGCGGGGGCCAATCAGCGGATCTGGTATCCACCAGGACGCACCGATCTTCCCCAGAGGCAGAACTGTGGTCTGACTATGTAAACAAGGCAGATTGGCATTCTGTGACAAGGGAAGATAATGATCCTGTGTTTCTGCAAAGCAGGAACACAGATCTGTCTTCCCACAGTTAAAGCACCCCCAACACAGTTAGAAAGCACTCCCTAGGGACACATTTAACCCTTTGATCGCCGATGTTAACCCCTTCCCTGTGTGTCATTAGTACAGTGAAAGTGCATATTTTTTTTTAGCACCGATCACTTTATTGGTGTCACTGCTCCCCAAAAAAGTCCCAATTAGTGTCTGATTTGTCCGCCGCAATCCCGCTATGAGTCGCTGATCGCTGCCAACACTAGAAAAAAAAAACCTAAAAAAAACACGAATTCCATAATTCCCTATAGTTTGTAGAAGCAACTTTTGCATAACCCAATCAATATACACCTATTGGTGTTTTTTTCACCAAAAATATGTAGCAGAATACATATTGGCCTAAATTAATACATTTGATTTTTAAATTTTTTTTTATTGGATGAGTTCTATAGCAAAAAGTAAAAAAATGTTTTTTTTTTTCAAAATTGTCACTATTTTTTGTTTATAGCGCAAAAAAGAAAAACCGCAGAGGGGATCAAATACCACCAAAAGAAAGCTCTATTTGTGGTAAAAAAAAACAAAAAACGACATCAGTTTTGTGTACAGCGTCGCATGACCCCGCAATTGTCAGTTAAAGTAACGCATATGCCGTATCGCAAAAAATGGCCTGGTCATGAAGGAGAGTAAATCTTTCAGAGCTGAAGTCTTTAAGCGATCATGCACCACATGGCCCTTTGCACTGCTTGCTTACATGAACGGTTATTTGTTCAAAATGAAAGCAGTTTTTAGCAGGGCACAAAGAGGCCCTCTGCAAAATATTATATATATATATATATATATATATATATATATATATATATATATATATATCTATCTATATATCTATCTATCTCTCTATATATATATATATATCTATACATATATTATATCTATCTCTCTCTATATCTGCTATATATATATTATATATCTGCTATATATATATATATATATATATTATATATCTGATATATATATATATATATATATATATATATATTTATATTTATCTCTATATATCTATATATATATATCTATATCTTACACACATACATCTTTCTCTCCAAGACTAGTTGATTACATCCAGGGCTGTCTCATGAGTGTTGCTTTCCAGGTACTAATCAGATGTTTAGGACTCCAGTGGAATGGAGTAATGCTGTATTTTTCTACTTTATTAACTGTAATACATATTTAATTAAGCTAAGTAAATGGGTTTTATTATACTTTTTGTGAGTTGCTGAATTATTGAACTGCACCCATCTATCTAAAAAGGCTGAGCAGTGTAACAGGATATCAAACAAATTTAACATTTTATTACATCATGAAACAATGGTTTCATGATGTGGAACTGCAGAGGCTGAGACAGATGCCCACCTTCTGCAGTATGCTCCGAATCACTGCTCTCTTTTTCTTCTTCCTCCTCCTCCTCCTCTTCTTCTTTCTCCTCACTTTCAGATACAGCTTCAGTTTCTTCAGCCATTTCACTGGAAGTCTGGCTGGATGAGGTCTCAGATTTAGCAGCCTGCTCCTCCTCTTCGTCCTCGGTGTCAAACTTCAGCCTCTTCACCTCATGCTCCTCTGTGGGGTCTTCCTCCAAGTGTTTATTCTTCACAGTGCTTGAAGGAGAACTCTCATCATCAGGTGACAGGGAGTCACTGTAGATTAATAAAAGCAACAGTCCAATTAGAATGAATAAACCCCAAATAGAAGGCATTCAGCTTGCCTGACAGTTTGGCACATTATTCTGCAAACATAAATGTATTTACATTTTTAAAACACAACGCGTTACAAATATTGGACGTACTCAACAGTGCAGGTTATATATGACAAAATGGCTGTAGAGGAGAGTTGGAAACCCGGTTAGATCTCTAAACTTACCAAAATGGTAAACTCCTGCAATAGAAGATTTATCATACTCCCCTCGCCGGCAGCCGTTCCAGCACTACCGCTTCCATCAGTTTCTCCAGCATTTGGCGCTTCCACGTATGTCTGATGCTTTCATCCCCCTAGACACAAGTTGTGGCTCCTTTCTATAGCAGTGCCAGAGTCAGAGGATGGAGCCAAACCATGGCGGCTGTAGTGTTAGAAAGGAGGAAAGGTAGCAGACACAGTCCACAAGAGGCAAGTATAATACCTCTATTTTTACAGAGGGGTGCCATGTTGGTTTAGAGACCTGACAGGGACCCTTTTGAGGAAACTCGTGCAATGTGCCAATGAGATGGAATGAGTATACATTCGAAATTCTGTTCTCTTCTATGGCTTTACTGGATGCATGCTTGATTCAGTTCAACATAATGAAGCCAGAGATAGCCAGGTAGCAAGCATTTTTTGAAAGGTGGTCTACAGTGGCAGTCCCCATATAATTTCTCATAGGCACTCGCACAGGCTTCCATCAGACAGTAAAACAAATCTCCTTATCTCTTCTGTGAATGGCAAGATTGATGCTAGCATAGGAAGGGAAAAAAAAAAATCTTTTGTTTTAGGATAAATTTCACAGGGAAATTTTATTTGGCTACAAGAAAAAAAATGATTTCAATGTACTCATTTTGTACTTAAAGTGATACTAAAGAGTCTTTTTGCTTTAAAAATAACAGGTTATACTTACCTGCCCTGTGTAGTGGTTTTGCACAGAGCGGCCCAGATCCTCCTCTTTGGTGCTCCTGGTCCCTCCCTCTTATTGAGTGCCCCCACAGCAAGCAGCTTGCTATGGGGGCACCCGAGCTGAGCCGCATTGCTATGTGTCCATTCAGACAGGGAGCCATGGTTCAGCCCCACCCCCTATCCCCTGATTGGCTAACTTTAAATGATAGCAGCGGGAGTCAATGGCGCTGCTGCATCTCAGCCAATCAGGAGGGAGAGTCCCGGATGGCAGAGACACTCAGTTAAGTATTAGGGGGGCTGCTGCAGACTGAAGGTTTTTTTTATTTTGATCCATAGAATGCATTAAGTGAAAATACCTTCTGCCTTTACAATCACTTGGAAAGCAAAACTTTGTTTTAGCTTTGGAGTGGAAATAGGTTAGAATTTGATCATATAAAAGGGGATTGGTTATACAGATAATTATCACAACACACACACCAAAAACAAGTATAGCAATACAAACCTGACCCTCCTCTCTATTAATTCAATATGGACTGTCCTCACTCATGTTAGTGCATCAGAAGTCCCAGATCAGATCTGCTACTTCCAGTCCTCACTCAGTGCAACAGAATGAGAGAGAAAGTCTGCAAAACAACTTTGTGCACCCCCCACCCCAACTTTTTTTTTTTTATATAAAGCTCCTTGTGGTATAAAACTATGCTGTCCAGACAGGGCCAAAAAAATAGAAATCCAAGAGTACTCCATTTTTAAAAAATCTTCCATTTGGGCTACTTTAACACTACAGACTTAGATCATTCGGGTGCAGGCCGACAACGATTTACATTTCGTACATGAAAATAACAACCTGTGACTTTTGTCTTTCTGAGGCACATCAGAGTCTTTATTCTCAGCGCCATCAGGTAAACCGTTCGATGTAGTGGGGCTCGATAAGGACAGCTTAGATTTGCTCAGTGGTCTTGGGGTGCCTGGACCATTTATGTTTGATCTATAAAAGAAAATGATTAAAAAAAAAAAAAAAAAGTGTTTAGTGTTCCATATCAACTGATCAATGCAATGATTTTAACACATAGCGCACACACAAGCCTATTTAACAGACCTAGAGGGTTCTCATCTTGGCCACATACCTGTCAGTGTAATTTTGGGAGTTCCCTGGAAACATCACTCCGTTCATCCGATTCAGGCTTGATGAATTATTTTTCCTATAAAAGAATGGTGGCATTTAAATATTAAACTATATAAAAGATTAAATAATAGATCCAAGATTAGCCTTCACAAAAAAACAACCATCATGCCATGTTGGCCAGTCCTCTCACAGCAGATTGAATATGGCAAAAGTCTGTGGACACCTGACCATTACAACTATATGAGGTTGGCAGACAGCCCACTTCAAAACATGGGCATCTATATAAGCCCCCCCCTCTCCTGAGAAGGTTCTACTCAGGATGTGTGTGTGTGTGGGAAATTGTGCCCATGTAGTCACAAGAGAATCTGATATTGGATGAGAAGACCTGGCTCACAACTGGCATTCCAATGCATCCCTAAAAGGTGTTTTAGTAAGGATAAGGGTAGTGCTCTGTGCAGGCCAATCACACTATGACTCGTGGAGCTAGCTTTGTCAGAAAAGGGCATTTCCCAAACCATTACAAGGTTGGAAGTAGGGTTGCACCGATACTAGTATTGGTGCAGATACCGAGTATTTGCACAAGTATCGGTACTCGTGCAAATGTACCGATACCTGAAACCGATACTTTCAGGCTCGGTTCTTTGAGCTGTCAGAGGGTCTCCCCTGTTGACAGCCGAAGTGTTAAAGAAGTCCGGTAATTGAAGCGGTCAAAAAAAAAAAAAAAATTACATAAAAATGTTCCTAAAAATCTGGGGAAACTTTTTTTTACTTACCACAAATGGCTGTTGCTAGGCAGATCGTCCTAAACTTCCTACTCCGCGGTGATCTTCATTCGTCTCCTCCTTGTGTTGTCTTCTGGGGAGTGCTGTGTCCTGGGAACTGTGTGTGTCCCAGAACACAGCCGGCCATTCACAAAGCGACGCGCAGTAGGAAACGGGCAGTGACGCCGCAAGGCTCCACTGCCTGTTTCCCTTAGTTCGAATGGCGGCGCCGAGACCCGATTCGATGGACGATTGGCCTTGGGCGGCCAACATCGCGGGCACCCTGGACAGGTAAGTGTGTGCATTAAAAGTCAGCAGGTACAGTGTTTGTAGCTGCTAACTTTAAAAAAAAAAAACATTTTTTCAGCTGGACCTCCGCTTTAACAACATTCCTCAGCCGCTGAAAACACTAAAATAAAAATAAATGTATCTTTTTGAATCTGTTTCTTCATCTGCAGATCAAAGGGATGAACAAATGTTCCTCTGTTTAACCCCTTAATAACCCTTAATTTACTCTAATCGGCCTTAACTTCCTATTCTCTTCCATTTAAATTATTTTCCTGCTTTTTTTGTTCACGTCTATTTTATAAACAATAAGAACTTTTTTGGGTTTGCTTTGTTAGTGAACATTTTAACATATATGTTTACACATTTCACATCAAAAAAAAAAAAAAAATGGTATCAGTGCATCCCTAGTTGGAAGCATACAATTGCATAAAGTGCCATTGCAGTAGAATTAACAGTACCCTTCACTGAAAACAATGGAGGGGTGTCCACATATTTCAGCCGTATAGTGCAAATCTCATGATGTCACAATGAAGCAGAATTACTGTAATGTCAGACTATCTCAAGTATAAAAATCGAAGCCAAAAGATGGTAAAATATTACAAGGATATCGATTCATAAACCCAAAATTTCTGTAGGCCCAGAAGTAGCAAAATGCACTTACTCGGAAGAAGGGTACACACAGCTAACAACCATAACATTCTGCAAGATAAAAAGTAAAACAAGTCAGTCTAGCACACTGAGCAGTCATGTGAACATTTAGTCTGATATGCATACAAACAAGGAAATAAAAAGGCAACTGTTCCACCATCAACCAGTAATTTGTCTGCGTTCTCCAAACTTATAAACTGAACCAGTTATGTCAATTTATCTAGCATAGCCCTTGACAAGTCCATAACCAGCACCGCTAACCAACAAAATCACTTTTGGGAATGTGATATTTCTACACAGATGATATATAGAACAGTACAATACAGAGTACATGTAATAAAGCTTTTCCAAAGAGACCACTTACTGTGAAATTTAAAAGAAAGGAAGAAAAAAAAAAAATAAACCACCACGTCATGCTTTAGCGAACTGACCTTTTAATGAGATCAGTTTCATCATTTATTGGTTGATGAGTTCCAAACTAAAGCTGTAGTTCCTGGGATAAACATATCACTGTCTGAGAACCTATGTACTATTCACTATAAGAAAAGGATTCAAAATGGCCAGATGTAACCAGTTCTGCTGTCAGAAATAAAAACAGAACATGAAACTTTAGTGTCTAAAAAAAAATCATATTGTAATGCTAATACAAATCTTAAAGTGATACTAAAAAGTTTTATTTTAATTTAAAAATAATAAAAACATGTTATACTTACCTGCTCTGTGTAGTGGTTTTGCACAGAGAAGCCCAGATCCTCTTCTTCTTGGGTTCCCCGCCGGCGCTCCTGCCCCCACAGCAAGCAGCTTGCTATGGAGGCACCTGAGCCAATGCACTGTGTCCATTCAGACAGGGTCGCGCTCTGCCCCGCCCTCTCCTCATTGGCTCACTGACTATGGTGCCCGCTGTGTGTCTTAGCCAATTAGGAGGGAGAGTCCTGGACAGCCGAGTCTCAGGTAAGTATTAGTGGGGCTGCTGCATACAGAATGTTTTTTGTCTTAATGTACAGAATGCATTAAAGTGATAGTCTCGCTTTTTTTTTTTTTTTTTTTAAATAAACATACTTACCTGCTCTATGTAGTGGTATAGCACAGAGCAGCCCAGATCCTCCTCTTCTCGGGTCCCTCTTAGGCTCTCCTGGCCCCTCCCTCCTGTCGAGTGCCCCCAAAGCAAGCGGCTATAAGAGCACCCAAGTCGAGCCGCAGCTCTGTCTCCCCATTCAGACACGGAGCCACAGTTCGGCCCCCTCTCCTCATAGGCTGAGTTTGAGTGACAGCAGCAGAAACCAATGGTGTCGTTGCTGTGTCTCGGCCAATCAGGAGGGAGAGTCCCAGATGGCTGAGGCACTTGTGCACATTGCTGGAACGAGAGGGAGCTCAGGTAAGTATAAGACCCCTTTCACACTGAGGTGCTTTACAGGCGCTATAGCGCTAAAAATAGCACCTGCAAAGCGCTTCTCCTCTCACTCCAGTGTGGAATCCCGAGTGCTTTAACGCTGGAGCGGTGCGCTGGAAGGACACTCAAAAAAAGTCCTGCAAGCAGCTTCTTTGATGCGCTTTAGGAGCAATGGGCAGCAGCGCTTTTAACCCTTTCGGCCGCTTTTGACCGCTAGCGGGGGTTAAAAGCTCCCCGCTAGCGGCTGAAAAGTGTCGCTAAAAAGGTGTAAAGCACCGCTAAAAATAGCAGCGCTTTACCGCCGATGCCTGGCACTGCTCAGTGTAAAAGTGCCCTTATGGGGGCTGCTGCACGCATAGAATGCATTAAAGATAAAAAACCTTCTGCCTTTACAACCACTAAAGCAACATCCCAACCTAAAGTTCCCCTTTCAAAGAAATACTATACAAGCCATTTTCAACTCTTACACCGGCTTTATTGAAAATTGGATGGCGTTGCTTCTGAAACAGACTTTTGAAAGTGTCAGCCTCCTGTATACCCTACAGAGATCATTGGATTTTCACAAATAGAAGTAGCAACCAAATAAGGAATAATACCTCTTCATCTTCATATACAATACGTACATTTTTTCTAAAGTATTTTTTTTTTTTGCTTAAAAACCAACAAGTTATACTTGCCTGCTCTGCGTAATGGTTTTGCACAGAGCAGCCCAGAGCCTCTTCTTCTTGGGTTCCTCTTTGGTGCTCCTGGCGCCTCCCTCCTGGCGAGTGCCCCCACAGCAAGCAGCTTGCTATGGGGGCACCCGAGCCGAGCCACAGCTCTGTGTGTCCATTCAGACACGGAGCCACAACTAGGCCCCGCTGTCTCCTCACTGGCTCACTGACTGACAGCAGCAGGAGCCAATGGCACTCCGCTGCTGTCTCAGCCAATGAGGGAGAGTCACGGGCAGCCGAGTCTCTCCTGCAAGATCACTAGATAGATATGGGCTCAGGTAAGTATTGGGAGGCTTCTGCCTTTACAACCACTTTAAGGACCCATAAGTGCCGGTTCACACTGATGCGAGTTCATAACGAATGTGATGCGTCAAAAACAATTCTAAATTCGCACGTCATCCATAAAGTCATTGTTTTCAATGACCGTCGTTCACATACATGCGTTGCGATTCCCCTACGAATGCGATGAAAAAAAAAATAAAAAAAGGGTCTTGTGCGAGTTTACAGCGTTGCGAATTTAGTCTCCATAGACATCAATGTAAATTGTTCTGGAATCGCATTGTTGGTTCAGATATGTGCAAATTCCACCACACTACTCTCCACAAAAACCAGAAAGTACACAAGAAGTTAACACCTTTTTTTTTTTTACATTATGATTCCATTGGCTAGAACATCAATCGCAGCTATGACCAACTCCTGAAATTCGCTGTAAATTTGTGGTAAAATCGCACCTCACACAGGACAAAAAAAACGGAACAAATTCACAGCGCAGCAGTGTGAACCGGCACCCATTTTAGCAATAACAAATAAGGAAGCATTAAAAAAAGGGAGACTATAGTGTGTTTCCAACAAGCATATACATTTTCTGCTACAGTAAGGTTTACCTTATAGATATTACAAATTAGTTTACCATTTCCTCATACTTGGTCTACCACATTTCCATTATTGAACCACAAATGTAGGTTTGTAGATCTTCCCTTTAAAGGCTGTCTTTATGGCCTCTTGCACAAGGTCATAAAGCGCATATTCAGACATATTTCACTGCCCAAGTTTGACAGGTTAATTGTACAGCCACATACAGCCTGCAGCTGTACAGGTATGGAAGCCAAATCCCAACTTCCACCGTGTACATGAGTATTGGGACTTGTGCACTGAATGTAGAGGGACTGTTTTCGAGGACGTGTATCCTAGCAAATGGGATTTGCTATATAGCTTTAATGTACATTGTGAGAAGCTCGGTGTGCAGCGAAATACAGTAAGCATTTTCAGTATAGGAGAGCAGCATGTACAACTGTGCAAGACTGAAGGGAAGTCTGGAATACAACTTTAAAGTTACCTTTTCTACTCCTCTAAGAAACTTGTCTGTCCCTGTGTAATTCCTCCGGGGGTCGGTGACAAGCTCACAGAGTCGCTGAATAGTGAATGGGGTCCTAGACAGAATGGACAGAGATATAGTAAGTACTTATTTATAGCATGTATGAAAAACAGAATTACCTTAACATTCCATAGGTTAAATGTGTCTAGGAGGAATGCCTCTACTAAATACACAATATTAATCAAAAGTATTCAACAGCATACAGGGTTATACAATGTAATACGGACATAAAATCACACACACATTGGTTGGACTTGATGGACTTGTGTCCATTTTCAACCTCACCTACTATGGAACTATGTATGTAGCTATATTGGGACACCTGCCTTTACACACACATGAACTTTAATGGCATTCCAGTCTTAGTCAGTAGGGTACAATGTTGAGTTGGCCCACCCTTTACAGATAAAACAGCCTCAACTCTTTTGGGAAGGCTGTCCACAAGGTTTAGGAGTGTGTATGGGAATGTTTGACCATTCTTCCAGAAGCGCATTTGTGAGGTCAGGCACAGATGTTGGATGAGAAGGCCTGGCTCGCAGTCTCCTAATTCATCCCAAAGGTGTTCTATCGGGTTGAGGTCAGGACTCTGTGCAGGTCAGTCAAGTTCCTCCACCCCAAACTTGCTCATCCATGTCTTTATGGACCTTGCTTTGTGCACTGGTGCTCAGTCATGTTGGAAAAGGAAGTGGTCATCCCCAAACTGTTCCCACAAAGTTGGGAGAATGAAATTGTCCAAAATGTCTTGGTATGCTGACTCCTTAAGAGTTCCCTTTACTGGAACTAAGGGGCCAAGCCCAACCCCTGAGAAACAACCCCACACCATAATCCCCCCTCCACCAAATGATTTGGACCAGTGCTAAAAGCAAGGTCCACAAAGACATCGATGAGCGAGTTTGGGGTGGAGGAACTTGACTAGCACAAAGTGTAATTTCTGTTGTGACTTCATTCCTCTGCTAGCAGCAGAAATCACTTCTGACAAGTTTTCCTTACACCAGGAGGGAAAAAAAAAAAGACAGGGGAAGGAGCTCCAGCTGATGACAGCCTCAGTTTTGTTCCTGAGTGAAGGGGTGTGTGTCTTCTCGCCAATCAGCTCTCAGAATTCTCCTCATTGAGCTCTGCAGTGTGTAGTTTCAGCTCTCTGCCCCTTTATTTTGACACAGATAAACTTCAAAAATTCTGCACTTTGAAAAAATGTAGAAGAGACAACTGTAGATACACAGACTAGTCACTTTACTGGGTATATGGTAAGGGGAAAAAAAAAAAAAAAAAAAAAAAAAAAAGCAAAATGCGTGAAAAACTGCTTGAAAAAGCGCAGCCCACATAGAAGTGAACCTAGACTCACTCACAGCACAAGACAAAATCTGTGCAGGCGGAGGGAGCATGTTAAGAGGTAGTGGCAGCTGAGCTCAGCAGTAATAACACCCATAAATCGGGCTCTTACTAGGGGAGTAGCAGAGAAGAAATAGGCAATAACTAAGGAAGGGATTTTCTTCGCATTAGCATTTCAGTGAAGGGGCAGGTATTTACACAAACAATGAATCAAACTTTACTACATTGGAGGACTCAAAAAGCAAGACAGCCGAGTTAATGGTAGCGAGAGACTGCATCATATAGGGCACTGTTGATTTTGCCCATAGTTCAAATTTAACCTCTTCAGAAGGTGAAATTACTTCACACTTACAGTGGGGGGGGGGGATAAAAACGATCAGCAGTCTTTGAGCATGTAACTCAGCTTAGAAGCGCCATGGTCTTGTACCCCAGGCTACTGTTTAGCTCAAAATCATGTCACCTAAAACGCCTGGATCAAAACAAACAGAAGAGAGCAGGGCTTCTGGCTGGAGGCTCAAACGCTTCGGCCCAACTGTAAATCCTTGAAACAGCTGCGATGAGTCTCAGCAGGGATAAAGCATCTCGCGCCGAGCAGATAAATCTTGTGCAATATTCAAAGCACGGCTGCCAAATGACAAATCTCACCGGCCTATGTGATCCAAATTTTTGGATGGTTACCTAAACAGACGAGCTACATTAGAACAGACATTCTGACTGCAATTCATATGGGCAAATGGGCTCCGATTAAGTCACCAGACAAGTCTGTACTAGTCTATTAGGGAAAAAAAAAAAAAAAAAACTGAGAAAAAAAAAAAAAAAAAAGTAGGGTACCTGCATCACCAGAGTAAATGTATACATTCCAGCTGCTTTATCGCTGGTAAAAAATTAAAAAAGGGTAACAGGGTATTTTAGTGACTTCATTTGTCCCTATGCATAGGGGCCCTAAAAGTGAATACCATTAGTATAGCATTCAGCAAGGCTTGACTCTGTACCTCTCCCTCCTGAGCACACAAAAATGCCAGAAGGGATGCACAGCAGATAGACTGCCCTGTGTGCAAGGTGTCCAATGCTGTAAATTTATCTGGCAGTTACAGAATTAAAACAGATGCACAGTGCCACCTTCATCAGCTTAGCATTCATTCAACAGAAGACTGCAAAAAGGTAAGTATGTGTTACAGCAGAACAGACATAGCATGTCTCTTTGCAATAGAGGGCTGCCTGCTCTCAGTTTGATAAGTTCGGTTTAGTTCCACTTTGATCCTTCAATCTGCACACAACAGTGATCACATGATCAGGAACCACTCCAACTGGTTTCCAATTGTTAGTGTGGACTTGAGTGATGGCTGTTGTCCAAAGTGTCGGCGCATATTGAATAGAGGAAGGTTATCAATAGGGCATCATGTTAAGGAGCGTTCATATAGGGACTGTGAGCCGTAAGAGGCTAGACACCCAATTACCAGCTTAAATTGTTGGTAAACATGCAGAAAATATTTGAAAAATGTTTACTTGCATTGTTTTTCTTTCACAAATTATTTTTTGTTCACTTGCAAATGCAATGTACCTATGAACTTTCTGGAAAATTAGATTCTTCATGAAGAGTTAACTACCTAGCACATTCCCTTCCCTCCTTACACGTCTTAGGCCCTTTTCACATTTGTGCGACTTGTCCTGCGACTTGGGACTGCAAGGTCGCATGACAAGTCATATTTAATGATTTCCAATGTGTACCGTTCAGATTTGTGCGACTTCAAAGTAGTCCCTGCACTACTTTGGTCTGACTTTGATGCGACTTGAGGTCCATAGACCTCAAGATTACACAGGCATTGCATCAAGCTGCGTGACTTTCAGGTTGCACAAGCGTGAAAGGGGCCTTAGCCCTCTTCTTTCCTTGGAGTGTCTAATCACTCGGTGCTGACCCAGCTACTCACTACATTACCCCATTCCCTTGCAGCTGCATAAAAGGTTAACAAATACTAAGGCTCGGCTCACAATGGGGCCGATTCAGAGTCGACCAACTCTAAAGCCACGCCGTACAGAGTGACTTCAGCGCAGCTTGCAATTGACTTAATAGAAGTTAATGCAAGTCGCCCCCAAGTAGTGCAGAAACCTTTTTCTAAGTCGGGGTGACTTGAGTCGCTCCGATTACAACGGTTCCATTGCACTGAATGAAGCGTGACTTCTCAGACGACTAAGTCGCCTGACAAGTCGCCCCAATGTGAGCCAAGTCCATGTCCACATTGGGCCGTTTTGACATGTCATGAATTGCTACAACGCCACACCGATTCCCAAAAGTAGTTCTTGTACTACTTTTGGCGACTTCTGGGGGTGATTTGAATAGACATCTGTGCATGAACCCGCACGGATGTCTGTCACATTGCCCCCGTAGTCAGACTGCATTGCCAGCTGAACTTGCATGATTTCAAATCTGCCCTCAATGTGAAAATGGGCTAAAGGCATATCACTTGAGTGATAGCGGAGTCTGCGATGACTGCTGATATCACTTCCATAAAGGGGCATCCAGCAGCGGCCTCAGAGCCTTTGGAGGTTTACATAAGAGGCTTTTTACTTTTACACAAAAAACATGCATAAAATGTTAAATGCACACAATTTTTTGAATAGGTTTGTTTTGAAATCAATGGTCTGGCGGCAGGGTCTGTTTAAAGACCATTAAAGTGGTTGTCCCCCAACCCCCCCCCCCCCCCCCCCCCACCAAAAACACAAAAACATGCTCCTGTCCCTTTAAGGCACGAGCTATAGCATACTGCTTTTGCCTAGTCCATTGTCCCTTTGATTCTCCTACAGTACCTGGTTGATTCTGCCTGGTCCTGACCCCCCCCTGTGAGCTTACCACATTTATCATGGCTGCTGAGCCATGAGATCGTGGTCAGGATGCGTGAATTCGTCATCAAGCTCTTCACTCCTGCGAGTCTATTTCTGCAGCTCCCCCCTCCTCTCTGCCTGTCCGCTCCATAGTGTGTAGGGGTGCGCATCTTCACTTGTCTCATGATTCAATTCAATTACGATTATCTGGTCAACGATACGATTCCGCGATGTATCGCAATTACCGTTAAGCTCCCACTTCCGCTTGGGCCACCTAGTGGCCCTTCCACCCTGCAATCTTCTGGGGCACATCACAGGTCCCAAAAGATTGCCCGGCTATGCAGGACAGTGCAGAGAGACATGCGCACCCGGCTGTGAAGCTGCAAGCTGTCACAGCCGGATGCCCACAGTAGTATTGCCAGCACCATGGACAAGCGGGGGAGAGAAGGGAGGGTTTGGGTGGCCACGTCGCTGGATTGCGGGACAGGTGAGCGCCTTGTTATTAAAAGTCAGAAGATACACTTTTTTTGTAGCTGCTGATTTTTAATAAGCAAAAAATTGACTGGGAACTCCGCTTTGAATTAAAAATAACTTCACTCCCTTAAAAGGTGCACTAATCTGGTGCGGTACAAGCATTCACACACACTGCTGCTGGGAGGTCAGGAGGGATTACAATCCACGGCTGAAAAACAGCCTGTGAAGTTCCCTGTACTGTCTGTGCTGACTAGCGGCAGCTGGTGCTCAAAATTTTTGGGGGGTGCAAACAAAACTGAAAAATACTGAACCTCCCCCGTCAAATGCAGCCACCACTTCACTAACCCCCCCGCCTCTCGGGCAGGGCTGAGAATTCCCCGCTGACGTCAGGAGAGACCTGAGAGGAGAGAGGCGGGCCGGGCAGTCACATGAGCGGGATTTATTGTATTGTGAAATTCGGTATGACGTTCCATATTTTTTTTAAAAAGCACATAAAGCGGGGCACTTCATTCATTGTAACACTGCATTTATTAAAACACAGTCATCATTTTAACAATAGGCTCGGAGCACTCTCCCAGGAAAAGCCGGGCAAGTCGGGATGACGTCACCCAGTAATTGATTTTTTGGTTGTATGCATCGATGCCGCATCGGGGACACCAGAATCGCGATGCAGCGATTTATTTCTGCACCCCAAATAGTGTGTAGTGAGAAAATGATCTCATGGTCCCTCCATCCTCTCCTCACAGCCCCTCCCCCTGCCTTCATTTACCGACTATATTGTTTACCTAAAACAGAAGGGGCATTTCGGCCCCTCCCATTTGGCTCTCTTAGATCGGGATACAGAGCAGAGGAGGCAAGCACAAATAAGCACAAAAAAACAAAAAAAACAAAAAACACAACACACACACAACTGCACTGCTTAATGAACAAACACATGAAGGCTAGATTAATTTTAGCCATTTGAGTTTACAACCACTTTAATGCTAATGTTGAACCTCAACTTTAAATTGTGCCACAGTCCAGATTAACGCCAATATTTATTCCCCCACCCCCATATATTTTATTGTATTTGGGATTTTAAAAAGTTAATAAAAGTCTTTTGAATTTAATTTTAAAAGTCACATTTTTCTTCTTATAGCTGCCCAGTTATTTAGTCCTCAGAACTTACCCATTAAAACCAGTAACAATCTTGAGTATTCTATCCTTCATTTCATCAAAGGGGATATATTCCACATTTGGATTGGGAGGACCTCTGGGCTCTGGAGCAGATGTCCGGAAATCATCCATAACCTTCTCTAGCTTAAACATGAAGTAATCTTTAAACTGGAGCCATTGAACACTATAAGAAAAGAAGTTGAGAGAAAGGGTTAATTAAAAACAAAAACACCTTTAAATGAAATCACGGCTCAAAAAGTAAAATGCATCACACGATATATCAATTCCCTGTGTCCTGTGATAAAGAAATAAAGATCTATGCCCACCTAAGTTTCAGAAGCCCTCTTTCCACAAGAAAATAATAATGTAATAAAACAAGGGATCTCTGTAGGGGCAAACGAAAAGAGATCAACCCTGCTTTGTGCAAAGGGTTACAGAATAAGTAATTGTTTTTTATTTTATACACTGGAGCCTGTAAAGCATTGTACCTGTGATCAGTAGACGGGAGCAATGCCAGGATCCTGCAGACTCAGTACATTGTCTGCCAGTACATCCGATGCTTAGCTTCAGCCCTGGTTCATAGATCTTCCCTGCCTGGTGCTGCACAGCCTTTGCACAATGAAGTCCCAACAGGATTCAGCACCCACTGCACATACCAGGCAGGGCCGCATACAGATCTCTGAAAGCAAATATTTAGGCATTTGTGGAACCATAAAAAAAAAAAAAAAAAGTGTCACTAAAATGAAGTAGTTCTTTAAAGTGATCCTGTTAAGGATTTCAGTGACTAAAGTAAGCACAGTATAGAACTGCAGCAGGCAGGTCAGTTTTCCATTCACACCTAGTGCTCGATTTCAGGTTCACACTAAACACACAAGAGCTGCGACGCTTGGCCTGAATATTCACCAAGTGCAGGTCTCAACTACATTTGTTGTTTTTCAAAAGCAGATTTTTTTTTTAGGGAAAAATACACAATACTTAACTAAATTTTTTTTGTAAAATATAAAAAGATGTTAAGGCGAGTAAATGGATACTAAACATGCTATGCTTTAAAATTGCGCATGTCTGTGCAATGCCGACAAAGTAAATTTTATTATCCATTAGGCGAAGCTTTAAAAGCCTTTAGACCCCTTTCACACCCCGGGCGTCAGCTGTAAAGCTGCGCTATTTTTTAGCAGCGCTATTCGGCTGCTAGCGGGGCGGTTTTAACACCGAGTCTGAAAAAATAGGCCCGGTCCTTAAGTGGGTGGTTAAGCTACATTAATACATTAGTTTATTTGGTATGAAATGGAGCTTTGCTATGTGGCACGAGGCTGTATATTCTGCAATATTCACGTTTTTTGGTAAACCTTTTCAATGAATCCAAGCTCTGCAAGCTGAGATAACACGCACTGTATTGATGCATTCACACAATTTCACAGTAACCATGAGATAAACCAACGCTCAGGAATTTTCCTTTATCCCATTGTTTTGCAAACCTATGTACACTACAAACTGTATAATTGAATTGGTTCCGATATTACTGTTTTACTAACCTGACCGCTTATTATTCTAAATAGGTAACCTTAATTTTGGTTGCAAATATTAAAAGACTCTAACTACCAGCAAGAATAAGTCCTTATATTTAAAGAGCACCTGTCATTTCAGATCCATCATGGCAGCGCTTGTTATCGGCATCCACTCACCTGCTGCCGCCACGTCCCCCACCTTGTTGTGTCACTGCCACATCACCAGCCCTCCCAATTAAGTAAATGGGACTGTTGGTGAGTCAACAGCGGGTCAGTGGAGGAGCCGCTGCAGGACAGAGATGTCAGTTGCTCTTTAAAAATTAGGATTAAAAAAAAAATTGAGTGGATTTAAATCAAGCAATTTTACTAGTAATTTAAATTATTATTTAAATCGACTTGATTTAAATCAAATCCACCTTGGTCAGAAGTAATTAAACATTTGCGTGAGAGCAATAGGCATGCGACAGGTACTCTTTATGGAGAGATCTGGGGTCTATAAGAAATCCCTCCTCTTTCCTTAAAAAAAAGAGAAGTATTAGAATTCCCCCCCCCCCCCCCCATAATCATACTTACCTAGGTGGATGCAGCATCGGTCTGACGCTGCATCTGTCCCCCGCCACCTCTGCACTAAGAATCGAGCCAAACACCGCCAATGGCTCGGTTCTCTCAACCGCACACATACCGGTGTGATGCCTGCAGGAACCATCCCAGTATAACCAAAGTCCAGCGACGTACAGGTGGGTTGGCTGGTCTGGAAGTGGTTACTCTGACCTCAAAACCCAACTATACTTCTAGTTTAAAAATCCGTGAAATACACACCAGGAGCATTTAAAGTGATACTAAAGTAGTTTTATTTTTTTTTAGTCAATAACAAACATGTTGCACTACACAGAGCAGGCAAGTATATTTGGACAGAGCAGCCCAGATCCTCCTCTTCTTGGGTCCTTCTTTGGCTCTCCTGGCCCCTCCTTCCTGTCGAGTGCCCCCACAGCAAGTAGCTTGCTATGGGGGCACCAAAGTGCAGTCACAGCTCCCTGTGTCCATTCAAACAAGGTGCTGCGACCCGGCCCCCTTTCTCTCCTCATTGGCTGACTGACTTGGATTGGCAGCAGCGGGAGCCAATGGCGCCAGGCTGCTGTCTCAGCCAATGAGGAGGGGAGTCCCGGGCAGCCGAGACAATCCTGCAACATTACTGGATCTAGAGTGACCTCAGGTAAGTGTTGGGGAGCTGCTGCGCACAGAAGGCTTTTTATCTTAATGCATAGAATGAATTAAGATATTAAAAAAAAAAAAAAAACCCTTCTGCCTTTACAATCACTTTAAACAAAAGCTGTTCAACATCTTACAGTTTGGTTTATTTCTATAGCAGTTACAGCCCATGTAGCAAAGCCTGTCCCCTGCCAGCAACTGCATAGTGGGACCCTTGCATTTTGTGGAAAAGCAGTTCTCCCTAAGCAGAGATCCGTTGCACCCTCCGTTGAGTCACAACCATAGCAGTAGCTTTGCTGGTTGCAGAGCTGAAGGTCAGACTCAGAGGGGCTGCTGGATTGCTGCAGACAGACCACTGCTTCCACACACAGCAAGAGAGATTCAATCTGCAGCTGCTGACAGGATGCAGTCACACATGATCGCAGGCGGAATTGCAGCGACTCCACCCAGCGACTTCAAAATGGCTGCAAAACACAGGACACGTTTGCGATGCCATTACTTCGAATGGTGCTGCAATTGTTGCGCAATAGGGGTGCCATTAGAAGTAATGGCGTCGCAAACCCATCTTGCGTTTAGCAGCCATTTAAAAACGCGCGGGGGGGGGCCTTTAACAAAAGCTTGTTTCAGAGAACAAAAGTAAGATATTCTACATTCTGGATGAAGGATACAATTTGCGTGTCTGATCACTGTCAATGGTCAGCCTTCTTCACATGTGAAGTGTGCATAAAAAGCAGTGCCGTCAGTGAACTTGTATGCATCAATATTTACTTCGGGTAGTCAGGCTCTGCTAAAAGAAAACTTCAGGACATTTGTTAGCGAAGTGCTGCAGACGATGATCTGCAAAACCTCCGCAGCACCCAGCTAGCTGAACTCTGGCACTCATGACAGGAGACATTGTGGTGAGGCAATTCCTGGACAGGATCCAGGGCAGTAAGTTTTCCAAAACATTTCACTACGCGACAACATCCACAGCGAAAATTTCAAGCGGCGATGTGAGCCAATAGTCACTAAACCAAATACAGTAACAGCTGCACATTTATGTAACATTTCAATTCATAGTCTATGAATCCCTCACTGTGTTCTTAGGGGTTGCGTGAAGTTTTAACGCCCATGCGCACTGGGTGTTTAGCCCCCATTTAGGTGTAGGCAGAAGGCACAGGTACACTGTCCAGCCCCACTCTATGAAAGGCTGAAAGCTGCTGCTTCTGGACAGTCAACTAAACTAATTCTATAAAAGGGGGGGGGGGAAGAGAGTCTGATGTGCAAGGGGAACAGAGGAAATGGATGTAAGGATTGTGATATAAATGTGTGTGGGGGTAGTGATGGAAAAGATCGAGTCATAGGACAAAATATGTGATTAGGACCTTTGCCCCCCAAAAATTTTGCTGACTGGACCTTGTAAAGCAAAACCAGGAAGCAAAAGAATGATCATCCAAACGCTGCAGCCCAGCAGTTGAGGGCAAAATTCGCTAGTACAGAACTGCAAAAATCTTTGGCAGGTAAAGCAGTAAATATACAGCGGATAAAATAAGTATTGAACACGTCACCATTTAATGTTTCTAAAAGGTGCTAGTGACATGAAATTCTCACCACATGTCGGCAACAACCCATGCATACAACGAAACCAAAACAAATACGTTCAGGAATGAAGTTGTGTGTAATAAAATGGAATGACACAGGGAAAAAGTATTGAATACATGAAGAAAGGGAGGTGCAAAAAAGGCATGGAAAGCCAAGAATCTATCAATTAGAAAGCAAACCTGCCCCTTGTCAGTGCAAATATCAGCTGGTTCACTCTCAACCCGATGGCGTAATAAAAAGGTGTCACACAAGAAACATTACAAGATGGGTGAAAGCAAAGCGCTCTCTCAAGACCTTTGCAACTTTGTCGCAAAACATACTGATGGCATTGGGTACAGAAGGATTACTAAACTTCTGAATGTTCCATTGAGCACTGTTGGGGCCATAATCTGAAAGAACATAATTTCACCATAAACTGTCCACAACCAGGTGCTCCTCGCAAGATTTGACAGAGGAGTGAATATAATTATTAGAAGAGTTGTCCAAGGGCAAAAGGACCACTTGTGGAGAGCTTCAGAAAGACCTGGAATTAGCAGGTACAATAGATTCAAATAAAACAATAAGTAAAGCACTCAACCGCCATTGGCCTGTATGCACGTTCACCACGCAAGACTCCATTGCTGAAGAAAAAGCATGTTGAAAGCCAAAGCAAACAAAGCCAAGGAAAAATGCTCAATTGGTTTCAAAGAAAGAAAATAAAGCTGCTGGAATGGCCCAGCCAATCACCTGAGTTGAAGCCAATAGAAAATCTATAGAAAGCACTAAAGATCAGAGTTCATAGAAGAAGCCCACAGAACCCTCAAGATTTATAGACTATGTGGAAGAATGGGCAAAAATCACACCTGAGCAATGCATGCGACTAGTTTCTCGACACAGGTGGCGTCTTGAAGCTGTCATTACCGACATTACATACATTTCAGTTTGCATGTTCAAAACTTTTTCCCTGTGTCATTCCATTTTATTACACATAACTTAATTTCTGAACTTATTTTGGGGTCTTTGTACGTATGGAGTGCATGGGTTGTTACCAACAAGTGGTGAAAATTTCATGTCAATAGCACCTTTAGAAATATATTTACCTAGAAAAAATATGATTTTTTACTTACCGTAAAATCCATTTCTCTGAGTTCATTGACAGACACAGCCTTCTATCTTCATAATGATAGGGTTATATCGCCTCCGCAGGATTAGGCAAAACAAAACACTTGGCCACTCCCATGGGCCGTCAGTATATAACCCCCTCCCTGCTCTAGGTATTCAGTTTAGTGGCAAGCAGTAATAGAAGTATAAAAAAGAACTCCATAGAGGGGTGGGGTGCTGTGTCTGTCAATGAACTCAGAGAAATGGATTTTACGGTAAGTAAAAAAAAAAAAAATATACTAATTTTCTCATTCGTTCATTGACAGACACAGCCTTCTATCTTCATAACGAAAGAGACATCCCAAAGCAGTGCCAATATGAGGGGTGGGAAAACGAAAAATCCCAAGGCTAATACAAGAGCCAACCAGGTAAAAAGAGCTTCACACAGGACCAGCTGGAACACAAGCTGAACGCTACCCCTTCAAGAGGGAGTAGACCCTCTAAACAGCAGCCTGCGATAACTTGCAGCCAAAAGAGGCATCCGCAGATGCCAACCCATCCACTTCGTAGAACTTGTGAAAACATACAATGACCATTGGTCGCCTTGCCAACTTGCACAACGGACGCATGATGACAGAAGGCCCAAGAAGCACTAAGAGAGAGAGAGAGAGAGAGAGAGAGAGAGAGAGAGAGAGAGAGAGAGAGAGAGAGAGAGAGAGAGAGAGAGAGAGACGCACTGGTGGAAACAGACATCTAACCCCTGGAATAAAAAAGTCACGCACCAGGGAGTGCGAAACCAGGAGACGCTGAAGAAGACCACTCAGGCCGACACCTGGGCCTCGATGGTACTCAAGGCCCATTCCTTCCATCCCCCTATCAGCAGTGTTGGAAACTGCAGCACCTGGCTCATCAAAGCCAGACCGTTAAAAACCAGCGACTCTAAAAACAGGATGGAAGAACGGTCCTTGGGACAGTATGTCCTTCTTGAGAGGCAGTCGCCAAGGAATTGTTGGCGACCAGGCGCACCTGGCCGGCGTACCCAGAGCACCAGGACCCATCCAGAGCCAATAAAATGACCAGAATCACCGCAGCCGTGATCCTGCCAAAAAGCCACAGGAGAGGCTGGAGAGGAGGAAGGCAGAGTGTAAACGTGGGTCACTAGAGCCGCCAGAAGATCCTGTGACCTTTCCAGAAAACTTGGCACCGTGCTGTTGAGCCAGGACGCAAAACAGATCTACCACAGGTGTGCCCCAAGCAGAGACCAATATGATGAAACACAGCCCAGTGAAGGGCCCACCCTGTGGTCCAACCCTAACCAACTGAGGTATCCATTTTAAAGTATTCTACTCCTGGAAAGCGTATGGCAGAAAGGGCCAGAACGAGACACTCTGCCCACCGGAGGATACTGGCAACAGCCAGGGCCCCCAACAGGGGACATAAGCCACCGCCGTTGCCTTGCTTGATTGAATCCATACTGGGATCCCCCGAAGTCGATTCTTCCATAATCCAGAACTAGTCTGTTCGCATAATGTCCCATCATGCCAGGATGCTCCCGAAGGGAGCATGTATGGAACTTGTGCAAATAGAATCGCCTCAAAAAAATAGATAACGTCGGACCCAACACCCACATGCAGATCTGCAGAGGAGCCCACCTGCCGGACAGTAAAATGAAAAATCGCAGCATGCAACTTCCGGAATATTGTCCGGGAGAAGAAACACTGGCCAGAGCTGAAGCCCAGGTCAGGCTCAGTTAATCCAACGATCTGGCAGGGCCAAGCAGACTTCGGATAGTATAGACTCCAACTGAAACCAGTCAAGGTTTGTATAAGAACAACGTTGCTCCTCGGAGTAGTCGGAGAAGATCGTCCAGGCAGCTCAGGATCGCGTAACCACGCCAGATCCGGGGCCAACCCCTCAAGAACACCTGAGCAGCGGTGGTCAGACCCAAATGGGCAACACCACAAGCTCATAATGCTCCACACCCACAGCAAAAATGTAGGAAGTGCTGGAGTCGGGCACATAACAGAATGCTTAAGTAGCATTTATGATGTCGATAGAAGTCAGAAAATCCCCATGATGGAGTGCCACTGCTGTGCGGACGGACTCCACCCTGAACTACTGTACACCCACAAGGCAGGCCAGGGCCTTGAGATTCAGAATTAGCTGTACCATGCCCTCCATCCTGTAGACTGAACAGGTTTGAATAAAACCCCTGAAACCGTTCTCAGCACGTTAACCAGGACCATCACGCGCTACAGCAACAGGGCTTGCACAGCCCCCCGCGGAGAACAGCCAGCAGTCTGGAGACAAACACCCTTGGAAGAAAAAACAAAAAAAAAAAACCCCACCTCTTTGGAGGAACACAGCCAGAAAACTATCTTGTAGGCACCAGAATCACCCCAGTCACCTGGACACTCCCCTCCTGGGCCCCAAAAAGCACCTCCTGGGCCCATGGGATACCCCCCCAGTAGCAAACCCAAGGGTGGAAAGGTGGGGGGCAGAGTGCCCACAAAGCCCCTAGGCCAGAAGCCTGGGCCTCACTTGGGAAGGAAAGGAGGGGGGGGATGGAGGAGAAACCCGGAGGGACCGACCACCCCAGGGAGTACCCGCACCCCCCACCCCTCCAGGGAAGGAGAGGCGGGGGGCCCCTTACTTACCGCTCCAGCGAAGTGCACAGGTAACACTCCCAGACAGATCCTCCTCACCACCGAAGTGGAGGGGCTGTCGGTCATGAGGAACGCTGCGACACAGGCAGAGACCCAGTCGTATGCGACCTCGCGAGATGTTTAACTCACAGGGCCAGCCCCTGTCCAGTGGGGCCATGTCGCGGCCGACCTAGCGTGTAGCCGAGCAGTGCACGCGCTGGCCAGACTGGGGTGACTCCTGGATCTAAGTATCCAGTCCGTCGCCCAGCCCGGCAGTTGATTGTAGATCTCACTGGAAGAAAATACAGAAAAGAGAAAACAAAAATTCCCAGGACTAGAGATCCCAGCAGGGAACCAAGTCCTTACTCCTGACTAGGCAGAAAAAAAACCAAACTGAATACCTAGAGCAGGGAGGGAGTTATATACCGACTATGGACGGCCCATGGGAGTGGCCAAGTGTTTGTTTTTTTTTTTGTTTTGTTTTTTCTGTCTAGTCCTACTCCTGCGGAGGCGATCTAACCCTATCGCTTTGAAGATAGAAGGCTGTGTCCGTCAATGAACGAATGAGAAAATGGTGACGTGTTCAATACTTATTTTATCCACTGTATGCATTTTCAACTGTCTTTTAAGCCATTTGCGTGGAGTGCCACTTGAAGCCAGTCTACTGCTTGAGATCATTAAGCAAGACCAACAGTGTGCAGAAGGTTTCATAACACATACAAACAGCTTGTTAAAAGGTAAGGGAGCATTTAGTTTTAATGATCCGTGCACCGCTCTGTCTTCATGGGTACATTTGTAAACTGCTCTAGTATAACTGGTTTGCATCAGCTGTTCAGGAACAAAACTTACTTTATGTCCAAGATGAGCAACAACTGGATAATGAGCCCATTTTATGACTTTTTAATGCTCCCAAACAAAAAGGATAATTGCTGCAGTTAAAGGGGCACATATTAAAAAAAAAAAAAAAAAAAAAAAAAAAAATGCTCCATCAAGAGAGTCAGGACCATGAATAAGCTTGGTAACATTGCAGGGGAAACCCAAACCAAAAAGTTAGGAGCTGACAAGCAAGTTTAGTCTTTCCACACAGCCTCATGCAGCAGTCCTGGGATTTGAAAACCATGCTGTTCTTCCTTATTTCCTAGGCAGCTTGGATGGACGAAAGCAGTTCTGATTGGTCAGCATGTGGCCACACTAACCAATTAGAACTGTTCTGATCTGTACAAGAATCCCCAGGAAAAAGAGTGGCGATAGAACAACGAGATTCTCATAATTTCAGGACCGCCACAACAGGCTGCGTTACCCAATGAGGTAAGGGCAGCGAAGACCGGGAGTTTGGGAAGGGTGTAGAGCGCCAATTCATTTTTTTTTTAAAAAGGTGATCTTACACTTTAAAAAAAAAATGTAAACCCACCCCCAAATAAATTCAGTTAGAACTTTTACTAGTTTTTGTTGTTGTACCCTTGCTGTGGAAATTCAGCTTCTGTTTTGTGTTTTTTTTTTTTTTTTTTAATTTACACTGGATTAAAAAAGTAAAAAGAGGCTACTAATAAATTCTCAAATGAATGGGCTGCCAATGCATCAGAATGCAGCCAACATTGGAGATGCTTTTTTTTTTTTTTTTGAGGTAGCGCACAACACACAAGCATTACTATGCATAAAGCTCTGCTCTGTAGAAGCACGGTATCAGAGAATGGTTTATCACAACATATAGGTGGACTAGAAGTGAATTTGTACTTCTGTTTGAGTTGTTACAAAACACTGAAAATAAAAAGGTTACATTATTCCTGCAGGAACAAGCCAAGTGGAGAACACTTTGAGCTGTTTGCATTTATGCAACATTGGCTCTGTTCTGTGATAACTGTATCAATTCAGAAAACATCACAGCTGTTAACCCCGTGACTGCAGGCTGAAGGCTTTTGATACACTTTACATAGTTTGGGACAGCTTGGCCCAAACTATGTCCCTCACTGAAGTGAGGCCGCTGGGCTACATACAGAGCGGTGTTCCAGGTTGGAGCCGAGACTTCCCGTCTCATACGCAGAAAACATTATAGTCTATCTGATCGGCACTCAGCCATTCAGAGAAAGCAATGTATTCTAGTAATGAATAGTCAGAGGTTGTAAAATCAGCCCGCCTCTCTGACTCAGCCAATCAGAGCAAGCTTTGTAGTCATTGCTAGAATGCATCGCTTTCTATGAATGGCTGAGCGAAAATCAAATAGACTGTGTTCTGGGTATGAGACTGCAACTCTCGGCTTGCACCCGGAACAGTGCGGTATGCTGCATTTAGCCTCAGCTGCACACAATTTATACGGCACATCCAGAGGCCCCACATGTTAGTGAGGGACATTGTTTGTGCCAGCTGTAGGACCATACCCTTGGATCTGACTAGTGGAGGATAAAAAGTGCTGGAGGAGAAAGGATTCCATTTAAAATGGGACAAATGCACTGTATGATCTTTCATTATAAGGGGGTCATATACAGTGGGGACGGAAAGTATTCAGTATTTCAATGTACACACAGCACCCCATATTAAAACAGAAAAACACAGAATTGTTGACATTTTTGCAGATTTATTAAAAAAGAAAAACTGAAATATCACATGGTCCTAAGTATTCAGACCCTTTGCTGTGACACTCATATTTAACTCAAGTGCTGTCCATTTCTTATGATCATCCTTGAGATAGTTCTATACCTTCATTTGAGTCCAGCTGTGTTTGATTGGACTTGATTTGGAAAGCCACACACCTGTCTATATAAGACCTTACAGCTCACAGTGCATGTCAGAGCAAATGAGAATCATGAGGTCAAAGGAACTACCTGAAAAGCTCAGACAGAATTGTGGCAAGGCACAGATCTGGCCAAGGTTACAAAAAAAAAAAAAAATTCTGCTGCACTCAAGGTACCCAAGAGCACAGTGGCCTCCATAATCCTTAAATGGAAGAAGTTTGGGACGACCAGAACCCTTCCTAGAGCTGGCCGTCTGGCCAAACTGAGCTATCGGGGGGAGAAGAGCCTTGGTGAGAGAAGTAAAGAAGAACCCAAAGATCACTGTGGCTCCAGAGATGCAGTCGGGAGATGGGAGAAAGTCAACCATCACTGCAGCCCTCCACCAGTCCGGGCTTTATGGCAGAGTGGCCCAACGGAAGCCTGCATGGAGTTTGCTAAAAAACACCTGAAGGACTCCAAGATGGTGAGAAATAAGATTCTCTGGTCTGATGAGACCAAGAGAGAACTTTTTGTCCTAAATTCTAAGGGGTATGTGTGAAGAAAACCAGGCACTGCTCATCACCTGTGCAATACATTACCAACAGTGAAGCATGGTGGTGACAGCATCATGCTGTGGGGGTGTTTTTCAGCTGCAGGGACAGGAAGACTGGTTACAATCAAGAGAAAGATGAATGCGGCCAAGTACAGAGATATCCTGGATGAAAAACCTCCTCCAGAGTGCTCAGGACCACTGACCAGGCCGAAGGTTTACCTTACAACAAGACAATGACCCTAAGCACACAGCTAAAATAACGAAGGAGTGGCTTCACAACAACTCCGTGACTGTTCTTGAATGGCCCAGCCAGAGCCCGGACTTAAACCCACTTGAGCATCTCTGGAGAGACCTAAAAATGTCTGTCCACCAACGTTTACCATCCAACCTGACAGAACTGGAGAGGATCTGCAAGGAGGAAAGGCAGAGGATCCCCAAATCCAGGTGTGAAAAACTTGTTGCATCTTTCCCAAAAAGACTCATGGCTGTATTAGATCAAAAGGGTGCTTCTACTAAATACTGAGCAAAGGGTCTGAATACTTAGGACCATGTGTAATTTCAGTTTTTCTTTAATAAATCTGCAAAAATGTCAACAATTCTGTGTTTTTCTGTCAATATGGGATGCTGTGTATACATTGAGGAAAAAAAAATTAACTGAAATGATTTTAGCAAATGGCTGCAATATAACAATGAAAAATTTAAGGGGGTCTGAATACTTTCCGTCCCCACTGTACTTAAAGCGGAGCTCCACCCAAAAGGAGAAGCTCCGCTTGTTTGCTTCCTCCCCCCCTCCAGTGGCACATTCAGCACCTTTCAGAGGGGAGGGGGAGCGGGTACTTGCCCCCACTTCTGGGAGAGCTCGCCGTGGCGAGATTCCTTGGAAGTTCAGTCCCCCTCCTTCCTCCGCTGCGACAAAGCGCAGCGCGATTCGTGCATGCACAGTAGGGAACCGGCTGTGAAGCTGAAAGGCTTCACTGCCGGTTTCCCTTACCAAGAATGGCGGTGGCAGCACCCGAGAGGCATTTGGAAAATCGACTGGGGTGCTGACATCGCGGGATCCCTGGACAGGCAAGTGTCCCAATACTAAAAGTCAGCAGCTACAGTATTTTTATTTTTCCTCTTTAAGCCTAGTACACAAGGGCCGAATGTCGGGTGACATCGGCCAGTTCAATAAAAACCAGCTGACATTCGGCCCGTGTGTATGGCCGTCAGCCTGCTTCTGCTGGACGAGCATGCTAGAAAACCAGCAACCGGCTGGATCCCAATGGCTGAAAGCGCTGACTAGAGTGTTCTTGGGGGGGTCTCCCTGTCAGAAAACAGCAGCAGGGGAGGTTGCTGTAGTAACATCAGATTGTTAGTACAGCAGCTCCAACCAGAGTGGTCAGTTTTTTTTTTTTGTTCAACCCGCTAGTGGTGTGTACTAGGCTTTAAAAGGTAAGCGCACACCCAGTGTTGGTGTTCACAGGAGGTTGGAAGAGTGGATGCGCTATAAAGTCAGATTCACACGTGTGTGTTACTAAAGATGATTCAAGAGACACTTTTTTTTTTTTATACAGAAAAAAAAAAAAAAAAAATTCACAAACGCCCCCCCCCCCCGGGGGGGGGGGGGGGGGGGGGGGAACGAGACCTATGAGTTGTGATCGCACTACAACTGATTGAATAAAAATTATATTATAATATATAAAATAAATATATATATATTTATATTACACACACACACAATTAGGCAATACAGTATTCAGAGGATAAGGATTCCCTTCACCTGCCCACTGAATACATTCTCTACCTATGACAGAGATGGTGTGAATTTCACAGAACAGAGGTAAGGCTTCTATCTGTCACTGCACTATGCCCATCATAACAAAAACGAAGACCGTTCTAAAATCTTACCAAGCTGCAAACGTACTGTCTAACATAGGAACATCTCTGCTCTAATAAAGTAATTAATGAAGCCTGTGTAATAAACGAACTATGGTTTGGCGAAAGCAACAACAGTGACGCAATTGGGCAGGGGCTTGCTGGAATAATGAACAAGTGCTAAACGCAATGAGGGTGTAACTCTTAACTGCAAGACAACTTTCTCATGGCGCAGGTTGTCTTTCCCATCGTTGTCATGAACAGCAGTAGCTGTGGATCTCACAATGTGCCAAGTCAGTATCAGCACCAGGCTAATAATCCTGGGCACATGATTTCAGATTTTTGCGTAGTCACAGCAACACAATTTATAAACTATAATTTGAGGCCTCGTCTACGTGAATGGAGTTTGTGAATTGGTTAGGTAAGCAGTCACACTACATAGTTATTGCTAAATGCATACATGGGATCCGTTTTAGATAAAGGTAGAAGCCGAAGTCGATTAAAATTTTCGGGTACGATTCATCAATTTTTTTTTTTTTAATAGATTAATCGACTAATTTCGATTAATTATAAAGCACATACAGATCCAACTACTTTTAGCTGATTTAGCACCGTTGTTATGGCAACGGCCGAAGCCGGACATAGCGGGGCATGGCTAGGACGTTACACGTCAAACTCAGCCTCACTGTCACTGTAGTCAGTACCTGTATTACACAGTCTGTGGGCATCTCCCGCTGTGTGTCTCTGAGCTGAGTGTGAAAATTTTGGCCGTGCTGTGAGAAAAGTCCCGCCCTCCTCCTAGATCAGCTCGTGTATGATAGACAGAACACTGCGTCTATCACACAAGCTGATCTAGGAGGAGGGCAGGAATTTTCTCACAGCGCGGCCAAAATTTTCACACTCAGCTCGGAGACGCACAGCGGGAGATGCCTGCAGACTGTGTATGACGTATAGTGGAGGAGGGAGTGGAGCGCTGCAGCCACAGCTTGGCTTAAAGCGGCCCCAGGGCAGGCAGCTCAAAAAAAAACAAAAAAAAAAAAAACGATTAATCGAGGAATTAATCGTTGATTTCCGCAGCCCTTATTGTGGATGACGGAGGCATGTAAACTGACCACGTTGTCAGGGACCAGCAGCCATGATAAACCATGATCAGTTTACGGGGGGGGGGGCAGAACCAGGCAGTAACAGACAGGTTTTTTTAGGTTATACAGGGGGCCAAATTACACAGCACAAGCATCAAGCATTGTGCCGTTATTCATGCTTTAAGGAAACAGGATTTTTTTCTTTTTTTAGGGTAAACGCTTTAAGCAAAAACTTATGAGGTCTTGTCCCAAACCCCCCCAATCGGAATTTTTGAGGGCTGGGTATATACTGAAACAATGGAATAAAATCAGGCATAACATAACAAAAGATGCTCTGACCAGCCTGGTCCATGGAACAAGTCCCAAAAGTGAGATGACTGTCCAAAAATACTGACGCATTTCGAGGGGAGACCCCCTCTTCCTCCGAGCTCTGAGTAATTGGCACCACACTAGTATGGGCAAAGATACAAATGAACTAAACACCACCACCTATGCTTATCTACAACTGCAATTCTAAAAAAAGTTGGAACATTGAATAAAATCTACATAAAAGAGAGAATGCAATAGATTTGCAAATCTGATAAATCCATATTTTATTCATAATAGAAAACATTTAAAATGTTAAAAACAAAGAAAATATATATTTTTAAACAAAAAGCTGTAAGTGATACCAACAAGGAAGAGCTGGAAGACAATTTTGCAACCAATTAGGCAAATTTTGCCAAATTGACAACTGGTCAGTAACACGATTGGGTATAAAAAGAAGCACCTGAGAGAGCGATTGTCTCAGATGCAAGGATGGGCAGAAGTTCACCAATCTGAAAAGCTGCATCTAAAAATTGTCGAACAATTTCAGAATAAGGTTCTTCAACATGAAGGCCTCATGTACACTGCTGAGGTAGATGTTTAGGAGCAGTTGGGCATTTTTATTCAACTGCTCCTGAACTCTCCTCTATGTTATCTTATCAGTACATGTACACAGGATCCTTTATAGCTGTTTCTAGGCAGTTGCGTTTAGAGGCTTTTTTTGGAACCCAAAAAAAAAAAAAAAAAAAAAGCTTTCAGAAGCTGTGTTTAGAGGCATTTCAAACGCTAAATGTGGTTAAACGCGTTTTCGTCTACTGGTGTTTTTAAAAAGGGAAACATTTTATTCATTACTTTGCTAAAAACACACCAAAAACTCAATTATCACTGTATGCAAGCTTGATATACCATGTATGTGATATTCCCCTCATCAGCCAATTATGCTGTACAATACACATTCTCTGGGTAATTACACAGCTGAACACACATATTAGAAAAGTATCCTGTGGATATGCCTTGAGCCATCAATAGATGTGTCCAGTAGCGACGAACTCTGGTCCTCTCACGCAATTTTCTACGTCTTTGGAGCTTCAGCAAAAGCAACATCAGGAGCATTTCCTCACACATGCTCATCATGGGATCCATATTAACAAACCAACCAAAAAATAAAAAATAACAGCTAGCTACAAACACACTGCTTTCTCAGCTGCTACTCACACTGTTCTCCCACAGGATGGCTGAAATAGTTAATACCGTATATACTCGAGTATAAGTCGTTCCGAGTATAAGTCGAGGCCCTAATTTACCACAAAAAAAAAAAATGGGAAAAACTTATTGACCCGAGTATAAAGACGAGGGTGAGAAATGCACAGCTACTGTAAGTGGAAAAGAGGGTCAACAATGCCCATTTGCAGCATCACTGTGCCCATTTGCAGCCATAGGTCCCCTGAACTTCAAACTCAGTAGTTAAGGGTTTCTAGATGCCCCCTAGCTGCAGCCAAAATTTGGGGTCTCTGAACCCAAAGGGTCCGAAATGACATTGCTGCAAATGGACACAGTTGCCTGAATTTGGGGCCCTGTATCTTGGGGCCACTTAGTGCTAAGAACCCCAAATTTGGTGTGCAAACACAGTGGAAATAGCACCATAAAATTTCCAAAGCTGGTGTTTCTAGCACCAAGTGGCCCCGAGATACAGGGCCCCAAAATCCAGTTCAGAAAATGTCAAGCACTTTTCTGCAGCAGAAAATGACATTTTCCGAACCATTTTTGGGGCCCCGTATCTCAGGGCCACTTGGTGCTAGGAACTTCAGCTTTGGATATGTTGTGGTACCAGTTCCACTGGGTTTGCACACCAAATTTGGGGTTCCTAGCACCAAGTGGCCCTGAGATACGGGGCCCCAAAGTCGGTTCGGAAAATGAATTTTTTTGCTGCAGAAAAGTGCTTGACTCGAGTATAAGTCGAGGGGGGGCACTTTCAGCACAAAAAAATGTGCTGAAAAATTCGACTTATACTCGAGTATATACGGTACTTGTTTTTAGTGCCCTCTAATCATTTAGGAGGGTCCTGAGGTTATCTTTAGTAAATGCTGCTGAACACAAACACAGCAAAACGCCACTTGTAAACGCTGCTAAACACACATTTTTAAACGTGGATTACTAGCTGTGATGTTCCTGCGTTCAGGAGAGGTTGAGAAACGTCCCATTTACATGAAGCCAAAATTGCAAAGACTTTAAATATATCGTCATCTACAGTACATAATATCAAAAGATTCAGAGAATCTGGAAAAATATCTGTGCTCAAGAGACAAGGCAGAAAACGCAATGTTGGATGCTTGTGATCTTCCCGCCAGTAGGAGCGCCATTGAGGCTTGGTAGTGAATAAAAGCTCAGAGCCTAGAAATAAGGTATAAACATATCACAGTTGATAAAAAAAAAAAAAAAAAAAAGCAGCTAACATGCAATATTGGCTTTAAATCAGCAAAGCGCAGTGGCTGATGGTACAGATGACCCTAAACACAGATTCCAGCCAATGGAATGGACAGAGGGTAATCTCAGGCAACAGTGGATGACTTGGGTCTTGGACCCAGACAATGGTAGATTTAAGCCAGATGACCCCAGGGTACATATAAGAAGCCGGAGTATCCAGCAGCCGCTGGGGTCCCAGAGATGAGGTGCCCGTGGACTGGAAGCGACACGCGGTGCTGGTGGAAGTTCCCAGGGGGGGTTCCACTAGTGCGGCCACTGAGGACACTGGAAAGCTGCTACAAAGGAAAGATGATTTGGAATAAAACAGCTGGTTGCTATGACCAAGGACCCTGATCCTGTGATGGACATCACTGCATGGGCTCAGGAATACTTCCATAAATCATTGTCTGAACAGTTCGCCATGCCATTCAAAAATACAAGGTAAAGCTCTATTATGCAAAGAAGCCATGTCTGAACATGATCCAGAAACACTGCCATCTTCTCTGGCCCAAAGCTCATTTAAAACATTCTGCTGCAAAGTGGAAAACTGTTCTGTGGTCAGGTAAATCAAAATTTAGAATTTTGATACCTCTGGACTAAGGAACCTTCTGGCTTGTCATCAGCACTCGCTTAAAAAAGCCGACATCTCTGATGGTATTGGGGTGCATTAGTGCATATGGAACGGGCAGCTTGCACATCTGGAAAAGAACCATCAATAATAAAAGATACCCCACTTTTAGGGAAGGACTTGCATATTTGAGCAGGACAATGCTAAACCATATACTGCATCTAAGACAACAGCATGCCTTAGTATTAGAAGAGTCTGGGGGCTTAACTGCCCTGCCTGCAGTCCAGACCTTTCACCCATTGAAAATGTATGGCATAGCTTGAAACAAAAAAATACAACAGACAACCCAGGACTGTTGAGCAGTTAGACCCCTTTCACACTGCCGGCATTTTTCAGGCGCTACAGAGCTAAAAATAGCGCCTGCATAGCACTTGAAAAAAGGGGCTCCATTCACTCCAGTGTGAAAGCCCGAGGGTTTTCACACTGAAGCGGTGCACTGGCAGGGCGTCACAAAAAGTCCTGCCAGCAGCTTCTTTGGCGCGGTGACCTCACCACTCCTCCCCACTGAAAATCAATGGGGCAGCGCTGCGATACTGCTGGCAAAGCGCCGCTGCAGCGTTTTGCGGGCGGATTTAACCCCTTTTCGGCCGCTAGCGGGGGGTTAAAACCACGCCGCTAAAACTATGGTAAAGCTGCACTAAAAATAGCACTGCTTTGCCGGTGGCGGCTCGGTGTGAAAGCCCTCTTAGAATCCTATATCAGGCAAGAATGGCACAACATTCCTCTCCCTAAAAACCAGCAATTGGTCTCTTCAGTTCCCAGACATTTACAAATCATTGCATTCTGTTTGTATGGAGTTGTACTTGTACTGCATTCAACAGTGCTAAAATTAGGAAAGTTTAACTGGTCATCTCTTGTTGGGTGCTCCAATCCCCTGACTTCCTGTATTTTATATGTTTTTTGGTCTGTTGCCACCTGCTCACCATATTACTTCTGGAGCAACATTGCCCTTCATGCAGTGCTTTGTCCTGGGCATGTGTGTGGCTATGAACACATTCCAAGCCTGACCAACAGCCCAAAGTACTTGCTGGCATGATCAAGATTCCTGACGCAATTTTCTCACGAGATCTGTGTGTTATAGTGGAAAGGATACAGAAGAAGTGGAATGTGAGACACAGCTAGAAGGGGTGGCAATTATGAGAAGCACACATATTCCTTTCTAACCTGTCAGAATACAGGGGAACAATGCCAGAGGTAGTGGTGTACAGCTATTAGGGGTGGTGACAAGAATGTCCCTGATAGCAGCCACAGACCTCCCCAATTATGGAAACCAAATCACCTCCCCTTTTTACATAGAGCTTTCTCTTGTTTTACTGATTTGTATGTCTTGCTGGAAACAAACGGTTTAAATAAAGACTCTGGAGCTTACTTTACGAAGACAGAGCCCTTCGTAAAGTAAAACCAGGATCACAGCAATACATTTTAGTGACTATGATGGCTAGAAAGGTAATAACAGGCACAATGTGTCAACTCCATATATGTGAGATCCTAACAAGTTTTAAAATAACTGACAGGTTAGCGCATCTTTGACAGATAATTAGGAAAACACTCCACCTGTCCCCCTTAAGTTTACAGAAGTGACAAAGGAAAGTGAACCTGCGCATCCTATCTTTACATGATTTCTAGCGGTAATGCTTGCCCAGCAGTTCGCCTATACAGACATTTCACAGGCTGATCTAGCACTGTCTGCTCTAGGCTGAGCTTAAGACAGCTTGAGCAACCCCACCACCCACTGCTTATAGGATTCACTGAACATCTACGTCTTGCAGCCCGCAGTGCACACAAGTGGTCTTTTGCTATGCACAGTGCAAAGCATCTCCACAGGGCAAGTCCTTCAAGATTATTTGTTCAGAAATTTGCTACACAGCTAAACAAAAACCAAAAACACACAACTGTGAATACAGAAGGATAACCAAATGTAGGGTTCAATGCACCATATGAGCAGTGGTAAGGTGCATTCTCCAAACACTCTATATGTGCAGTCTGATTCAAACAGGGTTGGGTTACCCTTTTAAAAAAGCCATCTACTTGAACCTTTAAGCTAGCCATACACGTGGTGATTGAGTAAACAGATGTTCGATTCCATTTTCAAAGCAATTGGAAAGCAGTTAAGAACCTAAAATGAAGGCTTTGATCGACCACAAATAGATGAAATTTCTCAAATAGAACATGGAGGAAAATCCAGTCTGTTGTGACAAAAAACTGCTGTAGTTTCTCCCCTGTTTTGATCCCATGTCAATGTGATCATTCAATAAACTTTCTTGAAGCTGTCAATTTATTGCCCCATTTCAACTTCACAACCTAGCATATTCTGCCGATCGAAATCTTGAGTGATAGAGTGCTTAGGTTTCTGTAACTCGAAAGTGGGAAAAATGTACTGAAAATGGACACGTATATGGCCAGTCTCAATGCAAGAAGGTGCTAATGCAGTAGTCCACGTTGCAGGTATATACACACACACACACACACACACACACACACCAGCAAAAAGATAGCATTCAGTTTATGGTCTGTGTGGGGGCACTTAACAGGAGGGATGTGACAGGAGAGCCGAAGAGGGACCCGAGAAGAGGGGAATCTGGGCTGCTCTGTGCAAATCCACTGCAACAAAGGAGGCAACTATTTTTTTTTTTTTTTTTTAAACAAGACTTTACAATCACTTTAATGTGAACCAAAACATCGTCCTCACAAGCCTGCATCTAATTTAGGTACAGACGACACCAGGATTAAAGTGTAACTAAACCCTCCAAGGAAGCTATCTTAGCCTCTGTCTGATCTTCAGTTGCCATGGTGCTGCACATGTGAACAGTTATGACATCAGCCATTTAAAGAGGTTGTAGACCTCCCTTTCAAGTTGTACCTATAGGTAAGCCTTATTCTAGGCTTACCTGTAGGTACTGTAATTATCTCCAAAATGTAAGCCGTTTAGGAGATATTTACTGTATACTGCACCCATGACGTGATCGGCGCATGCGCTGTGAAGAAACGTCCCCCCGTGCTGTTTTTTCAAGAGCGAGTGTGGTGACCTGCAGCTCCCGCTCGCATGCACGGGAATGATGTCCCGTGGCTCTGGCCAGTCAAAGAGCCAGAGTCCGCGGCCCCCGGAAGGAAGAGGGGCAAACATGTAAGCGGCCTGCAGCGGGGACGGCGCAGGCTTAGTTTGCAGGTAATTGTCACATAATGTGCTAGTATGTGATGCATACTAGCACATTATGCTTTTACTTTGCAAGGTAAACAGGGTTTACTTCCTCTTTAATGGCTTGACAGTTCAGTTGAGGGCAAATGTGACCGCCATCATTCACAGCATGCCTTGAACATACCGGTTTGGGGAAACCGTTAAATTGATGGGTTTAGTTCCAATTTAATGGGTGGGTATGGTTATTTATTTCATCACCCTGTGCTCCAAGTGCAGTTACTGCAGGCAGTAAGTGAGCATGCACCCTAGGTCGGTACTTTATCATATGACAAGAATTCTGGAGAACAGAGAACATCCACAGATAAAACACCTCATTAGCGTTGCTAACATTTATCACCAATAATGGTGTACAGTAATGTCACACTTACATGGTCTCCCCAGTTTTCGCCACATGGCAAAGAAACTGATCCAGTTCTGGATGTGCTTCTTTCTTTCCTTTCTTTTCAAATTCTGAAGAGAGAAAAAATAAAGTGCAATTAGAGGCAGAAATATACTGGGGGTTATTCATCTTACAAAACCATAGCTTTGATAATTAATGAAAATCAACAAGACGATAGAAATCACGATTTGTGAAGTATAGCATTCAGATATGATAATGTAGCCAATGATCTAAAAATTACAGCTTGCTGCTTTTTTTTTTTCCTAGTTGTTGACAATGGACAATGCGTTTCTATTGAGGTCTATGGGGCCAAAAAAAAAGAAGCTCATGTACTTTTCTGAGCGACAGGCGTTTTGCTTCAGGCGACAGACCGCTCAGATGTGAACAAGGGCCATTGAAATGAATAGGATTTGGCTCGTTGACCTTTTTTAGAGCTACAAGCAGAAAAATCGCTCAGGTGTGAACGGGGCCTTAAACCCCACAATAGACCCCAACTGGACTGCTCAGTATGGCCCTATACCACTTTGCCAACAGTCAAAATCATCACCACCGGTTCTGGAAAAGTAGCAGTGCGACTTCAAACGATGTCACCAGCTTGGTTTCGCTTCACATATGAATATCTAGGTACAGAAGAGATGTAACAAATCACAGGATATATCTTTTTTTTTTACAAGAAATAAAAGAAATATACACAAGTCTGCCACACCTAGTGAGATTTTTACAAGAAAAGAAGGCTCATTTACTGACTAAGTTAATTACATTTCCTGTGACACATCAAGTGGATTTCATCACTTTGAATTTAAGTTTAATCATTCAGATATCTGGTACAACCCCGCCATCATTTGGTTCCTATATTCCCCCAGGTATAGGGATACCCAATGCCTTCTGCCAGCTCCCCACATCAATACAGGTAACAAGAACAAAAAAGAGCTTCTGTAAGCTTAGCATTTCAAGAGACCAGCAGTGACGGCAGCAGGACCTTTATCCCCCGTTCACACCCATGATCAGCACATCAGAGGTGCAATGTTAGCCTTCTGCAGACTGTCAGTGTAGCGGTCTGCCCATACATCCGATACAGGAAGCTCAATGGACTACAAGAGAGCTAACCAGCCCCCCCCCCGCAATTCATTGAGAACTACAAGCTGTCAGCTGCAAAAGGCTGACGGTACTTGCAGGTATTAGTCTACATTACTCCGCATGAATGACGTAGCCGCATGGGCAGAGCCGTGCTCCTTTCCAACCTGTGACAGTGGCTGCAGGGAGAAGATCCCTGGCCCGCTGCCTGGGGGGGGGGGGTAATCTAAAGAAAATTGAATAAGAAAACTGTATGGTGCATGGCGACCTTTACTGCAGGGGGATCAACCTCCCCCCTCAAAGCCAAGGCTCCGCCTATCATCTATCCCTCAAAACAGTGCCTCAGTGGTTAAAGCGCTTCTCAAAGCAAAACCTTAAAGCGGGGTTCCACTCAAATTTTGAACAATATCTGTATGTATTCTCTTCCTTGCCTAGATGCTGACATGCCGTTTAAAAAAATTTAAAATCGCCGTAATTACCTTTTATTTTTCTATTCTTCTTTGCACTTCCTGGTTCTCCTCCCGTGGGAGTAGGCGTGTTTCTAGCCTGGGAGCTAGTCTCAGGCTTCCCAGGATGCCACTGAGCATGTGCGGGAACGAGCGGTGAATGCTGGGAGCACAGCATTCACCACATCGAGGAAATAAATGCTTGTGGGCTTCAAATACCCACAATGAAGATGGAAACCGCCTGCAGTGAATAATATAAGTTATTCTTTCCGACGAAATCTGACACAGGCGGACATATTACACACAGTATGTGAGTATGTAATGCTGAGAAGAAAAGTTTGTGAATGAACTAAAAAAAAAAACAAAAAAAAAAAAAAAAAAAAACGATAGATAGGTGGACCCCCGCTTTAAGGCTTGGTTAACATATGAGCCTCATGAGGCTCACAGCAGGGGTCCGGTGCATGCTGGAGAGATGTGAATGGGCTCCACAGAGAGAGTCAAAATCTCCTGCTATTGCGAATTGGATGTGGGGATTCTGCATTCAATTCACAATAGTGTGAAACCAACCTAAAGCGGAGTTCCACTCGTCTTTTAGTTTATTAAAAGTCAGCAGCTACAAAAAAAGTGTAGCTGCTGACTTTTAATAAACAGACACTCACCTGTCCCACGGTCCAGCAATGCGGCCGCCCGAAGCCTCACTCCTCTCTGCAGGCGCCGTCATTGCAACTGAGGGCACCTGGCAGTGACAGTTTGCGGCTTCACAGCTGGGCACGTGCACTGTGCATGCGCGAGTTGCACTGCACTCTCCTAGTGGCCAGGCAATCTTCTGGGACCTGTGATGTGTCTCAGAAGATAGAGAAGGAGGGGCCACCTAGGGGGAGAGGAGTCGCCTAGGCAGCGAGAAGAGGGAAGGAGGAAGTACCTTTCAAAACCAGGTACACCACATCCCCCCCCCCCCCCCCCCAAAAAAAAAAATTACATGCCAAATGCTGCATGTAAGGGGGTGAGGAGTGCTTAAACCGAAAGTTACACTTTTGGGTGGAACTCCATTTTAAAACTATGATCTGCAAGTTTTCCCCAATCACTGTCTTCTAAAAGTATGCTCTTTTTATTTGTATTCATTAAATATCTGTTTCTCATTTCTTGCCTTGGTGACACATTTCTGTCACCTGACAGGAATAGATCCAATAGAAATGGTATCTCTGCACAGCACTTTTTAGACCCAGTAGTGTGCAGTGATACTCTGTGTGAGGGAGCCTTCTACACATTCGCAATTCCCTTCACTGCACATATACCGGCACATCTCCTGAGCAGATCCTCCCGTCCTACCAGCCTCACTTGAAGTTCCGTGTTTCTGTAGTAAATGGGGGGGGGGGGGGGGAGTGACAGTTTTGCTGGCAGCTATGGGAGGCTTTGTGTTGCTGTGAAAACCACATCTCTAAGCAGGCCTTTGTCAATTCCAAACATTTTTGCTATTTGATACATAGCAATGTGCTTAGACATTGTATTAGATGACAGTGGAATTTTGAAGGCATTAAGGGCTTGTTTACATTAGCGTTGTCCTTTGAAGAGCAATACTTGGTGGATCACTTTTCAAAAGGGCATTTGACAGGTGGTGAGGAAGTGATATGTCACCTCTTCACCAGCTGTTTTAACACCTAAAAACCCACAATAAACGCACCACACTGTGCATTGTATGTGGTTGTAGAGTGGCGCCACTCACTTGGTATTGACCACCGAACATGACAGGGGGTAGAATTCATTGAGAAAGTGCACCAGAACCACGGGACATAATTAAAGTCTATGGGGAATGTGCAGCTAGCCCACATGAATACTGTGGATTAGCTGCACTTTAGTCAAAGGGCAGCGTGAAGTCGCCCTAAACTGGAATTCCAGCTTACGGCCTCATGCACACTGCAGCTGTCAAATGACCAATTTAAAGGAATTTGACTTTTTTTTTTTTTACCCCTCTAGGTTAGCCTTTTTGTACACACACGTTTAGGGGCAAAAATCTGAAGGCAACAAAATAGCGTTCAGGAGAAGAGCGTTTGGGCAGAAAAAACACCCGACGTGCCTAAACGTGTGTAAAAGCAACTAAACACTAGGCACGCTTAGTGCAATGACCAGAATTAATATTCTGACCAATGAAATGAATGCCCAAAGGCATATGAAAATTCAGAGGAAAGGCATCCAGAAGAACTAAGGCCTGGTTCACACCTATGCATTTTTAAGCGCGTTTTCAGTTTTGCATAAACACACTACAGTCCATTTAACATGGTTTCCTATGGGTCGTGATCACATCTGTGCATTTTATGGAAAGAGCCAGGGACTTTTTTCCGGTTCCATAGACTTCAATAGAGCTGCACAATTAATCTTTAAAAAATCATGATCTCGATTCAACCCCCCTGACAATCTCTAGGGCTGAAACAACGAATTGATTAATCGACAACTAATCGATTATGAAATTAATCAATTACTTTTAAGGTTAAAAAAAAAATTAAAATTAAGCCCTTTATAGTACAAAAAGACCAAATAATCGCTACTGTAACCATTTCTTTCACAGTTCTATAGTAAAAAAAAAATGAACCCCTAAGGCTCGGTTCACACATGGGCGGCACGACTTGCAGGTCGCCTCAGCGAGGCGACCTGCAAACGACTGCCGGGGCGACTTGCGAGACGACTTCTGCATAGAAGTCTATGCAAGTCGCCCCCAAAGTAATACAGGAACCTTTTTCTAAGTCGGAGCGACTTGCGTCGCTCCGATTAGAACGGTTCCATAGCACAGAACGGGAGGCGACTTGTCAGGCGACTAGGTCGCCTGACAAGTCGCCCCAGTGTGAACCGAGCCTTACAGTAGTGATTATTTGCTTTTTTATAAAGGGCTAATATTCGTTTTTTTAACCCCATTATATTACTAAACGTCTTACAACCGGTTCACATCTATGTGTTTTTTGGTGCTTTTTGCAGAAACGGACTACAGTTCATTTACATGGTTTCCTAAGGGACACGTTCACATCTATGCTTTTTCAGCCGCTGTGTATTTGGAAAGTGTCAGTGACTTTTTTTTAATGCAAAAACGGTGCTTTTTTGGCTCAACATACTTCAATGGAGAAGCTGCAGAAAAGCATGAAATGCGTTTTTGCAGCAAATCTGCCCAACAACAAATTGGCCAAAAAAAATGCAAAAACGCAAATTGCAGCAAAATCATGTGCGCAAAAATCAAAACGTACAGCAAAGAGCACTGCAGAAACAGATCAAAAGCAAATTGACTAGGTGTGCAACGAGCTTTATACTGGCCACACCGATCAATTTTCAGATGAGAATATTCAGACGAAAAATCTTTGTACATTCGATGAATGAAAGAATGTTTGAAATTTTCACTTGCTTTTAACATTCTGTTTTTAAAACAATTGTAATTTCTGAACGAAAACCACATACACTGTCTGATAATTCCTTTCACCAAGAAGTTTTTTTATTACTTCCAAATTTTCCCGTCACTGTGGTTAAAAATGAACGTCGATTTGACCCCCACTAACGATTAGAAAATCGAACGAACGTTCTTATCTCTCCTCTAATAGTATATACAGTATATTTGTTCTAATAGTATATAGAGTATATCTCTTCTGTCTGTTATTCTCAGAGTGGATTAGACATTTTGCTCCCTAACTATATAGTTGGCTATTTATATTTACCACTGCATAGAGATATTTGAGAATAAATTCCCTTTTTTTAAAACTTTACATATTAACTAAATTATACACCACACTTTTTTTTAAGGTTATTAACCGATTAATCGAAACAATAATCGGCCAACTAATCGATTATGAAAATAATCGTTAGTTGCAGCTCTAACAATCTCTATTGCAAAGTTTGCAGATTCTTTCATATAACAAGGAGAGACTTATCTGCTCACTCAGCTGTCAAAAGAAAACAACTGGGCAGTCTGCCAAGTTTTTAACATAAAACATTGTAACTAACTCTTCCTTCTTAGATCAAAGGGATAAACTTCTGTGTGAAAAAAAAAAATCCCTGCAAATGCAGAAAGTTTAACCACTTAAAGGCTAAATCTTTTTCTGACACTTGTTTCTTAAGTTAAAATCTATATTTTTTGCTAGAAAATTACTTGGAACCCCAAAACATTATATATATTGTAGCAGAGACCCTAGGGAATAAAATGTCAGTTGCTGCAATATTTTATGTCACACTGTATTTGCCCAGCGGTCTTTCAAACGCATTTTTTTGGGAAAAAATACACTTCAATGAATAAAAAAAAAAAAAAAAAAACCACGAAACAGTAAAGCTAGCCCAATTTTTTTTTTGTTTTAATGTGAAAGATGTTACGTCGCGAGAATTGTCATCTATCTTCTAAGCAAAAAAATCGTGATGCTCATTTTTTGCCAGAATCGTGCAGCTCTAGACTTCAATGGATCAAAAATGTGTATTGAAAAATGCAAAATGCACCTGGAATGTGTAAACTGAATAGGTATGAACCAGGCCATAATATATATATATATATATATATATATATATATATACACACACACACACACACACACACACACACACACACACATATATACACATATACACACACTACATATATTTACCTATTCTCAAACTACTCCGGTTCAGTTATGTGATCCAGCTCCCCTGTGTCAGCCAGCAGCAGCTGTATAGGAGAGGAGAGAGCGACTACAATGGATGGGCCATAGGAGGCCTATGGGCGATATCCCTGCTCCAAGACAATGCCAGCCATTGTCGAGAGCCCTCTCCATTCCCCCCGCAGCTTGCTGACACGGAAGATCACATGACCGGACCTGAGATGCCTGCAAATAGGTAAGGATATGCATCTTTTTTACACAGGTTAGCTAGCATAGGTCTTAATTTATTTTATTTTTTGGGGGGGGGGGGGGGGGCGGACATTTTTAAGGCTTAAAGTGATTGTAAAGTCTATTTTTTTTTTCTAAAAAAATATCAAACATGTTATACTTACCTGCTCTGTTGAAATGGGTTTCCACAGAGCAGCCCAGATCCTCCTCTTCTCAGGTCCCTCTTCTGTGTTCCTGGCCCCTCCCTCCTGTTGAGTGCTCCAAAGCAAGCATCTTGCTATTGGGGCACCCAAGCCAAGCTGCAGCTCTGTGTATCCATTCAGACACAGAGCTGTGGTTCGGCCCCGTCGCCTCCATCTCCTCATTGGCTAACTGACTTTGACAGCAGCAGGAGCCAATGGTGCTACTGCTGTGTCTCAGCCAATCAGGAGGGAGAGTCCCGCATGGCCAAGATACTCCTGGACATCACTGGATAGAGATGGGGCTCTGGTAAGTATTAGGGAGGCTGCTGCACAAAGAAGGCTTTTTATCTTAATGCACAGAATGCATTAATAAAAAATAAAATAAAAAAACCTTCTGCCTTTACAACCCCTTTAACCACTTCACGCGAAACAAAGGACCTGTACGTTGTTTTGATGAAGTGGTTGTAGCGGGGTGCACAGTGGGCTTTCTCATGGTAACAACCGATGTAGCTCAGCCGTTATAAGGAGCACCCCAACCCACCGGGAGACCCGAGCGACCAGCCGGCACGTCCGACTGGCCAGGTCTCTGATGTAGTAACCCAGCTGCCAATGGGGCCGATTTAAAAAAAAAAAAAAAAAAATCCACAGTATTCCAAAATGCAGATTTGAATACTTTTAAGTGCAAAGGAGGGTTTTGGGGACCCCGCAAATGTAAACGGTGTTCAAATAATACGTGAGGGATCACTGCAATCGTTAGAGTGACCAATAATTCTAGCAAAGAACTGCCTTCAACTCTAAACTGGTAACCATTAAATTTTAAAGCGTCGCCTTTGGATATTATTAAGTACCGTAGTTTGTCGCCATTCCATGTGTGCACGCAATTTTAAACCGTAATATATTATGTATCTATTTACTCGGCGGAACATCATCTTTTACAATATACAAAAAAATTGGGCTAACTTTCCTGTTTAGTTTTTTTTTTTTTTTTATTCAGTGAAGTGTATCTTTTCCAAAAAAAAAGACCACTGCACAAGTACAGTGTGACATAAAATATTGCAACGACCGCCATTTTATTCTCCAGAGTCTATACACAAATGATGTTTGGGGGGTGGGGGGTTCTAAGTAATTTTCTAGCAAAAACAAAAAAAACAAACAAACAAACAGATTTTTACATGTAAACCACGAGTGTCAAAATTAGGCTTGGTTCTTAGGTGGGTAAAGCGGAGTTAAGTCAGCAGCTACAAATACTGCAGCTGCTGACTTTTAAACACCCGAAGCCGATCTGTCCCTCAGCTCTCGGGTGCTGCTGCTGCCATCTTCGGTAAGGGAATCAGGAAGTGAAGCTTTGCGGCTCCACTTCCTGGTTCCCTACTGCGCAAGCGTGACAAGCACTGCGCGTTCCCACTGGTCTCTGCTGCCTCCTGGGACCCTTGTGTCTCTCAGGAGACAGCGGGGGGGGTGTATGGAAAGTGGCGTAGATACCCGCGGGTACTTATGCCCGGAAGTGGGAAAGCGGAAGTTCCATCCTTATGTGGAATTCCGCTTTAAAGTGGTTGTAAACCCTTACAATACAGTTTTTACTACAGGTAAGCTTATAATGAGGCTTGCTTACCTGTAGCTACCCTGGATAGTTTAGGTGTAGGTTTAGGAGATATCCCCTGTATCTAGGGCTGAAACAACTAATCGATTAATCGACAACTAATCAATTATGAAATTAATCGATTACTATTTTCATAATCGATTAATCGGCCAGTAACATAATGGGGTTAAAAAAAAACTAAAACGAGCCCTTTATAGTACAAAAAGAGCAAATAATCGCTACTGTAGATGTTACTTTCACGGTTCTACAGTAAAAAATGAACCCCTTACAGTAGTGATTATCTGCTTTTTTTTTTAATTGTACTATAAAGGGGTAATTTTAGTTTTTTTAACCCCATTATGTTACTAAACGTCTTAGACCTGGTTTACATCTATGTGTTTTTTGGTGCTTTTTTGCAGAAGCGCACTGCAGTTCATTAACATGGTTTCCCACGTTCACATCTATGCTTTTTTCAGCCATTGTGTATTGGAAAGGGTCAGGGACTTTTTTTTTTTTAAACGCAAAAACTGTGCTCTTTTGGTTCAATATACTTCAATGGAGAAGCTGCAGAAAAGCATTTAATGCGTTTTTGCAGCAATTTGTGTTTTTTAATCTGCCCAACAACAAATTGGCCAAAAAAAAAAGCAAAAACGCAACTCGCCGCAAAATCATGTGCGCAAAAAACAAAACGCACAGCAAAAAGCACTGCAGAAACAGATCAAAAGCAAACTGCCTAGGTGTGTACTGAGCCTTATGCTGGCCGCACGGATTAATTTTCACATGAGAATATTCAGACGAAAAATCTTTGTACATTCGCTGAATGAAAGAATGTTGTTTGAAATTTTCACTTGTTTTTAACATTCTGTTTTTAAAATGAATGTAATTTCTGAACGAAAACCACATACACTGTCTGAAAATTCCTTTGACCAAGAAGTTTTCTATTTCAAAATTTTCCCGTCCCTGTGGTTGAAAATGAACGTCGACTTGACCCCACTAATGATTAGAAAACCGAACGAACATGAACATGAACAAAATGAAATTTTTTTTTGAAGGAAGACATTTGATCTGAGTCTGAAAATGTTTATCAGATTCACCCTTTAATAGTATGTACAGTATATCTCTTCTCTAACAATTTATACAGTATATCTCCTCTAATAGTATATAGGTATATCTCTTCTGTCTGTTATTCTCAGAGTGGATTAGATATTTTGCTCCCCAACCATATAGTTAGTTATTTATATTTACCGCTAAATAGAGATATTTAAGAATAAATTGCCTTTTTTTTAAAACTTTACATATTAACTAAATTATACGCCACACTTTTTTTTTTTTTTTTAAGGTTATTAACCGAAACAATAATCGGCCAACTAATCGATTATGAAAATAATCGTTAGTTGCAGCCCTACCTGTATCAGCATGTTCGTGCTCATTCATGCCGTTGCTTCAGCTGACATGCCGTTACCGGCGGCATGCGTGCAGGAGTGACGTCATCGTGGCTCTGGCCAATCACAGCAGCCTGAGCAGTGTACAGGGACCGCTGTGGGAGCTTTGATCTAAGGTCAATATGCCTAGCAGACTTTTTTTTGTGTGTTTACAACCACTTTAATGCATTCTATGCATTTATTCTACAGCTCAATTTCCTATTTTTACCTGTCACTGGCTGTGATTGACAGCAGAGGGAGCCAATGCACACACAAGTTTTTTTTACATTAATGCATAGAATACATTAAGGTAAAAAAAAAACCTGACTTTAGAGCCACTTTAAACTTGGATCAGAAAGGCTTCTTTGTGATGACTTGTAAACAGGATTTTTACATTTAAAAAGTTAAAATGAATGCAATCATTCCTCAAAGTAGGTACTGATGAATACGGCTCTGCCTGGCACTAACCCTTATAATCAGCAGAGGTCATGTAACAACGCCTGCTGGTGAAAACCTAGAGCAGTGTTTTTTCCCTGGAAAGCAAGACTTTTTTTTTTACTATTTTTTCCCAGCAAGCTTTCATTACCATCCAAATACAATCTACTTTTATAGAGTAAATCACAGCGACAATCATTAACAGGTTCAACTTTAGACTACATTCACATGACCGCAGGGGACCCACACCGCCAGGAGGGAGCATATTTCTGCAGCCAGGAGTCGCAGGTGTTTGTGCGCAGCTATAGCCTGCGATAGGCTGACAGACAACAGCAGCTCTACGCATGTAGCCACACATCTGAGCAATGACATGCATACCGGGATTAATGCAGAGGTGCTGTTACATGGGCTCAACTGCAGCATCAGTCAGCCCGATTTGTAAAGGCTTTCTGGCCATGGCTGTATGCAAATGCCTATAGTTTCCGGGCTCAGAAATATGCTCAACGGTGCGCAACCATCTGAATGAGGCCTTAGCATCTAGAACTAGCAGGCAGCTTGTTAATGGACACTTGTGTTACTTCTGCAACAATTCTCCCAGTCAAAGACAAGGGAAATCTGAACACACAGCATTAAAGTTTTGCAATCAAGAGTACTTGAACAACTGATAAAGCTGAAGGGGGCAAATAATTTTATAACCAAATACCAGCACACAACCCTGGCTAACGAATTTTAAAAGCAAAAGTCTAGATTTGTTTTTTTTCAACCAAGAGCTACCAATTGAAGCTAGCACCTCTTCCCTATTTCTTTACAGTGCGATTCAAATCTCACCACAAAAAAAGGTATTGGCAAGTACTTGAGCACAAGTAGTGGTACTGGTATTCACCGATAAAACCGGTATCGGTGCAACCCTATTCCAACACGTGAATGTACATAATGCACACGTAGACTGGATTCACACTGTTCTGTGAGCACGCAGTGCGTGCCAATGCGCAATTAGACCCATATAGTTTCCACTTCTAAAAACACGCAAATGCATGCGCAAAAAAGTTAAACTATAAAGGGCTGGACGGTGCACCAAGCGCTACCAGCATTCTGGGGCATTTTCTGCTATACACATTGCCCAAAAAACGCGAGTACCACTGTGCACCATGCAGCCACAGCAGCGGTCAGCCTCAGAGTCTTACAGAATGCCAGCAGCATGCTGGATGGTTTGCCTAAAGTCTGGAGTCTCGTCTACCAGGGCTAAAATGTCCAGTGTGCACGAGGCCTAAAAAACAAATTGCAAACTAAAGACAGATGTACAAAATTAATGAATACTGACTCGGGTTACATCAGTTTTTTCTTAGATCTCAGCTACAGTACCCATGGAACACAGAAGACCTCCATTTTAAACAAACAAGCCCCTAAACCAGGGGTCTCAAACTGGCGGCACTCCAGCTGTTGCAAAACTACAAGTCCCATCATGCCTCTGCCTATGGGAGTCATGCTTGTAACGGTCAGTCTTGCAATGCCTCATGGGATTTGTAGTTTAGCAACAGCTGGAGGGTCACCAGTTTGAGACCCCTGCGCTGGAACCACTCAGTACAGAGTTCAGCCCTGTCCATCCACAGCCTGCCATAGACTGACAGCCTGCATGCATCAGGGCTGGACAATGCACCTGTCCCTCCTGGGCACACTAAAGCAACAGAAGGGACGCACTGCAGCGGGATGCCCCGTGTACAAGGGGCATTAGCAAAAGACCTGACTGAACCGATGACACTTGTGTGAAAATCACCCTATGAGACATGAATAATTCAAATGTGGTTTTATATATTTTTTTTTTATATTTCCATAAGCATAAAGTCACAGTATCCTTATGCAATAGCAGGATTGCCATGTTCTAGTGACACACACCTGAAAACAGCATGCAGCGCATGTATCTAGCCATACAAGTGCTAGCGTGCCCCGTTACATTTTCCAATGGCAAGGCTTGCTAAAACTTACAGTTCAGCAGCAGATATAAAGCCGTACACTGTATGCATAACAAACAGATTCTCTTTTCTCCCAGCCACCAACATAGAGCAGCAGAATACAGCATGAAGCCGGATTGTGCCGGTACTACTGGGGGAATAAGAAAGGGAGGGGAAGGGGGGGGGGGAGACAGAATCCCGGGAAATGCTAGAGGAGAGCAGGGAAACAGCAAGGAAAAGCGGAAAAAAAAATAAATGCCAATCTCTCCAGCTACAGAACACGCATGCTCAATCACACCCAGTTCACACAAATTTTTTTTTTTTTTTAAAAGGCACACCCTTCTCGCCTGTCTCACACACTCACCACCCCCCACCAGCCTTGGTGAGATTGATAATTATGCTGAACTTTTTCCAAGTAGGGCAGAAAACTAGCCTGGTTTTCCTCCACCGTGCACAAGCAACAGTCCAGAGCAGGGATACTTTCAAAGCAACATATTCCCATAGAAACAATACAGGAACGCAGTTTACCAAAACACACAAGAAAACACAGAGCAAGCAAAAAAAAAAAAAAAAATCTAAGCATAAAAGCTTGTTGACATCGAGGATTATTTTGGAAACAACGTAAAGGAAATCAGTGGCGGCCTCTGCAGCAACCGGTCATTGTGTTAGTAATTATCTGACAGGAGTATAAAGGACTTGTGTACACAGAGCCAGCCTGTGTTTGAAATGCAGGTGAAACACAGGTCAGCAGATTCCCGTTTACCTCAATGGAGCATTGTGGATGACAGTTGTGTTTATCCGCTTTGTATTTATTTGAACCCTATGGGGTTTATTTACTAAAACTGAAGAGTGCAAAACCTAGTGCAGCTCTGCATAGAAACCAATCAGCTTCCAGTTTTTTTTCGTAAACGCTTAAAGCGGAACTGTACTGCATCTGAGCACCACAAACGCTAATTTTAATTGATTCATTTTTAATGTTCAAAGCAATCCATCCATCCATGTTCTATTTTGCTGAGAAATCACTTTTTGAAAAACATCCACTAGCTTTTTTGGCCATCTTGAATAAGGGCAGATGATTCATGTAGCATTTAATTTCCTGGAATTCATCTGCCCTTAGCTCAAGCAAACAGGCAAAAGGGTGTGCTTAAAGTGGAAGTAAACCCTCCAAAAATTTTCAGCCAAGGAAGCTGCCATCTTGGCCTCTGTTTAATCTACAAATGCCATGATGCTGCACATGTGATCAGTTATGACACCAGCCATTGGATGGTTTGACAGTTTGGGTGAGAGCATAAGCAAATGTGGTAGCTAGCATTTCCGGCATGCCGGTGTCTTGCCGAATAAGTTCCTTCGGCGGATAGGTTCCCCTCCTGTACTGCGCAGGCGCAGCGCCTGCGCAGTACGTACTACTGTCGGCCGCCGGAGATAGCCGAAGCTCAAACGCTTCAATCAGCTGTACACGGCACCTGCGCTCTGGGTCCAGGTTCCTTCCCCTCTATCCAAGTGGACCTAGAGGAGGAATGTAAAAGTGCCGAGCGCAGCTGTACAGCTGATTTTCAGCTGTTCCGCTTCGGCTATTTCCGCCGGCTTCTACTGCGCATGCGCAGTAGAGGGGGGAACTAATCCGCCGAGCGGAACTTTCTCGGCAGAACACCGGGAATGTTAACAGTTTTTTGAAACTATCAAAGTCCTCCTCCCTCCTACCTTAAGACTCCTGGGTAGGGCTAGGGAGAAAAAAAAAAAAAAAAAAAAAAATCGATTTGAATCTTGAATCGAGTTGAGGTCAAATCAATTCAAAATTTCAGCAAATCGATTTTTTTTTCACGAGGACCGGTGCGGCCTTGCCTAAAAACTCCTGCCCGCAGCTCCTCAGGACCGGCGTGGTGTCAAAAAAATAAAAATAAACACTCCATTCGAATTGTGAATCGAGTTTTTCAAAAACAAAAATCGCAGATTTTTATTTTTTTTTGAGAAAATCGCCCAGCTCTTCTCCTGGGATATGACATATTTTGCCTAGGCCTGGAAACCAGGAAGTAACTGAAGAAATGTAAAAAGAAAGGTTAAACAAGCAAATATAATATACCTTCCTATCTATTTACTAATACTAGCACCATAAAAATTAAAAACAGTCGATGTTGATCGAGAGAGTGAAGTTCCGCTTTAATTGAACAAGCGGAAGTTGGAAGCGGATTGCCTACCATGCAGAGCTGCACCAGATTTTTCACGCTCCAGTTTTAGTAAATCAACCCCACTCTGTGCTATTGGAGATGAACATACTTTGTAAGCACTGCAGGTCACATGCAGCCTTTTGCATCCCAAGCATTTTAGTAGCTCTGCATAAATAGGGTATCTATGGTCAAAACGTAAAAACGTATATACATTTCCAAAAACGGAACTTCAATTATTTATTCAATTAATCTGAATGGGTATTTTACTCTTCCCACAAACGTACTTCAATTCTGCAACACACAGCGAGTAGGCACCGATGTCTCATTTCACAAAGCCTGCCTTCTGAAACAAAAAGGTGCTGGGGTGGGGGGGAAGGAGTTTCAGGAGGCGGGGTCAGTACAGAAATCACAGCTTGAAGGCAGCAAGGAACCATGGGATATATAGTCCTTAGAAATGGAGGAGAAGCTGCGAGGCATGCACAGAATCCAGGACGTTGTGGAAAGAGACGGTCAGCAGTCAGGCAGAACTAACAGGAAAGGACATTTTTCAAGTAAGACTATATTGGACTGTCAATCATAACCATTGTTTGTTTTGTTATTATAATGTTAATGTTATGAATTGAAAGTGTATGCTGTGGTTTTAGATTCCCTTTAAGCCCTGGTTCACACCGGTGCGATCTGACAGTTCATAAATCGCATGACAAGTCACACCCCATTGCTGGAAACAGAACTATTCAAATCCTTGTAACTCAAGTTGCAGCGACTTTGAAAGCGGTTTCTGCACTACTTTTTTGGGGATTTCATTGCGACTTGCATCTGTTAAATGAAGTCGCAATGAAATGGGAGGTGCAGAGAGCTTATCCCTCTATAGTGTGCACTTGTCTCAATCCAGAGCACTAAGTGTCATTTCTGTCTGCTACAGTGCCTTAAAAAAAGTATTCGTACTCCTTGAAATTTTCCACATGTTGCCAAAAAAATGTAATGTATTTTATGTGATAGACCAACACAAAGTGGCACATAATTATGAAGTGGAAGGAAAATGAACGTTTTTCACATTTTTTTTACAAATAAATATGTGAAAAGTGTGGCATGTATTTGTAATCAGCCCCCTTTACTCTGAAACCCATAACGAAAATCTAGTGGAACCAATTGCCTTCAGAAGTCACCTAATTAGTAAATAGAGTTCACCTGTGATCTCAGTATAAATACAGCTGTTCTGTGAAGCCCACAGAGGTTTGTTGGAGAACCCTAGCTAACAAACAGCCTCATGAAGGCCAAGGAACACATCAGTCAGGGATAAGGTTGTGGAAAAGTTTAAAGCAGTGTTAGGTTATAAAAAAAAAATACCCCAAGCTTTGAACATCTCACGGAGCTCTGTTCAATCTATTATCCGAAAACGGAAAGAGTATGGCACAACTGCAAACCTACCAAGACATGGCCGTCCACCTAAACTGACCGGCCGGGCAAGGGGAGCATTCATCAGAGAAGCAGCCAAGAGGCCCATGGTAACTCTGGAGGAGCTGCAGAGATCCACAGCTCAGGTGGGAGAATCTGTCCACAGGACAACTATTAGTCGTGCTCTCCACAAATCTGGTCTTTATGGAAGAGTGACAAGAAGAAAGCCATTGTTGCAAGAAAGTCATAAGGCTTCATGTACACGGGACGTTTTTACAACCTCTCCTAAATTATTTAACTTGACAGATAGCAACTCACGTTTAAAACGTCTGTTTTGCCGTGTGAACGTTTAAAAAAAAAAAAATTTTTTATCATAGCCAAAAATAAAAAACACCTGTAAACGAAACACGAGTTACCGCATAGAGCTGCACAATTAATCGTCAAGAATCGTTATCGCGATCTTGACTAAGGTGTTTCACAATTTTTTCTATGCAAAGAATTCTCTCTGCTCTTCTGAAGCCACAGCCCTCAAAAGAAAGGAAGAGAAAAACCGGGCAGTCTGCCAAGAAACAAAACATTCATTATCAGTTGAACTTAAGTATAAACATTGTAACAGTTTGTCAATGGAATAGAATTCCTGTGTAAGTGAAAAAAAGTTTAAACCACTTAAACACTAAACCTTTTTCTGACATTTGCTGGTTTCAAGTTAAAATCATTTTTTTTTTTGCTAGAAAATTACTTAGAACCCACATACATATAATTTTTTTTGTAGACACCCTAGAGCAGTGATGGCGAACCTTGGCACCCCAGATGTTTTGGAACTACATTTCCCATGATGCTCAGGCACTCTGCAGTGTAGTTGAGCATCATGGGAAATGTAGTTCCAAAACATCTGGGGTGCCAAGGTTCACCATCACTGTCCTAGAGAATAAAATGGTGGTTGTTGCAATATTTTATGTCACACTGT
>JBBGZY010002951.1:0-102500 GCA_037952925.1 Lithobates clamitans
GTGTGTATATATAACTTTTCTGACGCTATTTGTTTACAAGTTTAAATCAGTATTTTTTGCTAGAAAATTACTCGGAACCCCTTAAATAATATATTTCTTTTTTTAGCAGAGACCTTAGGTAATAAAATGGAAATAGTTTTTTTTTTTTTTTTTTTTTTTTTACTATTTTTTTACTTTTTTATGTCACACTGTATTTGTGCAGCGGGTTTTCAAGCGCAATTTTTTTGGGAAAAAAATACACTTTAATGAATTTAAAAAAAAAACACCACAATATATAATATCCCAATACCTTTTGATAAAATATGAAAGACAAAAAAGATGGTGACGATTTTTACCTGTTTAGAGTTACAGAGGAGGTCTAGCGCTAAAATTATTGCTCTCGCCCTAACGTTCGCGGGGATACCTCACACGTGTGATGCAAACACCGTTTACATATGCGCGCACGATTTAAGTATGCATTTGCTTCTGCGCACGAGTACAAAGGGATGGAGGCGCTTTACATTTTTTAAATGTATTTATTTATATATTTTTTATTTTTACACTGTCCCTTTTTTTTTTATAACATTTACTCCTATTACAAGGAATGTAAACATCCTTTGTAATAGAAATAAGGATGACAGATCCTCTCAAAGACCGCAAATCTCTTTTTTTTACCTTTAAAAGCAAGAGATCAAAATAACTTTTGATCTTTTGCTTTAAAAAAAAAAAAAAATTGTTTACTTCCACCCTAGACCGGAAGTGACAATATGCCGTTGCTTCAGTCCTCCTAGGCCATAGAGGCGATCAAAGATAATATGGTCTCTGGCAGCCTCTGTGACCAGATGGCCGCACTGTAGCAACGTTTCTTGGGCATGCCAGTGAAAATGGTAAGTCCGATAAACACTGGCAAGTGGCAGAAGGAGAGGCGTCTCTTTCCGCCCCTTCAGAATGCGATCCAGCGGCTAATAAACCGCTGAGACCGTTTTCATGAGAAAGCCAGCTGCCGACTAAAAAAAATAAAATCGGGGTTCTGGCTGATAGCTTCAACCATAACTCTGGTAAACCACTCGCAAACTGCAATGTAAATACTGTACACTGTATTGTCAAAAGTATTGGGACTCCTACCTTTACACACACACATGAATATAATGGCATCCCAGTCTTAAGCCCCATACACACTATTAAATTTTATGCAGATTTTTGTCTTCAGATTTACCAAATCCATGCAATACAAGGGCCTGCCCGATTGCATACAAATTGAAACTCTTAAGGTTTGACCTCATATTATAAATCTGAAAATCTAAAAATCTGCAGAAAATCTAATAGTGTGCATGGGGTCTTAGTCCGTAGGGTTCAATATTGAGTTGGCCCATCATTTGCAGCTATAATAACTTCAACTCTTCTGGGAAGGCTGTCCACAAGGTTTAGGAGTGTGTCTATGGGAATGTTTGACCATTCTTCCAGAAGTGCAATTGTGAGGTCAGGCACTGATGTTGGATGAGAAGGCCTGGCTCGCAGTCTCCGCTCTAATTCATCCCAAAGGTGTTCTCACGGCTGCACAAAAAAAAACATCCCAAAGGTGTTCTATCGGGTTGAGGTCAGTCCTCCACCCCAAACTCACTCATCCATGTCTTTATAGACCTTGCTTTGTACACTGGTCCAAATCATTTGGTGGAGGGGGGATTATGGTGTGGGGTTGTTTTTCACAAAGTTGGGAGCATGAAATTGTCCAAAATGTCTTGATATGTTGACGCCTTAACAGTTCCCTTCACTGGAACTAAGGGGCCAAGCCCAACCCCTGAAAAACAACCCCACACCATAATCCCCCCTCCACCAAATGATCTGGACCAGTGTACAAAGCAAGGTCCATAAAGACATAGATGAGTGAGTTTGGGGTGGAGGAACTTGACTGTCTTGCACAGAGTCCTGACCCCAACCCGATAAAACACCTTTGGGATGAATTAGAGGTCTTTGCATGGGCAAGCTGACAGTATCCCTTTAAAAGCAGTAAAAAACCACTGTGTTTTTGCTAGTATGCATGCATGCGCGCGGGAGCCATAATTCATGGCACAGGACTCTGAAGGAACAGCCCAGATGACCGTTCCTTCAGAGCGCATGCACCAGTGACGTTACTGGCTGCATGTAAAAGTAAATATCTCCTGAACAGCGCACATTTAGGAGATATTTACAGTACCGATAGGTAAGCCTTATTATATTCCTGCCTATAGCTAAAAAGCCAGAGATGGGAGTTTACTTCCACTTTAACTTCTGTTGATTTCCATGTCATCCTAAAACCTCATGGCATTGCAGAAATTGTTATATATTAGACAGAAGTTGTGTATAAAGTTTTATTTCTGGGTGTAACTTTTCAGAGAAGGTGGATCAGAAGAACCTACACAATGGTTCATAGAAAATGAAGCAAAGAAAACAGTAGAGGTTGTATTATGCACAGCAACCAAATTCAAATTCCAGGTTTCACTTTTGAAATGAAATGATTGAATGACTGAAGAAATGAAGGAAACGCTAGAAGCCGATTGGTTGCTATGGGCAGCTGCAGCTCTGTCTCCCGAGTTCCATAAGACAGCCCCACACAGTGTTATCTGCACCGATTTCTCTGCAGAGCACCAGGTGAATGTCTGCCGCTGGCGGAGCCTTTGTAGAAGATCGCTTCTGGGGCGCCCCCCCGTCACGTGAAACAGTCCAGACTGCTCTTGGCTCGCTCCATCTCATGCAGAAAACTGTAGAACTGCGGCAGGGTCAGCTCTGGGGAGAAAAGAACGGCTTTTAAAGTGGAACTCTAAACAAAATTAAAAATGACTAATATCAGTAGTGTTAAAGTGTTACTAAACCCATAACAGTAAAATCAGTCTGTATATACAGTAAAGCATGCTTGTTATACTAACTGAGGAACCTAAGGAGTTAATCCTCTGCATTGTGTAAAAAGGCTGTTTGATCCTGTCATCTCTGATCCTCCCCTTTGTTCACTGACTCCAAAAAATAAACTGATCTTAACAGAGCCAGGGGACGGTCTGCACATGCTCAGTTTGATGTTTATTGCTAGAGAGGTTTTTCTTTTCTTAGGAGAGTGCATGTGATCCACACAGGGCCAATCAGCACTGTCCAGACAGAGGGTCAGGAGAGAAAGACTCCTCCTACAAGCTTTAACCAGACACTGATAGAAGTCACAAGACTGCTATATACTGCTGATGAGAAAAGATATTTATCCAGGGGTCCTGGGAAAAAAAAAAAAAAAAAAGTGTGGGAACTCACTTCAACTGCCCCCTTCACCCCCCAGTAATGTCCACCTCTGGCCCCTTTACCCCCCCCCCCCCCAGTAATGTCCTCCTCTGCCCCCCTCACATCAGTGTCCTCCTCTCTGCTATGGCGAGGCGCCTCTATCGCCTCTATCGAGACACTCACATCAGGGTACTGCTACTGTCCTGCTGCTTTCTGTTGTGGTGAGGCGAGACACAGGGGTTTATTTACTAAAGCTAGAGAGGGCAAAATTAGTCACAATTCTGCAGAGAAACCAATCAGCTTCTAACCTCGGCTTGTTTAATTAAGCATTAGCAATAAAACCTGGAAGCTCAATGCCAGGGACACTACCTTCCAGCAAAGACATTTGCTCTGGTGACCTCCTATACCAGTGATGGCGAACCTTGGCACTCCAGATGTTTTGTAACTACATTTCCCATGATGCTCACCCACACTGCGGAGTAAATGAGCATCATAGGAAATGTAGTTTCAAAAACATCTGGGGTGCCAAGGATTACCATCACTGGCCTATACCTAAATCGAACATTGCAGCTTGCAAAGCTTTGCAACCGCAAACAGTGGCTAGCGAGTAGACATGTGCAATCTGTTTAGTTCCGAATTTGTTTAACAAATTTTGACAAATTCCTTAATTTCGAAAATAAGAATGAAAATTCAAAAGAATGAAAATCCGAAAATCTGAAATAACTAATTAATAATAACTATTAAATTATAGGTGTTGGAATTTCCTTTAGAATTTGGCTGTTTGTGAACGTAACGAATACAAATTTATCCGAGATCCAAATTATCTGAAATAACGAATGCCACATCTAAAAGAATGGAATGTAACGATCTAATAATAATAAATAATAATAATAAAATCTTTTTATTATTATTTATTATTAATTTGTTCCATTCCATTTGTTTAGATGCGGCATTCGTTATTTCTGGTAATTCGTAACTTCAGATAAATTTGTATTCGTTACGTTCACAAACAGCCAAATTCGAAAGGAAATTCCAATACCTATAATTTAATAGTTATTATTAGTTAGTTATTATTTTGAATTTTACTGATTTTCTTTTTTTTTTTTTTTCAGATTTCCAAATCTCCAAATCTCCAAATCTCCAAATCTCCAAATCTCCAAATCTCCAAATTTCCAAATCTCCACATTTACGAATTTCCAAATTTACGAATTTCCGAAAAAAGCAAAAAAAACCCCAAATGAAACGAAAACAAACAATTTTTTTTGTCAGTGTACATGTCTACTAGCGAGTGCAACGCTCAGGCTCCTGAATAAAATAAAATTCCTCTGCATGTCCAAACCAAGGGGTACCACTTGTGATGCGGTGGCAGATGGGGCATCAAAAAAAAAAAAATATGACAGGAGCCTGCAGGGAGACAAATCTCTGGACTCTGTAAGGGGAGGGGGGCTGTGAAGTGTGACCAGACATCACAATACATCCTGAATATGGGGGTAACTTGTTACATCGTCAGAAAATGTGGACTTCTTTTTCAACCCCTCCAGCTAACAAGAGCGGGCCCTTTAAAACTTCATTATCATGGGCTTTCTGGTCATGGCTGTCACAGTGATCAGGATCCCACCCCATGGAGTAAACAGTGACCAGGAGTTCCTGGTGACAGCGCGGTCACAGCACTGGGGGGGGGTGAACGAATGGGCATGCTCCCAGCACAGAACATCGATGCCGGCTGTATGCGGTGTGAGTGGCAGCTCAGCATTAAGCCCACCACTATGCCACATGTATGTGTATGGCCCGTCAGTAAGGCGTAATTGTACTACTGACATTTTTTTTTTCCAATATGTGCAAAAAAATTCCTGTGAGGGGATCCTGCTCACTTATAAGTATTGTTTCATGATACTCAGTGCAATAATAACGGTGTTTGCCATAATAACTTTTTGTTTCTGTATTTGTTTAGTTTCTTATGCCAATCTTTCTCTGAATTGCACACCCCCTGAAGGAGCAATCAGCGAAACATGTTGAGCTAGTGTGCAATGCATTCATTTTGGCTTGAACCTACCTACTATATAACCACTATACCACTGTTATTATTGTGAACAATTCTTTTTGCATTTTGTAATTTTATAAAAAAAAAATTGTAATAATAAAATTTATTCTGCTAATTTTAAGTCATTATCTCTTTCTATCATTTTGTTTGGCACCGCAAAAATCCCCTCAACCTTTCCCTCTTTGCTTCGGGATATCTTCCTGTGTTTTCAGTTACATCGGAACAGTTTTCTCTGTTGACTACAGAACCCCTCCCCTCTGGGAGAAGAGAAGAGAGGGGAGGGCGTCTGTAGACCTTCCCTAGGGTGACAACACCGATTCTCTACAGATACACTACAGTGAGTAAGTGTTGTCATCCTGGGACAGAAAGCGGGTTACTAGCAGGATCACCAGGGGGGAAAAAAAAGCCTACAAAAAGAAAACTAATGCAGCCACCACATCTAAGGACTGGTAAGCTGCAATATATTACATTTTTCTTCTTCGGTTTAGATAAACTTTTAAATACACAAATTCAGATTTCTTGCAGAAAACGTAGATGAACTACAAATGGACTCACCTACATACACGGGCTCCAACTGGCTGCCTTTCCTAATAACCATCTTCAACTAAAGAGGAAATACAAAACAGGTAAGTCAAGTGATTGTAAACCCTAACATTTTTTAATTCTTAAAATAACAAACACTGTGTAATGGTTTTGAACATAGCAGCCCCGATCCTCCTCTTCCTGGGTCCCCCCTTGCCAGCGCTCCTGGGCCCCCCCCCACTGAGTGCCCCCATAGCTAGCTGCTTGCTCTGGGGGGGAACTCGTGAATGCTCGTTCTGTGTGTCCACTGACAGCCCCGCCCCCTGTTACCTCCTAATGGCTCCTGCTGCTGTCTCTGAGTCAATGAGAAGGGAGAGAGCCAGGAGAGACGCTGCTCTTATGCACATGACTGCATCTAGATCGAGCTCAGGCAAGCATTGGGGGGGGGGCATTGAAAGTTTCTAAACCACTTCCGGACCGCCTACCGCCGTTATTCGTCGGTACTTTGACGTTGAATACCGTTGTTATGACAGCAGATAGGTGCCATAAACCTGGTATTTTCTGAAACGGCGGGCGGTCCGTTTTCGGATAAAAGTGGTTTACGCAGAGGATTTGCCACGAGATTACTTTTAATCGGCGGCGGGAGAAGTGCCCACCCCCCTCCCGCCACGTTACGGTCGTCTCCGCCACTTACCAGAGCCGCCGCTAGCGGCAGAGACGATCCGATCATTTCCCCTCTGAGGCACTGGGTCAAGTAAGGGAATGAAGGCCCCCACTTGACTCAATGCCATTGGATGACGGAAGCGACGTCAAACGTCACTTCCGCTCAATGGTCTTAAAGGGACTTGTTTGACCCCAAATCTCACATTAAAGAGGTCCTGTCATGCTTTTTTTCGACTACAAGGGATGTTTACATTCATTGTAATAGGAATAAAAGTGATCCAGAATTTTTTTTAAAAGGGACAGTATAAAAAAAAAAAAAAGAAGTTTAAAGTGCCCCAGTGCACAGAAGCTCCCGCACATGTAAACGGTGTTCAAACCACACATATGAGGTATCGCCGCGATTGTAAACAACAAGTTTTAAATAAGGCCGGGTCCTTAAGTGGTTAATGCATTAAATTAAAAAAATCCTTAAGCCTTTCCAACTACTTCAGAGTTAAAAAAAAAAAAAAAAAAATCAAAATCAAGCCCAATCAATGGCCATAATAAATGTGATCTGTTCTACTGCGCCACAAACATTGCCCCCGATTCATGATTGGTTGATATAAGACTAACATGGCAGTGATGACTAAATGCAGGGTGCAGTTTTTGGGGAGTAGGTAGGCAGTGAGTGGATAGCGAGAGACACTTACCTGCAGGAAAATACTCCCAGATTTTTCCAGTTCACTACTGGCTGCTGTAACTACAAGAGATAATATAGAGGGTTACATCTAAGAATCATAAAAAACAAAAAAACAAAAAACCTAACAATGTGCCTGGATTACAAAACGGGGAGATTTACTAAAACTGAAGAGTGCAAAATCTGTCACGGCTGTGCATGGTAGCCAATCAGCTATCAGGTTTTATTTTCAAAGCTTAATTGAACAAGATGAAGTTGCACCAGATTCTGAGAACTCAAGTTTTAGTAAATCTCCTCCATAGTCCTGTAAAGAATCAAAGTAAGTATGTGGAGGGGGGGCCTGTATTGCCATCCTTTTCTGAATCTCAGTACTGCTGATCTCCTTCGGCCCATTTCACCACTTCATGTCTACAAGCACTCACTCCAAAAATATGTAGCAGAATACATATTGGCCTAAATTGATGAAGAAATTAGATTTTTTACATGTTTTTAATTGGGTATGTTTTATAGTTTAAGTAAAAAATATGTTTGTTTTTTCAAAATTGTCACTCTTTTTGTTTATAGCGCAAAAAATAAAAACTGCAGAGGTGATCAAATACCACCAAAAGAAAGCTCTATTTGTGGGGGGGGGAAACACATTAATTTTATTTGGGTACAGCGTCGCACGACCGCGCAATTGTCTGTTAAAGTAACGCAGAGCCATATTGCAAAAAAATGGCCTGGTCATTAAGGGGGGGGGGGGGTGAAACCTTCAGGGGCTGAAGTGGTTAACGAAGCTCTGTATTTAATAGTACATCATTAGCCATAGATAAAAACTGAAGGTCCCGGGAGCCGCACATCAGAATAAGACCCGCTGTGTATGAACAAGGAGCAGTCTCAGCCTGGGACCCCGCCAGGCCACGCCCCATACACGTTTCACTCCGCCCACTGGAGCTTACTCATGGGGATATCATTAACTATCGTTTTCAATGCAAGCAGTAAAAGTACCTGAATGTGGCCTGCTATCAGCCTTCAGCGATCCCTGTACAGGAGGACTCAGTCTGGAGAAGGGAGAAGCAGCACAAGGCACCAATCAGTTGTGCTGCAGTGCCTATGTGCACAACAAGGGACATGCTGATAGGAGGATAAAGCAGAGTGGCAGAGAGATGAGCTCATCAGTCTGCTGCTGCTCATTTCACTGTCTAGTCAAATGGCTGCAGGAAAGAATTTCGCTCCGTCTATGGCCAGCTTTAAACTAGATGATGCTGGACGCCCTTCAGCAAGGAAACGAGGCGGGGGCTCTATCTGACTTGTGGCAACTTCTAATGCACATTGTGAGAAGCTCACAGTGTGCAGTGAAATCAGAGGAAGCTGTTTCAGTCCAGAAGAGGAGCTGGTACAACTGTGCAAGACCAGAGGTCAGATTTTAAAGTGGTTGTATACCCTTACATATACGCAGTGTGACTGGCCTCAGGCGATGCACAGAGATGGAACAAATCCTCCTGCACCAGTTGTACCTGTTTATCTGCAGTCCTCTCGTCTCTGAGAAAGGTAGTCCATAAAGATGATCTGCACAACCAAATGTTGCTCTAAATATCTTGCTTTTTATTACGAAAACCACAGTAACTGCAGATACAGCCACCTGACTGACTCTATCTGCATTTTCACACTGTGGTTTTCGTAATAAAAAGCAAGATATTTAGAGCAACATTTGGTTGTGCAGATCATCTTTATGAGCTCACGGTTGCTGAATCAAGCACATGTCAGCTCTACTACCCAAGCATCTGATGGGTAGTAGCACAGGACTTTTTGTTTGCATTATTAGTCTTCTCTACAGATGTTCAAAGTCCAGAATTTATAAAACTTGTCTGAGCTTTCAGAGACCAGGGGGCACAGAGCTGAAATTGCACACTGCAGAGCTCAGTGAAGAGAGTTCTGAGAGGCGATTGGAGGAAAGGGACACACTTCCCCCTTCACACAGCAACAGAGCTGAGGCTGTTAATTTACAGGCTGTGTTGTGCTGGATCTCCCTCCCGTCACCTTTTTTTCTCTTGGTGTCAGGAAAACTTGTCAGAAGTGATGGGGAACAGAGGAAGGAGGCAGCAGACAGAAACACGTATATATATATATATATATATATATATATATATATATATATATATATATATATATATATATATATATATATATATATATATATATATATATATATATATATATATATATATATATATATATTAGAGCAGAGATATGCAATTAGCGGACTTCCAGCTTTTGCTAAAGTCCCATGCTGCCTCTGGGTGTCATGCTTCTGGCCGTCAAAGTCTTGCTATGCCTCATGGGACTTGTAGTTCTGCAACAGCTGGAGGTCCGCTAATTACATATCCCTGCTATAGAGGGTTATACTTTGTTCATATTTCATGCCTGAGGTTTACACCCACTTTAAGTAAGAATTCTAAGCAATCGTGTCCACACGACTCACCTCCAAACTTCCACTCCATGTCCACCAATTGGTTAATACTGAGCGTTCGACCAACTGCCAGCCGTGACAGAGCTGCTGCGTCACGACTCCACTGCAATCAGAGGAATACAAAGCAGGTTAGGTCATAGCATGCACCCAACACATCACAATAGAGAGATCCATACCATTGGAATGACATGTATTAGGTTTTGCCCTCTACTCAATAAATGTTAAAACCCGACTTCCACTAAGACTTGTTTTTTTTTTTTGGAGTTTCAGATGGAGAAAGAATGCGTTCTCATTGTCTGCCTCCCCGCTGGGGAGATTCACCCTCAATTGGTGTCCTTACAAATCACTATGACAGATGATGCCGCCACAGCTGGACTCCAGGCTACCCAATACCAGCCGCCATTGGACGGGGACCTTCCCTGAGAAACGTCACCACATCAGAAACGTGTGCGCAAAATCATCAACGTCATGAATAAGCTTTATGTAGCTGTCCATCACCAAACAGTCACCAGACCTCTAATGCCCCTTCATTCTGTGACCGCTATTTATGATTAAGCCCCTGATGGGGGTGAAATGCCCCCTACCCCACTTCCGCCGCGCTCCGGTCATCTCCGCCACTTACCGGAGCCGCCGGTAGAGGTGGAGACGATCCAATGCTTTCCCTCCACTCAGTAGCGAAAGGATGGGCCCCGCTCGGCACCATAACATTGGATGATGGAAGTGACGTAAAAACATCACTTCCACCCAATTGTCTCAAAAAGGGTTAATTTTTTTTTTTTTTTAAAGACTTTTTTTTTTTTTTTTGTTGCATTTAAGTGTAAATAAGAGATTTGATGTCTTTTTAAACCCCAGATCTCATATTTTTAAAAAAAGAGGTCCTGTCATGCTTTTTTTTATCTATTACAAGGAATGTTTACATTCCTTGGAATAGAAATAAAAGTGATTAGAAAAAAAAAAAAAGTACAGTGTAAAATAATAAAAAAGACAAAAATAAAAGCGCCCCCATCCCGCCGTATCTGCACATACAAGCGAATGCATACATAAGTCGCCACCACACATGAGGTATCGCTGTGAATTTTAGAGCGAGAGTAACAGAGAGTAATACCTGGTGGTCTTGGGTGGAGATCCTCAGGGGGGGTCTGCGCTGATAATAAATCAGCACAGACCCCCCCTGTCAGGAGAGCAGCCAATCAGCTCTCCTCTACTCTGTCAGTGCAAGTGGAGGGAAAGATGATAAATGGCACTTCCTGGTTCACGCTGTGATCAGCTGTCATTGGACACAGCTGATCACATGGTAAAGAGCCTACGTCAGAGGCTCTTCACCAAGATCGGAGATGCGGCGATTCAGACCAACCCACCACACCAACGATGGGCGCGCAATCGCGGATTATCCCGCTGGATGTCATATGACGCCCAATCAGGATAATGAAACCACTTTCCGACCGTCATTCTACTATATGGCGGGCGGGAAGTGGTTACAGCGTGACATCCTAGGTATGTATTTACTCTGAGTAGCATCATCTTTCATATTTTACCAAAAATAAAATGGGCTATATATTGTGTTTTTTTTTTTTGCAATAAAATTTCCCCCAAAAATTGCATTTGAAAAAACGCTGCGCAAATACCGCGTGACATAAAATATTGCAAGGATTGCCATATTATTCCCCAGGGTCTCTGCTAAATAATTTTTTTTTTTTTTTTTATTATTACAGGTGTCCCTTGATGACTGGTCCTCTTTAAAAAACCATGGCACTATTACGCTCCCTGTTGCGGTGGAGCGGGGCACCACTGGAGGGTCAATCCCTGCTGGATACACAAGGGCCAGAATCGCTCACCTCCTCTGTAAAATAGGCAGCTTTCTCCTCATCGAGCCCTGCGTATAGAGAACAGAGATCAGCACACAACACCCGGGTAACATCTTTACCACGTTCAGGAGACAATCTTCTCACCTAGGGCGATGAGATCCGCTCTCAGCTCTTCGGATTTTAGGTTCCTTTTCAGGGCAGCTAGATCAGAGGGGAACACAAACAGTTATAAGTGGATGTATTTTTTTAACATGCAGCCATTTTTTTTTTTTTTTTTAAAGTTGCGAAAAATGTAAAACTCCTGTCAAGCTTTTATTAGCGCCTGCATCATCCTGTTTTTAGCCCCCCGGAACGCGTTGGCTATTTCAAAATAAAAATAACTTTTAAAAGTCTGTACAAGCTGGTGTGGCGCCCCCATACTTTCATAAAAAAACGCCAAGTTTTTTTGTTTAACTACCTCAATACCGGGCCAATTCTGACCATGTAGAAAGCTACTTTTTTTTTTTTTTTGCTAGAAAATTAGAACCTCCCCCAAAAATATAATATATATACACATACATATATATATATATATATATATATATATATATATATATATATATATATATACACATACATACATACATACATACATATATATATATATATATATATATATATATATATATATATATATATATATATATATATACATACATATATATATATATATATATATATATATATATATATATATATATATATATATATATATATATATACACACACACACACACACATATATATATATATATATATACACACACACACACATACATATATATACACACACATATACATATATATATATACATATATATATATATATATATATATATATATATATATATACACACACATACACACACACACACACACACACATATATATATATATACATACACATACATACATATATACATACACACTTTTTTATTTTTAAGCAAAGGCCCTAGAGAATAAAATGATGGGTGTTGCAATTTTTTATGTCACACGGTATTTGTGCAGTGGTTTTTCAAATGCTTTTTTTTTTGTTACATGTACGTTGATACATTTAAGTGAACAAACACAATATAATACCACTTTTTCATTAACATATAAAAGATGATGTTACACCGAGTAAATAGATACCCAACATATCACGCTTTAAATATACGCACGCTCGTGGAATGGCGGCAAACTACGGCACTTTAAATTATCTATAGGTGACGCTTTAAAAGCCTTTGCAAGTTCTAGCTGGTGCCAGAATAATTGCTCTTGCTCCGACATTCACGGTGATACCTTACATGCGTGCGGGACTGACGTGTGTGTGTGTTCGCCACTGCGTGTGAGCACAGGGTGATGGAGGCACTTAAAAAAAAAAAAAAAAATGTATTATGTTAATAATTTTTTTTTACAGCGTTTCTTTTTTTTGTTCACTTTTATTGCTGTCAAAGGGAACATAAAAAACCCTTTGCAATAGCAATAACAGGCATGCTTTATGGAGAGATGGAAGGGGGGGGGGGGGGGTCTATTAAACTCCTCATCTCTCCTTTGGCCTCCAATGCAGCCGATCAGATACAGATCGGTCTGATCAGCTGCTTTACTGGTCACTAAGCCGCCAGTAAACAAAAAAACGGAAGTGACAAAATAGTCATCGCTTCCAGGTTCTGATGTCACACAGTGGGAGGAACAGCTCACCGAAAGGCCGGAGCTGAATGCCGCCAGCCGTATCGTCACTGGGCTTCCCAATTGCTCGGGAGTTGGTGGGAGGGGGGGGCCCCTTCTGCCACCTGTAAAAGTATTCCAGTGGCTGCCCAGCCGCTCTGAGTACTTTTACCGGAAAGAGAATCGCCGACCCTAAAAATTGGTACAGGGATCATGTTTGTAGCCTCAACCATGTTCCCGGTACAACCTCTTCCCTACCGTGATGTATATTACACACTGTGGCTGGTAGGGAAGCGGTTCATCTGTGACACCATTGAGGAGCATTTCCCCACTTCCTGTGAGTGTGACACCAGTTTAAGAAATGGAGAGGCAGTTGTCGCTGGACAGAAAAGGCACAGAGACCAATAAAAACAGTCAGAAGTTCTAACCCTCCCACTCTGCTAAAAAGGTGTTTTTGTATATTATTTTTTTAGGACAAACGAGGATTTCTTTTAGTGACGGTTTTGCAAAAATGATTTTATTTTTGATTGCAATCCATAGACAAGGAAAAAAGTAACCAAAAAAAAAAAAAAAAAAGAAGAAGGAGGTGAACCCCAATCAACATTCCCCGTACTACTCGAGCCTCACCGTTTAGTACAAGAAGGACGCTCCTCACTATGTTCCTCAGGGGCCCCAGGCTGATCCCGTTGTCTCTGGCAAAGTCTTCCAACTGCGACGTGAACTGGTCAACCTGCATCAGAACAGATCAGAGGAAAATGTGTCCAGGAGACTCAAAGTCAGCAAAGTAAAGGTGGGAATACAACAGCTATGTAGATAGTGTGTGGACCCAGATCTAAATCCACCAACCACCGACCTGCTTTACGCTTTTTTATTATAGAGAATGTAACAGGAGTGGCCAGACAACCCTTTTATAGGTCCTTTTGATGCCCAACCAGTGAGATCTTCCTAGAATGATTAAAAAAAAACATTGAACGTGGGGCTGAAGCTTCTCCACCAGTAAGAAGAACAGATTCCTACTGCTGGAGAAGCTAATTGGCTGTCTGAATTAGGCCTTATGATAGGACTTCTGTGTTGTCACCCCCTGTCACATGGACCAAAGATGAACTACAAGTGGTTATTTCAATACCCATTAGACAAGCATGGTCCACTGTTCTCACCACCAGTAATCGTGTGCCCGCCCACCGTTCTCACCACCAGTAATCCTGTGCCCGCCCACTGTTCTCACCACCAGTAATCGTGTGCCCGCCCACTGTTCTCACCACCAGTAATCGTGTGCCCGCCCACTGTTCTCACCACCAGTAATCGTGTGCCCGCCCACTGTTCTCACCAGGAATAATCGTGAGCCCGCCCACTGTTCTCACCATCAGTAATCGTGTGCCCGCCCACTGTTCTCACCACCAGTAATCGTGTGGCCGCCCACCGTTCTCACCATCAGTAATCGTGTGCCCGCCCACCGTTCTCACCACCAGTAATCGTGTGCCCGCCCACCGTTCTCACCACCAGTAATCGTGTGCCCGCCCACCGTTCTCACCACCAGTAATCGTGTGCCCGCCCACCGTTCTCACCACCAGTAATCGTGTGCCCGCCCACTGTTCTCACCACCAGTAATCGTGTGCCCGTCCACTGTTCTCACCATCAGTAATCGTGTGCCCGTCCACTGTTCTCACCATCAGTAATCGTGTGCCCGCCCACTGTTCTCACCACCAGTAATCATGTGCCGCCCACTGTTCTCACCACCAGTAATTATGTGCCCGCCCACTGTTCTCACCACCAGCAATCGTGTGCCCGCCCACTGTTCTCACCACCAGTAATCGTGTGCCCGCCCACTGTTCTCACCACCAGTATTTGTGAGCCCGCCCACCGTTCTCACCATCAGTAATCGTGTGCCCGCCCACTGTTCTCACCATCAGTAATCGTGTGCCCACCCACTGTTCTCAGCACCAGTAATCGTGTGCCCGCCCACTGTTCTCACCACAGATTATCATGTGCCCGCCCACTGTTCTCACCACAGATTATCATGTGCCCGCCCACTGTTCTCACCACAGATTATCATGTGCCCGCCCACTGTTCTCACTGTTCTTCCATGTAGACAGTGGCAGCAAACACTAAACTACAACAATGGATGCCTCAGTGAAGAATACCTCAATGAGAAAATATACAGCATTCTGGCCACTAGATGGATCTGATGATCATCTGAATTATTACTACAGCACCACAAATGCATGCATAGTGCATGTTAGTGTTGAGGCAGACAGTCAGGGGGCAGTAAAATTGCGACTAAGCCCTTAAGGGTTTCCAACCACTTTATTTGCTCCCAAGAGAATAGATTTCTCTGCAGACAGACTATTTACTCTTCCTTACTTTTCTATCCCAGACAATGTCGAGGTCTGTTAGAAATTACCTCCTTCTGCTCCTTCATAAAGGAAAAGATGACTTTGCAGAGTCGGCACACTTGCTGCGGAAGAGAAAAGACAAGTGAGGTCAGCGATGGAAATGTACACATTGTATCCTCCCATTTCCTGACATAATCCCATCATTTCCTCATTACTGACCTCCAGCACAACGTATAATGAGCTCAGGGAAATCTCTGGCTCCAATCTATCATCACTAGAAGTATGCCGAGCGTTACAAGAAGCCATTATAACAAACTGCCACATAATGTCCAAGATCTAAATCAATCACACAGGGTTTAATTAAAAAAAATTGCTATGTGTATTTCTATTCAATCAGTGCATCTGGGGGGGGGATCAAATGTTATTAGGCTATTTTTCTATCCTGATTAAATGTTATTCACGCATGAAACGTGTAGGGCTAAGAAAAATACCACATTATGGCCACTAGATGGCTCTGACGATACATATTTATTTACTATGATCTTCAGCACCATCTGGTGGCCATAAAGCAGCATTTCCCTGATTCACTGTATTCCGTATAAAAGAATGACATTCAACTTGGAGAGAGAACATTCAATTTTGACAAAGCTTGCACACAATGCAGTACATTGTAAATGCAATTTTAAAGGTTGAAAACTCTGCAAATGATTTATAAAGTGCAACTGCATCCAAAACTTTTTTTTTGGAGAAGGCTTAGAACATCTGTCAGATTTAATCATCGTCTGTGTCCCCGTTGGGGGGGATACACCCTGGTCACCAATATAAGAGATCACAAATTTTGGGGTGTCACCAGAACAGGAATAGAGGGATAATCTTCCAATGGGGACGCTAGTTCTGGTGACAACCAGGGATTCCGTCACTTAGGAAGTTTTTCTCTCACTTCCTGTCTTGGCTTTGGGAAAGGAAGTGAAGGGAAATCTCCCCAATGGGACAGATGGCAAAAAATAAATAAAATAAACCTCCCTTACTTTATTCACAATTGCACTTCCCCGATGTCCTCCTAGGGTCACCTGCCTGCAGCCTCCTAGGATACCCATATTAGGCCGCATGTTAGGTCACTGTGCATGTGTTGTGACATTCATAGGAGAGCGGCTCTCTTGCTGGTATGTGCAGCTGCCCCCCTGAGGATGTACTGTGGGGCATGCACCTGTGCCAACCTTATTTGTGATGTCATCAGGGGAGGCGGCTGTCCCTCTGGTACTTACATCCAGTACCCCTGATGATGACATGCTCCATCTTAATCTGTGATGTCATCAGGGAAGTGGTTGTCTCTTTCCGGTACTTACAGCGAGTACCCCTGATGATGATGTGCTCCATCTTAATCTGTGATGTCATCAGGGGGAGCTGGCTTTCTCTCTGGTACTTATATACAGTACCCCTGATGATGTGCTCCATCTTAATCTGTGATGTCATCAGGGGAGGTGGCTGTCTCTTTCCGGTACTTACAGCGAATACCCCTGAAGGTGACGTGCTCCATCTTAATCTGTGATGTCATCAGGGGAGGCGGCTGTCTCTTTCCGGTACTTACAGCCAGTACCCCTGATGATGAAGAGCTCCATCTTAATCTGTGATGTCATTGTCTTTTTGGGTTTTTGCAGCCAGCCTCCTGATGACATGGCAGCGCGGGACCCAGTGGATCCTTACAGAACACCACTGGAAGTTTTTTGAAGGTTACCCAGTGGAAAGTTAAGGGTGGGGGAGGGGAGGTGTAACTGGGGGTGGGGGGCTGGGAGGAATGAAGTTCCGTTTTAAAGCCCTATTCTGGGCTAAAACTATTTTTTCTCAACCCCTTCCTATTTCTACAAGACATTCTTTTACCCCCTCCCCCCCCCCCCCCCACGCTACCTTGTGAAGCCCCAGATATACTCACCTAAGTCCATTGCTGGGTGTAAGGGAACCGCTAATTCAGTGGTGTCTGAAAACTCCTACCAGCCTCCCTGTGATGCTGTCCGTCCTATTCTGGATCCTGAGAGAACCCCACCTCAAAACATCCAATAGGAAGTGTCCATGTCATGCAGGCGCTAATGTGGACACTGTTCCCTGAGAGAACATAAGTACCCCACCTCTGAACATCCAATCAGAAGTGTCCATTTCATGCAGGCGCTGATGTGGACACCATTCCCTGTGATAACATAAATACCCCTCTCGATCCTGAGAGAACTCCACCTCTGAACATCCAATCAGAAGTGTCTATTTAATGCAGGTGCTGATATGGACACCATTTCCTGTGATAACATAAGTACCCCTCTGGATCCTGAGAGAACCCCACCTCTGAACATCCAATCAGAAGTGTCCATTTCATGCAGGCACTGAAGTGGACACCCGAAGGAGGACCCAAACAGGAAGTAAACAAAAGAGGAGAAGACGGAGGTCTGCGGTGTCATGTGACCACATATTAGGAAAAGAAAAGAAAAAAAGGCTTTTTATTTTTTTTAATTAAGTGGGGTGGGCACTGCCACTATTAAACACTTCTAGGTGTGTCAGATTATGTGCCAACCCCCCTCCCCCCCCCCATGCTATGGTACCTCCCGCCCATCCCATGTCACTGCTGGGTTCTCCACTGGAATGAACCACAGCAGCAGGGAGAGGGGGGGGGGGAAGAGTACACACGCGAATGTGGCATTCTGATGGTCTACCCCCCTCTGGATACCGAGGTATCTCCCGACCACCCCTATGTCACTGCTGTGTCCTGTACTGGAACAAACTACAGCGGCAGCTGAAAGGGGGGGGGAACACGCTGATGACTGTCATTCAGCATTCACCTTCCATGAACCGCCCGCTCAGTCTCCTCACCTCCCCGGACAGCTGCCTCATGTTCTGCATATCCGCGGACACGGAATCCGGCAGCGGAGCGGGAGAGCAGCGCAGAGCCATGACAGCCGCCTGATCAGCTGACCCGTCACGTGACTCCTTTCCACCAGAGCGCGCTCCTCCCCACCGCGGGAGACATTTTCCCGGAGCCCGCTGTGTTTCTGCGTGACTTCAACCGGCCACAGGTATAAAAACACAACCTGACCGTCTCAGTTCCGTTTACAATCCTTCTCCTAGGGAAACAGTCATGTCAGGAATGTTATTTTATCAGTACTACCCAAACCTCTGGGGTCGGGTCTGTGGAGAGAGGCGTGCTGTGATTGGTCAGAACAGAGCACGGTGGTGTATCCTCGCCGCTCCATTGGCTCCTGTGCCCGTCACTTTGAAGTGCGGTGGGCGGTGCTATAAGGCAGAGAGGTTTAAAGGGGCAGTACCGGGTTTACAATTATATGTCCTGTGTTATTACATGACATTAAAGGACACCCTGCCACATAGCTCCCAACTGTCCCTGATTTCGAGGGACTGTCCCCTGATTTGGAGCAATGTCCTTCTGTCCCTCATTCCTCCTCATTTGTCCCTCATTTTGGTCTAATCTATATAGTATTTAAATGCACTTTTTATCTTTCAAAAAAGTGTTTTCCAGTGCTAAACCTTTCATCTGATTATTAAATTGCTGCATTTGTAAATTCCAAAAGCCAATATAAAGGAATAGTAGTGGTAAAAAAAAACACTTGTGGGGGTACAATTCCCCTTTAAGGGGGCGTGGCAAGGGGTGTGTCCTATGCCTGCATACTTTTGCTGATAGGTGTCCCTCATTCCCATCTCAAAAAGTTGGGGGGGGGGGGGGGGGGTGCTGCCACCAATTTTTAAATAATACAGAAAAATCAAGTCTTTTAAAAATGCAGAGCTGCAGTGTTTTTTTCTTTTTCTTTCCTTAAGGTCTCATTCACCCCTGTGTTCTTCTGGCCCATTGTTTCCTATGTCTCACTCACACAACACTGCACTTGAAATGAACTTTCTAGAAAAGAGTCATTTCCCAGTAAAGCCCCATCTCCCTTCTTTCAGTCTCCTGTTCTGGTAGTGTCTAATTACTGTCAGTGCTGGCCCAGCTCCACCACCCCTGCTCTTCTAATAGTGTCTAATTATTGTCTGTGCTGGCCCAGCTCCTCCACATCTCCCCCTTCACCTCCCTACGTAACTTTGATGTAGGTGCTGGGGGGAGCAGTGAGTACTTTAATACTATAGCTTAGCTGGCAACAGTCCCGATCTGCCCGGGACATTCACAGAAATCAGACTGATGTCCCCTCCGTCCCTCTTTTGTTATTTTCTTTCTCTCTCCCTCCATTCCTCTTTCTTTTTTTATTTCCTTCTTTTTCTTTATCCCTCCCTCTCTCTCCTTTTTCTTTCCCTCTATATAACCACATTCTCCACTATGTAATCTCTCTCTCTATAAAATATAATGAATGATATTATTATTATTTCTGTTATTACTATTATTAATAGACTTTAAATAATATTAATAATAAATAATAAGGCATACATATAATTAAAAGAATGCCAACATTAATTTCTTGCATAGCAATATCATTATAAATAACGATATTAATAATACTATAGCTATAAATAATAATTCAAATGATAAATAATAATTATAACGACAATTGTAATAACAGGAAATAATAACAAATAAAAGAGGGCGGGGTCACGTGGTCGCTGGGCGGGCAACCTGTCTCCTAGCAACAAACCCGAGGTGTGAAGGACGCAGGAATTGACGTAACGACGTACTGCACGCTCTCCTTTCAGGTGCGTGACGTCAGCACGGTAAGGCTGGCTTGAGCGAGGCGGAGAAGGTAAGGGGCGGAGCGGGTGAGGAGCGGTAATGGGGAGGGAGGTGGGAGAGGGTGACCGGGGCTGTGTGTGATGGAAGACTGCTGTCCCTGGGGACCTGTCATCTCTCCCGCCTATTGCTTCATACCTCATAGCCGGTATGAGAAGAGGCACCCAGCCTGCATCAATTGTCAGCCCCCCCCCCCCGTGCCCATCAATTGTCACCCCCCCCGTGCCCATCAATTGTCACCCCCCCCCCTGTGCCCATCAATTGTCAGCCCCCCCCCCTGTGCCCATCAATTGTCAGCCCCCCTCCTGTGCCCATCAATTGTCTGCCCCCCTCCTGTGCCCATCAATTGTCAGCCCAACCCACCGTGCCCATCAATTGTCAGCCCACCCCCCCGTGCCCATCAATTGTCAGCCTACCCCCCTGTGCCCATCGGTTGTGAGCCCACATCCCCCTGTACCCATCGTTTGCCACCTTTCCTCCATGCCCATCAATTATTACCCTACACCCCAGTGCCCATCAGTTGTCAGCCCACACACCCCCCTTTGCCCATCAGTTGTCACCTTTCCTCCATGCCCATCAATTGTCACCCCACAGCCCTCTGCCCTTCAATTGTCACCCTACACCCCAGTGCCCATCAGTTGTCATGCCACACGCCTATGTGCCCATCAATTGTCAGCCCCCCCTGTGCCCATCAATTGTCAGCCCCCCTCCTGTGCCCATCAATTGTCAGCCCCCCTCCTGTGCCCATCGTCAGCCCCCCGTGCCCATTAATTGTCAGCCCCCCCTCCTGTGCCCATTAATTGTCAGCCCCCCCTCCTGTGCCCATCAATTGTCAGCCCCCCCTCCGTGCCCATCAATTGTCGGCCCCCCCTCCTGTGCCCATCAATTGTCAGCCCACCCTCCTGTGCCCATCAATTGTCAGCCCACCCTCCTGTGCCCATCAATTGTCAGCCCACCCTCCTGTGCCCATCAATTGTCAGCCCACCCTCCTGTGCCCATCAATTGTCAGCCCACCCTCCTGTGCTCATCAGTTTCACCCCCTGTGCCCATCAGTTGTCACCCCCTGTGCCCATCAATTGTCAGCCCCCCCCCGTGCCCATCAATTGTCAGCCCCCCCCCTGCCCATCAATTGTCAGCCCCCCCCCTGCCCATCAATTGTCAGCCCACCCCCCTGTGCCCATCAATTGTCACCCCCCCCCCGTGCCCATCAATTGTTAGCCCCCCTGTGCCCATCATTTGTCAGCCCACCCCCCTGTGCCCATCAATTGTCAGCCCACCCCCCTGTGCCCATCAATTGTCAGCCCACCCCCCTGTGCCCATCAATTGTCAGCCTACCCCCCTGTGCCCATCGGTTGTGAGCCCACATCCCCCTGTACCCATCGTTTGCCACCTTTCCTCCATGCCCATCAATTGTTACCCTACACCCCAGTGCCCATCAGTTGTCACACCACACCCCCTTCCATGCCCATCAGTTGTCAGCCCACACACCTCCCTTTGCCTCTAAGTTGTCACATTTCCTCCATGCCCATCAGTTGTCACCCCACAGCCCTCTGCCCTTCAATTGTCACCCTACACCCCAGTGCCCATCAGTTGTCATGCCACACCCCTATGTGCCCATCAGTTGTCAGTACACATCTCCCATTCTCACCCCCCCCCCCCGTGCCCATCGGTTGTCACACCACACCCCCTTCCATGCCCATCAGTTGTCAGCCCACACACCTCCCTTTGCCTCTAAGTTGTCACATTTCCTCCATGCCCATCAGTTGTCACCCCACAGCCCTCTGCCCTTCAATTGTCACCCTACACCCCAGTGCCCATCAGTTGTCATGCCACACCCCTATGTGCCCATCAGTTGTCAGTACACATCTCCCATTCTCACCCCCCCCCGTGCCCATCGGTTGTCAGCTCACACCCCCATTCCAATCAGTTGTCACCTTTCCTCCATGCCCATCAGATGTCACCCCACAGCCCTCTGTGCCCATCAGTTATCGCCCCCTGTCCATCAGTTGTCAGCCCGCCCCCCCGTCCATCAGTTGCCACCCACACACCCCCCCACCATGCCTCCTATAAATTGTAAGCTCACATTGCCTGTGAGCTCACAGACCCCTTTCACACTGGGGCGGTTTTCAGGCGCTTTAGCGCTAGAAATTGCCTCAGCAAAGCGCCTGAAAACCGCCTCCCATTCATTCCAGTGTGTCTTTTCACATTGGGGTGGTGCGCTTGTGTGACGTTCCGAAAAGTCCTGCAAGCAGCATCTTTGGGGTGGGTTGGGAGTGCTGTATACACCGCCCCCAAAACTTCCTGCCCATTAGAATGAATGGGTAGCACTTTCAAAGCGCCTGAAAAGCGATTTGAAAGCACAGCAAAACTTGAGTTTTTAACCTTGTTTTGGGGTTAAATGCGGCCGAAAAGCGCTGCTAAAACAAGTGCGCTCACAGCCATGCTTAGAGTGTGAAAACACTCTAATGCCTGTCATCTGTCCCTTCATACTGTACTGTGCAAACGCTTTAGGCATGTGTGAAGAAATGCTGTAAAGTAGCAATGCTTTCAAAATATCTATTTTAATAATTTCTTTTTCAGAAGAAAAAAAATTCAAATCCAATCAATGTTTGGTGTGAATTCCCCCCACCCTTTGTCTTCAAACCAGCATCAGTTATTACACTTGCACAAAGTTAGGAATTTTGTATAATTAGAGTCAGGTGTATAATTAACCAATTATACCAAGCAGGTGCTGATGATCATCAATTTCATATGTAGATTGAAACACAGTCATTAACAGAAACAGCTGTGTAGGAGGCTTACAACTGGATGAGGAACAGCCAAACTCTGCTGAGGTTGTGGAAGACAGTTTCAGGTCAAAGGTCATACACCATGCCAAGACTGAGCACAGCAACAAGACACAAGGTAGTTATACTGCATCAGCAAGGTCTCTCCTAGGCAAAGATCTCAAAGCAGACCGGGGTTTCAAGATGTGCTGTTCAAGCTCTTTTGAAGACGCACAAAGGAACGGCCGAGGGGTGCTGAGGAGCGTCGATACAGTGGTCAGGTAACATTGAGGAGCGTAGATGCAGTGGTCGGGTAACGTTGACCGTAGACGCAGTGGTCAGGTAACGTTGAGCGTAGAAGCAGTGGTCGGGTAACATTGAGGAGCGTAGAAGCAGTGGCGGGGTAGCATTGAGGAGCGTAGACGCAGTGGTCTGGTAACGTTGAGGAGCGTAGAAGCAGTGGTCTGGTAACGTTGAGGAGCGTAGAAGCAGTGGTCGGGTAATGTTGAGAAGCGCAGAAGCAGTGGTCGGGTAACGTTGAGGAGCGTAGAAGCAGTTGTCGGGTAACGTTGAGCGTAGAAGCAGTGGTCGGGTAACGTTGAGTGTAGAAGCAGTGGTCTAGTAATGTTGAGGAGCGTAGAAGCAGTGGTCGTGTAACGTTGAGAAGCGCAGAAGCAGTGGTCGGGTAACGTTGAGGAGCGTAGAAGCAGTTGTCGGGTAACGTTGAGCATAGAAGCAGTGGTCAGGTAACGTTGAGCGTAGAAGCAGTGGTCGGGTAACATTGAGGAGCGTAGAAGCAGTGGCGGGGTAGCATTGAGGAGCGTAGACGCAGTGGTCTGGTAACGTTGCGTGTAGACGCAGTGGTCTGGTAACGTTGAGGAGCATAGAAGCAGTGGTCGTGTAACGTTGAGCGTAGAAGCAGTGGTCGGGTAACGTTAAGTGTAGAAGCAGTGGTCGGGTAACGTTGAGGAGCGTAGAAGCAGTTGTCGGGTAACGTTGAGCGTAGAAGCAGTGGTCGGGTAACGTTAAGCGTAGAAGCAGTGGTCGGGTAACGTTGAGCGTAGAAGCAGTGGTCGGGTAACGTTGAGGAGCGTAGAAGCAGTGGTCGTGTAATGTTGAGGAGCGTAGAAGCAGTGGTCGGGTAACGTTGAGCGTAGAAGCAGTGGTCGGGTAATGCTGAAGAGCGTAGAAGCAGTGGTCGGGTAACGCTGAAGAGCGTAGAAGCAGTGGTCGGGTAACGTTGAGGAGCGTAGAAGCAGTGGTCGTGTAATGTTGAGGAGCGTAGCAGTGGTTGGGTAACGTTGAGCATAGAAGCAGTGGTCGGGTAACGTTGAGCATAGAAGCAGTGGTCGGGTAACGTTGAGCGTAGAAGCAGTGGTCGGGTAACATTGAGGAGCATAGACGTAGTGGTCGGGTAACGTTGAGGAGTGTAGAGGCAGTGGTCAGGTAACGTTGAGCGTAGACGCAGTGGTCGGGTAACGCTAAGGAGCGTAGACGCAGTGGTCGGGTAACGCTGAGGAGCGTAGATGCAGTGGTCGGGTAACGCTGAGGAGCGTAGATGCAGTGGTCAGGTAACGTTGATGAGCGTAGAGGCAGCGGTTGGGTAACGTTGAGGAGCGTAGACACAGTGGTCGGGGAACACTGAGGGGAGTAGACGCAGTGGTTGGGTAACGCTGAGAAGCGTAGATGCAGTGGTCGGGTAACGCTGAGGAGTATAGACGCAGTGGTCGGGTAACGCTGAGGAGCGTAGATGCAGTGGTCGGGTAACGTTGAGGACCGTAGACACAGTGGTCGGCCAAGGAAACTTACTGCAGCAGATGAAAGATGCATCATGCTTGCTTCCCTTCCACATTGGAAGATGTCCAGCACTGCCATCAGCACAGAACTGGCATAAACCAGTGGGACCCAGGTACAAGGTACACTTATATACTGTCCAGAGAAGTCTGCATGGAAGAAAAAGCCACCATACCTCCGACATGGAGACAAGGCTCAACTATGCAGGAAAACGTAGGAACTGGGGTGCAGAAAAATGGCAGCAGGTTCTCTGGACTGATGAGTCAAAATGTGAAATATTTGACTGTAGCAGGAGGCAGTTTCTTGGCGAAGAGCTGGAGAGCAGTACAATGAGTGTCTGCAGCCAACTGTGAAGCATGGTGGATGTTCCCTGCAAGTTTGCGGCTGCATTTCTGCAAACAGAGTTGGTGATTTGGTCAGGATCAATGGTGTCCTCAATGTTGAGAAATACAGGCAGATACTTCTCCTTTATGCCATACCATCAGGGAGGCATGTGATTGACCCCAAGTTTATTCTGCAGCAGAACAACCAGCCCAAACATACAATCCACGTCATTAAGAAGTATCTTCAGTGTTAAAAAAAACAAGGAATCCTGGAAGTGATGGGTTGACCCCCACAAAGCCCTGATCTCACCATCATGGAGTCTGTCTGGGACGACATGAAGAGACAGAAGGATTGGAGACAGCTGATGTCCAAGATGTACATAGAACAACCTACCCGCTGAGGTCTTTCAAAAACCGTGCGCAAGTCTACCTAAAAGAACTGAGGTTGGTTTAAAGGCAAAGGGTGGTCACACTAAGGCTCCGTTCACATCTTGGCCACCATTTGGAATAGTGGACAGATTTGCGGCGATTCGGAATGCCAAGATGAGAACAGAGGCTAAATATTGATTTGATTTGTATTCCTCTTCTCTTCATTTACTTTCTATTTTGTGAATTGATAAAAATAAACTAACACTTCTATTTCTGAAAGCGTTCTTCATTTACAGGATTAGCATCACACCTGCCTAAAACTTTTGAACCACAGTGTACATTCTCCCCCTTATATACCTGCCATGGGTCACATCATATACCCACCCTGTAATAGTATACCTGTCATATGTCACCTCACACTACCACCAATACCATACCTGTCACCACATATACCCACCCTATTCAAAAATTAAGCAACAGGTCATCTGTCACCCTAATACCGAGTCTGTATAGAAATGTACCTGTCATCTGTGATGCAAATGCCCCCCCTCCCCCCCCCCATATATACCCAGTCTGTATTATAACATCTGCCATTTTTCACCCTATATACCCACCCTGTATAATACACTGATCAACTGTCGCCTCATATACCCACCCTTTGTAATCTCTCTCACCTGTATAAAATATTTGTCAACTGTCCCCTATATCCCCAGTCTCTATCATTTATCTGTCAATCTGCATCTTATTTTACCCGCCTTGTATAAAAATCTCTCATTTGTCACTCTGCACCCCTCTACCTATTAGATATAGAACTATACCCATCATCTGTTACCTTCCATCCTTTTTAGCTGACCTCTTATGAAATTTGTCCATTGTACAGATGTGCTCAAAAGTTTGCATACCCTGGCAGAAATCGTGACATTTTGGCATTGATATTGCAAATATGACTGATCACGCCAAAAAACTATTTTATTTAAGGATCATATGAAGTCATTTTATATCACATAGTTGTTTGGCTCCTTTTTAAATCATGGTGGTAACAGAAATCACCCGAATGGCCCTGATGAAATGTTTCCCTCCCCCCCCCCCCCGCAATGTTTGGCCTTGGTACAGACACACACAGGTTACAATGGCAATTAAAGGTAAATTTCCCACATCTGTGGCTTTTTAAATTGCAATTAGTGTCTGTGTATAAATAGTTGATGAGTTTGTTAGCTCTCACGTGGATGCACGGAACAGACTAGATTAGTAAGCCATGGGGAGCAGAAAAGAACTGTCAAAAGACCTGTGTAACAAGGTAGTGGAACTTTATAAAGCCGGAAAAGGATATAAAAAGATTTCCAAAACCTTGAATGTGTCAGTCAGTACTGTTCAATCACTTATTAAAGCGATTGTAAAGGCACAAGGTTTTTTACCATCATGCATTATATGCATGAAGGTAAAAAACCTTCTGTGTGCAGCAGCCCCCCTAATACTTGCTTGAGCCCCCTCTCAGTCCAGCGATGTCCACGAGAACCTTGGTTTTCTGGGGACTCGCATTCCTGATTGGCTAACTTCCCCCCTCCGTCTCCATTCAGGAGACAGAGGGGGGAAGGCCAATCCACAGCTCCATGTTTGAATGGACACACTGCGCCGTGGCTTGGGATCACGCCTGCTTGGGTGCCCCTAGAGCAAGCTGCTTTCTGTGGGGGCGCCTGGCAGTAGAGGGAGGCCAAGAGTGCTAGCGTCGGACCTGAGAAGAGGAGGATCTGGACTGCTCTGTGCAAAACCATCACGCAGAGCAGGTAAGTATAACATGTTTGTTATTTTAATGTAAAAAAAAAAACCAAGGGTTTAGTAACACTTTAAGAAGTGGAAAATTCGGGGATCTCTTGATACCAAGCCAAGGTCAGGTAGACCAAGAAAGATTACAGCCACAACTGGCACAGGAATTGTTCGGTATACATAGAAAAACCCCACAGGTAACCTCAGCAGAAATACAGGCTGCTCTGGAAAAAGACAGTATGGTTGTTTTCAAGGAGCACAATACGAAGATACTTGAACAAAAATGAGCTGCATGGTCGATTTGCCAGAAAGAAGTCGTAGCTGCGCCCATGCCACAAAAAAAAAAGCCAGACAACACCTTGACATGCCTCAGAGCTTCTGGCACACTGTAATCTGGAGTGATAGGGCCAAAATAGAGCATTATGGTCACAACCATATGCGCTATGTTTGGAGAGGGGTCAACAAGGCCTATAGCAATAAGAATATCATCCCCACTGTGAAGCATAGTGGTGGCTCACTGATATTTTGACTAAACTGGACTACAATTGAATTATTTAGCCTCAACATCAAACCATGTCTGGTGAAAATCCAATACAGCTCACGATACAAATAACACCATTCTTACACTAAAGCATGGAGGTGGTAATGTCCTGTAATGGGGGGGGGGGGGGGGTAATATGCTGTTATGGGGGTGGTAATGTCCTGTTATAGAGGGTGATAATATGCTGTTATGGGGGTGGTAATATGCTGTTATGGGGGTGGTAACATCCTGTTATGGGGGGTGATAATATCCTTTTATGGGGGTGTTTCTCTGCAGCAGGGACTGGAGCACTTGTCAGGATAGAAGGAAAAATGGATGGGGCAAAATGCCATCAAATTCTTGAGGAAAATCTGCTGCTCTCTGCCAGAAAGTTGTCAATGGGAAGAAGGTTTACATTCCAACATAACAATGACCCAAAGCACACAACAATGAGCCCACAGTGGTTGGAGGAGAAAAAGGTGAAGGTCCTTGCATCCCCTAGTCAGAGCCCAGACTTAAACCCCATTGAAAATCTGTGGAATGACTTGAGGACTGCAGTCTACAAATGGTCACCATCAAATGTAAGTGCACTTGAGCAGTTCTGCAAAGAAGAGCGGGCAAATATTGCAAAGTCCAGATGTGTAAAGTTAGTAGAGACAAATCCCAACAGACTAAAGGCTGGAATTAAAGCAAAAGGTGGTCCAACAAAATGTTGACATAAGGGGGGAATCCTTTTCCCAACTCAGTGATTCTGTTTTTTATTTTTCTTATTTTTTCTGACACAGTGTTATATCTTTCACTTGGATGGATGTTATATAAGTTGCACTGAGTAAATACAGCTGTATAAAACAAACTCCATGTCTGTCTTCATTTCAGGCTGCAAAGCAACAAAATGTGATTATTTTAAAGGGGGGGTGATTTTTTTTTCTATACCCACTGTGTATATATTAAAAATTCTCAGAGGAGATGCAAACTTCTGAGCACAACTGTACCAGTCATCTGTAGGCAGACTATACAGAAGTATGCCCATTGTGCTTGTCATCTGTCAGTCATCACCCTGTGACTTGTTCCCCTGTGGCCCTTTATGGGTGTCATCTGTCACTTTACACTCCTTTTACCAAGCATTCATAGATAGAAATCTGTCCCATGTGGCTGTCATCTGTCACTCTGTATTCTGTCTACCAAGCATACATAGATGTATTCACATTATTATTATTATTATTGTCTGTCAGCCTATGGCCCCTGTACTCATCACCTGGGCCCCTGTGGGCCTTTTGAAGCTATCATCTGTCACTCTGCACCCATCTACCCAGTCTGCATAGCACTGTGTCCATTGTGCTTATCATTCTTCACCACTTATACCCAGTATTCTCCATGGAAATATGGTCATTATTCCTGTCCTTCTCAGCCCATCAACTGTCCTTCGAGACCCTTTATGGCTGTCAGTTGTCATTTTGCACTCCTTAAACCCATTGTATATAAAAATATTTATTTGTTTTTTGTCATCTCAGTCCATTTTCTCTCTGCCTGTACCCCTAATACCCTTTATGGCTTTCATCTGTCGCTCTGCATCCCTTATACGCAGTTTACGTACGTTGTGCCTGTCATCTGTCATTCTGCACCCTAAATACCCAATATATAAAGGAATTTGGTTATTGTGCTTGTCATGTGACACGCTGCTCCCTTTATCCCCAGTCTTCATAGAAATGTGTTCTTTATTCCTTTTAACCTTGGCCTATTCTGCCTGTGAACACTTGTGGATGTCATCTGTCACTCTGCTTCTCTTACACCCAGTATGCACTATATTATCAAAAGTATTGGGATGCCTGCCTTTACAAGCACATGAACTTTAATGGCGTCTTAGTCCGTAGGGTTCAGTATTGAGTTGGCCCGCCCTTTGCGGCTATAACAGCTTCAACTCTTCTGGGAAGGCCGTCCACAAGGTTTAGGAGTTCGTCTGTGGGAATGTCTGACCATTCTTCCAGAAATGCATTTGTGAGATCAGGCACTGATGTTGGACGAGAAGGCCTGGCTCGCAGTCTCCGCTCTAATTCATCCCAAAGGTGTAATATCACGTTGAGATCAGGACTCTGTGCAGGCCAGTCAAGTTTGTCCACCCCAAATTCGCTCATCCATGTCTTTATGGACTTTGCTTTGTGCTCTGGTGCGCAGTCATATTGGAACTTGAAGGGGCCATCCCCAAACTGTTCCCACAAAGTTGGGCGCATGAAATTGTCCAAAATGTCTTGGTATGCTGACGCCTTAACAGTTACTTTCACTGGAACTAAGGGGCCAAGCCCAACCCCTGAAAAACAACCCCACACCATAATCCCTCCCAACCAAATGATTTGGACCAGTTCACAAAGCAAGGTCCATAAAGACATAGATGAGCAAGTTTGGGGTGGAGGAACTTGACTGGCCTACACAGAGTCCTGACTTCAACCTGATAGAACACCTTTGGGATGAATTAGAGCGGAGACTACGAGCCAGGCCTTCTCGTCCAACATCGGTGCCTGACCTCACAAATGCGCTTCTGGAAAAATGATCAAACATTCCCATAGACACACTCCTAAACCTTGTGGACAGCCTTCCCAGAAGAGTTGAAGCTGTTATAGCTGCAAAGGGCGGGCCAACTCAATATTGAACCCTACGGACTAAGACTGGGATGCCATTAAAGTTCATGTGCGTGTAAAGGCAGGCGTCCCAATACTTTTGGTAATATAGTTATGTAGAAATGTGCCCGCTGAACATTCGATCGGCCATGCTACACCCTGGTCCCTTTACTCCTGTTATGTTATTGGCCCATGCCACATGCACCAATGACCTGTCCCCCTGAGACCAGTGTCATCTATCATACTGCACCCCTGTGTGTGTGTGTATAATATATATATATTGTCAGGATCAGAGGGGTAAACAGGCTATTGTCAGCCTGCTGGGTCACTGCCTTCTGTAAACCTGCTTTCTTTATCGTACATCACAGGACATAGAGCAGCCATAATAACTAACTGGGTTATACGCCACCTATAGGTGAATGTACACTGGCAAACCAAAAAGACAGGAAGTCCTCCCCTATATAACCCCTCCTACACAGGAAGTACCTCAGTTTTTTCGCCAGTGTCTTGTAAGGTGATGGTCATGGTTGGAGAAGCTCTCCATGAACTAGCTAAGAGAATGGTCCTGGAACAGATCCTGAAGGATTTAAAGGGCTATATATTTGGATCCATCCGGACAGTGGTACCCGAACCTCGTGTACACAAGAAGATTACAAGGTATTGCCTGTAATGTGACCCTTTGGGCGCTGGACCCTGGGATCCGGACCCTTGGTAAGAAAAAAAGATCCCGAAGGAGTTCCGGCAGGGTGCTTTACAGGTCCAAGGGAGTGGCCCCATATTCAGGGGGACCCTGTCCTTGAAGGTCCAAGTGACAGAGACCCGCCGTGATGGGGGAAGATTGGAATCTAGCTTTGTAGCAGAATCCTGCGGCGGGACTGGTAAGTGTTTTAAAAACTCTTTTTTGCACTTGTTTAAACCGAAAAATGTATTTGCAGTCTCTTACTTTTTTATAGGACCAGGTGTCATATTTTTATTGTCCACTGGGGGCAGAGGTGTTGCGGTGTGGCGGCGCTTCTCTGTGGAGGCTTCCAGCCAGGACGATCCTATAAGAAGGCGGGCGGCTCTTCAGATTGCCCCGCCCCTGTACACCTAGTTCCTATGCTGGCGCCTTCGGTGGCCCTTTCTCGCTGCTATTTATGCGGTCATAGGGGGCCCGCACTTGCGTGGGAATAGCGCAAATGAGTGTGCACGAGGGACATGCACGTAGGAGGGATATGATAGGTGGACAGGACGCTACGAGCGTGCACGCCGGAATTTCGCAGTGGGGGCGGAAGTGGCCATATTAGGAGTCGTTCCAGCCCCAGGCTTCCTTAAACAGCCTGGAGGGGACACAGAGCAGCGTCAGCTGGGCACTGTGGGAGGATGGACCAGGGCACCACAGGTCCTGTAAGAGATGTGTACTGCAAGGACTAAGTGTAGTATTTGCTGGGCGGTTGAAGTGCTTAAAGTGGAGTTTTTTTATTACCTCAAGTTTTTGTCTCAGGCATGTCTTCCCGGAAGAGGAGTGGGGAGGCACAGCAGGAAGGAGTGCAAATGCACCACCATCGGAATTGGAGGATGCTAGCCTTACATCTGCTGTGTTTAACTATCCTGAAAGAGCTGAGGCAACTGGCCAGTCTGAGCCATTACGCTTGTCAGGCATTTTAGCAACAGCTAATGCTTCTGCCTCAACCTACGTCACAAAGGACGACTTGGCATCAGCATTAGCTGGGCTGGAGGGAAAACTAAAGGTATGATTGCTTCAGTTTCCCAAGGTGGAAGGAAACGGCATAGATCCCCTTCACCTGAGCCCCCACCTGCATTGGAACAGGATTCGGCAAAAGAGGTGAAAAAAGTGGCAGTAAATGACCGGGAAGAAGGCAGGTTCTGAAGAACCGTTTTCAGCCTCTCAATCCCAGAGACTACTAATCCAGTCCCTCACGGAGATGGCCTGAACAGGATTTAAATTATCGCCTGTAGAGGTCCCTGAGGATTCCTTCTCTTCCTTAGGTTCTCTTTCGCTTCCACAGAGTTCGCAGACTTTTCCCTTGCATCCGTTGCTAGAGCAGATTGTGTATGCTGACTGGGATCACCCCGATAAACTTTTTATTCCTCCTAAAAGGTTTTCACTTTTGTACCCTATGGAGGAAGAGTTTATAAGAAAATGGAATATGCCATCTGTGGACACTGCCATTTCCTCTGTGAATAAGAGTCTTACCTGTCCTGTAGATAAAGGCCCAGGTGTTTAAAGATCCAGCAGATAAGAAATTGGAGGCTTTATTAAAGACTTCATTTGCTATTGCCGGGTCTGCTGCACAACCGACAGTGGCAGCTTTTGGTATCTGTCAGTCTTTAAAGGACCAGGTGAAGCGGGTAACTAAGACTGTTCCCAAACAAGGAGTATCTGCGGAGGATTTGGCAGAATTAACTTGTGCCTTATGTTTTGCAGTAGATGCCCTTAAGGATTCCATACAACAGATGTCCCGGTTGGTCCTGCTGTCAGTACATATGCGCAGGATTCTGTGGTTAAAAAAACTGGTCTGCAAAAGATTATTAGCTGATTTCCCCTTTCATGGGGAGGGGCTATTTGGATAAGTACATCCAGAAGATTTCAGGGGGTAAGAGTGTGCTTCTACTAGTTAAGAAGAGGAGTAGACAACCTTCCTTTAAGGTGTCTAGTGCTTCAGTACCCAGCACTTCTAATTTCAGGCAGTATCCACGGCCTCAGCCGTCCGGGTTTAGGGGAAAGCCTCAAGGCCAGGGGCAGAAAAAGCCCTGGGCCCAGAGACCCCCTAAAGTCAGTCCCAAGCCCTCCTTGTGAAGGGACGTCCCCACTCACACGGGTGGGGGGGAGGCTATTAGAATTCTCAGATGCCTGGGAAGAAGTGATCCGAGACAGGTGGGTTGTTTCTACCATGCCTCAGGGGTACAAATTAGAATTCCAGGGGCTTCCCCCTCTTGGTTCTTAAGGTCCAACGTCCCAATAGGCCCATATAAAAATAAGGTCTTTTCTTCAGGCAATAGATCAGCTAGGGTCACAAGGAGTGATTTCAGAGGTTCCAGTCAATGAAAGATTCAAGGGTTTTTACTCAAATCTTTTCATAATCCCAAAGCCAAATGGAGATGTAAGGCCTATTCTGGCCCTCAAGGCTCTGGAACAGTTTCTAGTCATTCGTTCTTTCCTGAATGGAGTCAATTCGTTCAGTCGTAGCCTCCTTGCATGGAGAGGATTTCTTGGCGTCCATAGACATCATGGACGCGTACCTACGCGTGCCAATCTGCAGGTCCCATCAAAGGTTTCTGCGATTCGCAGTGGGCGATCAACATTTTCAGTTTGTGGCGCTACCCTTCGGGTTAGCCAGGGCACCTTGGGTTTTCACAAAGGTATTGCATCTGGTATTGGCAGTTCTCAGATCTCAGGGAATATGCAGGATACCTGGATGATCTACTATTGATAGATCAATTGGTTCCAGACCTGAAGCAGAATGTAGCCTGGGCGGTTCAACTCTTGGAGCAACTGGGTTGGGTTCTGAACTGGTCAAAATCGGCCCTGCAGCCGGTTGAGCGCCTAGAGTATCTGGAGCTAATACTAGACACGGTCAAGGCAAAGGTATTTTTGCCACCAGAGAAGGTCAGAGTCATAAAAAAACCTCGTCCAGGTCATAAAAGTGAAAAGATATCCCTCCATTCGCCTGTGTATGAGGCTACTGGGGAAAACGGTATCATCATTCAAAGCAGTCCCTTATGCACAGTTCCTCTCCAGACTACTTCAGAACAACATTCTGTCTGTCTGGAACAAGACTGTCAAGACTCTGGACTGGCACATGTCTCTTTGGCTGACGGTGCGTCAGAGTCTCAGTTGGTGCATGTTAACCAAGAATCTGGTAAAGGGAAAGTCCTTTTTGCCTGTGGTCTGGAGGGTGGTGACGACAGTCTCTCTGGATGGGGGGCCGTCCTAGAGGAGGCCACCGTCCAGGAGGGAGAGGAGCTTGACCATCAACATTTTGGAGATTTGGGCAGCTCGCTTGGCTCTAAGCTTCTGGACTTCCAGACTACAGGGATGTCCTGTGAGGGTCCAGTCGGACACTGCCATGGCTGTGGCATACATCAATCACCAGGGAGGTACCAGGAGTCAGACAGCCCAGAAGGAAGTGGATCGCATGCTGACCTGGGCAGAAAGATTTGTTCCATCCCTATCGGTGGTGTTTATTCCGAGAGTGGAGAATTGGCAGGTGGACTTTCTGAGTCACCAGCAAATGTTTCTAGGGGAGTGATCCCTAAATCCCGAGATCTTTGCATCGATCTGCCGCCGATGGGGGGGGTTCCGGATGTAGACCTGCTGGTGTCCAGGTTCAACAGGAAACTAGACAGTTTTGTGTCCAGAACTAGGGACCCGCTTTCATTAGGGGCAGATGCCTTGATAATTCCGTGGGATCAGTTTTTTTCCCTGATATACGCCTTCCCTCCAATCCGGCTGTTGCCAAGGCTCCTACACAGGATCCGGGAAGAGAGAAAGCTGGTGATCCTAGTAGCCCCAGCCTGGCCCAGAAGGACTTGGTATGCACAGATTGTAAGACTGGCGGTGGGAAACCCTTGGGTTCTTCCACTCAGTCCAGATCTGCTCTCACAGGGTCCAATATTGCACCCTCCTTTACGGTCTCTAAATTTAACGGTTTGGCTGTTGAAACCAAGATCTTAAAGGACTGGGGCATTTCTGGGTCAGTATTGTCTACCATGTTGAATGCTAGAAAGCCAGTCTCTAGAAGGATCTACTATAGAGTCTGGAAATCCCCTATTGCCTGGTGTGAGGCCAGGAGGTGGCACCCCTGCAGAGATATCATCGGGAGAGTTTTGGCTTTTCTGCAAAAAGGGGTGGATATGAATCTGGCCTCGAGTACAATTTAAGGGTCAAATTTCGGCCTTAGCAATCTTTTTTCAGAGGCCTATTGCTTCTCACTCCTTAGTACGAACGTTTGTACAGGGGATGATTTGTGTACATCCACCGGTCAGGCTGCCACTGTGCCCTTGGTATTTAAATCTAGTCCTGGGGGGTTTTACAGAGGCAGCCTTTTGAGCCTATCCGGCAGATTCCTCTGGTCCTCTTGACAAGAAAATTAGTTTTCTTGGTGGCAGTGACGTCGGCCAGGAGTGTGTCGGAGTTGGCGGCTCTGTCTTGTAAAGAACCTTATTTGATCTTGTACCAGGATAGAGCAGTTTTGCGGCCACAACCAGAATTTTTGCCCAAGATAGTGTCCAGTTTTCATCTAAATCAGGATATTCTACCTTCCTTTTTTCCGAATCCACAGTCTGCAGAGGAGAATTTTTAGCATTTTCTTGATGTAGTATGGGCTATCTGAGAATGTCAGCTCAGATGCGGAAGACTGATGTTCTGTTTGTATTACCAGCAGGTCCCAGGATGGGACAGGCGGCATCTAAGCCAACTATATCTCATTGGGTCCGCCAGGTAATTGTTCAGGCTTATGGATTAAGGGGTAAGGCCCCACCTTTTCCAGTAAGGGCACACTCTACCAGAAGAGTGAGTGCTTCATGGGCAGTTCATCATCAAGCATCGATGGCTCAGATTTGCAAGGCTGCTACTTGGTCTTCGGTGCATACATTCACTAGGTATTATCAAGTGAATGTTAGGACTCAGGAGGATGTTGCATTTGGATGCAGTGTACTGCAGGCAGCAATATAGATCCTGTTGTTCTAATGGTATTTCTTTGGTCATAATGGGTTCCCTCCCCTCAAAAGCATTGCTTGGGGACATCCCAGTTAGTTATTATGGCTGCTCTGTGTCCCGTGATATACAATAAAGAAATTAGAATTTTTTTCTAGCTTACCTGTAAAATCCTTTTTTTGGAGTACATCATGGGACACAAAGATCCCTCCCCTCTTGTCTGGGAAGTTTGCTTGCTACAAAACCGAGGTACTTTCTGTGTAGGAGGGGTTATATAGAAGAGGACTTCCTGTCTTTTTGGTTTGCCAGTGTCCATTCACCTATAGGTGGTGTATAACCCAGTTAGTTATTATGGCTGCTCTGTGTCCCGTGATGTACTCCAAGAAAAGTATTTTACAGGTAAGCTGTAGAAAAAATCCTAATATTAGTTCAACCAGTAGGCGATTTGTCTCTTCTTGTGCAGTGAGTACCTTTGCATTAGCCACAGCGTTTAATCAGTTCCTCCATTGCTTTTATAACCTGCGTGGCCTTAACCCAGGACATGGGACTGGCCTGCACCCCTCACACTGCTCGCCTTCTCCACCAATTGTCAGGATCAGAGGGGTAAACAGGCTATTTTTTTTATCAGACAGATCAGTAAACTTAAAGTCCGCTTTGTTGGTCAGCAAACAGAAAATAACAGGCTTTGTCTTCAGATTCAGCTCAAGCAAGACATATAAAGCTTCCCGGCAGTACAATACACAGTCCAATATGCATAAATCCTAGCATGTTCAGTTATATCACACAGTATTCAATGTCCTCCTAACAGGCAATCTCACCAAGCAGGTACGTCTCAAACAATTGAGTCTCGGTTCTCATCTCTGCATTGAGGAAAACTGCCATCAACCACACTCTGTGATCAGCTGCCTAATAAACAGGCCTGAAGGGGAAGTACCTGCCCTCTACAATTAAAGTGGTTTTAAAGCCTTAACATTTTTTACCTTAATACATTCCTTGCATTAACCACTTGCCGCCAAAGCACGTACCTGTACGTCATTTGACTTCCAGTGGTCTTACTGGAGTAATGCCTGCAGCTGCAGGCATCACCCTGGTACCATTGTTTAGAGCTGACAGTCGGCTCTCTTGTAATACCTGAACCTAGGCTATTCTGCCGCTCGCCCGAGCTCTTACGCCCAACTGGGAGACCCCAGCCGGCACGTCCGCGGGCTGGTCAGAGACCCGAAGAAAGCTGGAGCCCCCCATTTCCCCAGCTCGTCCAGGCTCTTCTGCCCCACCGGGAGACACAAGCCACCTGCCGGCACGTCCGCCGGTTGGCCGGAGACCCGAAGAAAGCTGGAGCCCCCCTTTCCCCAGCTCGCCTGGGCTCTTCCGCCCCACTGGGAGTCCCAAGCCACCAGCCGGCACATCCGCTGGCTGGCCGGAGATCCGAAGAAAGCCGGGATCGGCTTTGATCTGGTCTCTGATGTAGTAACCTGGAAGCGATGTCGTGACAGGGCAGATCGTCCCACATGTGAGGTATCAACACGAACGTCAGATCATGGTCAGTAATTCTAGCACAACACTTCTTCTGTACATCTAAAGTGGTAACCTGTAAAGGCTTTTAAAATGTTGCCTATGGATAGTTAAATTTACACTGTTTGTCGCCGTTGTGCAGACATGCGCAATTTTAAAGCATGACATGTTTTGTATCTATTTACTCGACGTGACATCATCTTTAATATTTTACAAAAAAATAGGGTTATGTATTGTGTTTTTTTTTTTTTTTTTTTTTTGCATTAAAATTTTAAAAAGTGTATTTTTTTTCCCCCAAAAAAACTAGGTTTGAAAAACCACTGCACAAATATCACGTGACATATATAATTGGAAAACCCACTAATTCCCTACGGCCTCTGCTTTAAAAAAATATGTTTGGGGGTTCTAACTAATTTTCTAGCAAAAATAAACAGATTTTCACATATAAACAGAGGTGCCAGAAAATGCCTTGTCTTCAAGTGATTTAAGGTAAAAAAATGTTTAGTCAGGGAATTTGGCCCCTCTAAACCCCCCTTATACTTACCTGAGCCCTCATTTGATCCAGCGCTGTTCACGTTTGCAGCTCTTTTCTCCCCTCACATCTGTGTCTCACTTGCTTTGCTGGCTCCCAGTGCTGTCAATCAAAGCCAGGGAGGGGCTCCAAGTCCCGCTGCCTGTGTCAATGGATGAAGCACGCACAAGTAAAAACTGGGCTGGGAGAAGGGCCAGGAGTGCTGGCGGGGGACCCGTGAAGAGAAGGTTCGGGGCCGCTCTGTACAATTCCATTGCACAGAGCAGGTAAGAATAGAGATGTTTACTATTTCAAAAATAAAGATCTTCCTTTTATAATCATGTTAACCTGACAAAGGCTGACTCTACACATACACCCCCCCCCTCCTCCCTCCATAGAGCATCGACTTTATGACTGTCAACCTCTCTCTTTCCAGGATTTGATCAGATTCACGTGATAGGTCTGGTAGGGCTTTCTCTTTGTGGGCTGGTAGACCTTATAGTTAACCTTTCTTGCCTTTTCCATGATTTTTAAGGGTCCATGCCATTTTGCAAGAAACTTGCTCTCCCCGGTAGGCCCTAACACAATCAGCCAATTCTCAAGTTTAAACTCTCTGACCTTAGCAGACCAGTTGTATTCTCGACTCTGGACCCTTATGTGTGGTCTACTAAGATGTTCAGTCACTTCATCATCATTTTCTTTGGTTACTCTGTACCGCAAATCATGATTTACAGCAAATTTGAGGAACCGCATATCTGTCCCAGGTTGCTGTGGCTCACCACTTAGAACTGTGACCTGTTCCCTGACAGGGATAAACATAAGGTCCTTCATTTTAGCACTAAGAAGATCTTCCCGGGAGACCTTGAGATCTGTCTCGAAGTCTGGCTCAGAGAAAGGAGTCTCCGTTTCCAATCCTGCAAACACTTCCAGGGGACCTGGGTCAGTTCCTACAGGTTCACATACCTCCTGACACATATCGTCATTATTCACAAACTGAAGCATAGTATTAACTACTTCATCTGAGGGTTCCTCCTTTTTAGGGGAGGCAGCTTTTGTTCATACAAGTCCCAAAATATGGGGCAGTCTCGCCCAATTAGCAAGTCATGAGGCAATCCCGGGAATACCCCAACTTTAAATGTAGCAGTTCTTGCTAATGTGGACATGGAAACATGGGCCACCGGATAGTCTTTGACATCACCATGCACAGAGACAACGCTAACTTGTTTTCCTGGTATCATCTTTCTCTGTAACCTGTCTGATCGAAGCAGGATGACCTCACTCCCTGAGTTAGGGAGTGCTACAACCTTTTGTTGATTTGACCTGCACCACACACTCATGTGGATTCACACTTTTCTCAGTGGATACATAGAGCGCCAACACCCCACATCACATTTCATCGGCTCCTCCTGCTTTGGACACTGGTCTGCCACATGACCCAGTTGGTGGCAGGACCAACAGTAAATTTCACAGGGTGCTCTTTCCCCCTGACAGCTCTCAGGAGGGTTTGCTGCTGGGGTGCTCCTGGCGGGAGTGTTATGCACCCGAGCACTTACCATGTGGTCAGCAGGTGCCATCTTGGGGCTGGAACGCACCTAATTGATCCGGCCCAGCTCTCTGCTTGCAGAAAGGCCCTCGCACAAGATTTCTGCACAGCTGTATCGATCAACTGCGGTGGCCATCTCATCCAGGGACTGGGACCATGCAGAAACCGGTCCAGTGTAACTCCTGTGGGGTGCTCCTGGTGGAAGTGTTATGCACCCAAGCAGACACCATGTGGTCAAGAGGTGTCATCTTGGAGCTGAAACGCACTTCCTTGGTCCGGCCCAACTCTTGGGTTGCAGAAGGGCTTTCACACAAGCTTTCTGCACAGCTGTATAGCTCAACTGTGGCAACCATCTCATCCAGGGACTGGGACCATGCAGAAACCAGTCCAGTGTAACTTGCTCCACATTCGGAGTGGGTGTCTTTTTTTCTCAGGTTTTAGCCATTCTTGAAGTAGATACATTAGATGATACAGCTGCACATGGGCAGGCTTAGTCCTGCCACAGCGCCAGGCATGAACCCGATTCGCCTTCAGCAGCAACAGTCACCCCCAGATTGGCTAGTATTTCCGCCTTTAGCTGTATATAGTCCTGTGCTGACTCTGGGGCCATGTCACAGTATGCTTGTTGGGGATCTGCAGTCGGGAAAGGGGCCAGCCAATCTGCCCAATCTTCCTCAGGCAGTCCTTCTCTTGTTACTCAAAAAGCACCAAATAAGCTTCAATGTTATCTGTGGCTATAATCTTTTGTAGAGCCCGCTGAACAGCCTTCCAGGGGTCAACCTTCACAACAGAGCCACCTCTCATTTTTTCAGCCTGCTTGGTCACCGCCAGTTCAACTAGTAGGTTATTTGTCTCTTCACAGCGAGTGCCTGTGCATTAGCCACTGCTAATTGTTTAATCAGTTCCTCCATTGCATTTTCAGATCATCTTATAGCATGCGTGGCTTTAAGCCAGGACATTGGAACTGGCCCGCACCCCTCATACTGCCCGCATTCTCCACCAATTGTCAGGATTAGAGGGTTAAATGAGCTAATGTCAGACAGTTCAGTAAACTTCCACTTTGTTGGTCAACAAACAGAAAATAACAGGCTTTGTCTTCAAATTCAATTGAAGCAACACAGATACAGATTCCCATCAGTACAATACACAGTCCAATATGCATAAATCTCAACTTGTTCAGCCACATCACACACAGTATTCAATGTCCCACTAACAGGCAATCTCACCAAGCAGGTATGTCTCAGACAATTGAGTCTCAGGCTGCATCCAGATCTCCTCTCTGCAGAGAGCGAAACTACCATCAACCACCCTCTTTTTTTTTTACACAAAATTGTCATAATAGTAAGTTATTTCTTACACACAGCATATGCATACTTTCAGTTACACCCCAAAATACATTCAGCTACTCCTCCCGAGTATGGTGATACCACATGTGTGGGACTTTTTCACAGCCTGGCCACATAGAGAGGTCCAACATGCAGGGAGCGCCATCAGGTGTTCTAGGAGCATAAAATGTACATAAAATTTCCTAACGACCTATCACACTTTTGAAAGCCCTGGAGCACCAGGACAATGGAATTTCCCACAAAATGACCCCATTTTAGAAAGCAAACACCCCTAGGTATAGTCTATGAGAAATAATGAGTCTTTTGAAAGGTTAATTTTTTCCACATGTCTTCGGAAAATGTGGAAAGAAAATGAAAACTTATTATTTTTTTCTTTTTTACAGAAAGTGGGCAATTTATAAGATATTTCTAACACACAGCATGTATATAGCAAAAATTACACCCCAAAATACATTCTGCTACTCGTCCCGAGTATGGCGATATCACATGTGTGAGACTTTTACACAGCCTGGCCACATAGAGAGGCCCAACATTGAAGTAGTACTTTCAGGCATTCTACAAGCATAAATTGCACATATAATTTCTTTCCTTCCTATCACACTTTTGAAAGCCCTGGAGCACCAGGACAGTGGAATTACACACAAAACGACTCCATTTTGGAAATCAAAAACACCAATGTATATTCTATGAGGCATGGGCTACATATAGGTACTCGGGTACTCCTGATGGGCTGGTGACAGATACTCGGGTACTCTGATGGGCTGGTAACAGGTACTCAGGTACTCTGATGGGCTGGTGACAGGTACTCGGGTACTCAGATGGCGGGGGGCCCGCAGGAGCGGCGAGAAGCAGAGGAAGTCATATGACGACCGCCCGGAGGACAGAGTGTTCCTGCGGACGTCATATGACAATGGCCCGGTATGGAAGTGGTTAAACCTTGCTCAATTGGTACTTGGGGACCCAAAGTGTGCCAAGAAAATATCCCCCACAACATTACACCACCACCACCAGCCTAAACCATTGATACAAGGCAGGATGGATCCATGCTTTCATGTTGTTTACGCCAAATTCTGACCCTAGCATCTGAATGTCACAGCCGAAATAGAGACTCATCAAACCAGGCAACATTTTTCCAATCTTCTATTGTCCAATTTTGGTGAGCCTGTGCGAATTGTACCCCCCTTTTTTTCTGTTCTTAGCTGACAGGAGTGGCACCCGGTGTGGTCCTCTGCTGCTGTAGCCAATATGCTTTAGGTTCGATGTGTTGTGCATTCAGAGATGGTATTCTGCATACCCTGGGTGTAACCAAGTGGTTATTTGAGTTACTGTTGCCTTTCTATCATCTCAAACTAGTTTGTCCATTCTCCTCTGACATCAACAAGGCATTTTCTCCACACAACTGCCGCTCACTGGATATTTTCTCTTTTTCGGACCATTCTCTGTAAACCCGAGAGATGGCTGTGCGTGAAAATCCCAAGAGATCAGCAGTTTTTGAGATACCCACACCAGCCCGTCTGGCACCAACAACCATGTCACGTTCAAAGTCATTTAAATCCCCTTTCTTCCCCATTCTGATGAACAGTTTGAACTTCAGCAAGTCATCTTCACCAGATCTAGATGGCTAAACGCATTAAGTTGCTGCCATGTGATTGGCTGATTAGCAATTTGTGTTACCAAGCAATTTATCAGGTCTCCCTAATAAAGTGGACGGTGAGTTTATATTCCCTGTTTCTATTCCTACTTCTGGTATGTTATAGGCCCATGTTCCTTGTAACTTTTGAACTGTCTGTCACCTCTCAAGCTGAACCCAGTATATATGTGTGATTTACGTCCCTACACACACATATATAAGGTCCCTTTATTTCGGTTACGTTTATAGGCCCATTCGTTCTGTTCTTGTAACCTGTCCCCCTTGAGACCCCTTATGGCTGTCATCTGTCACTCTGCTCCCCTTTTAACCCAGTATACATACTTATACATGTGCCTGTCATGCATGTGATCTTTCTTGCACCACATAGACCCAGTATATACAATGCCTTGAAAAAGTATTCACACCCCTTGAAATTTTCCACATTTTGGAATGTAACAACCAAAGACATAACTGTATTTTATTGTAATTTTATGTGATGGACCAACACAAAGTGGCACATAATTGTGAAGTAGAAGGAAAATGATAAATGATTTCAAATCTTTTTACAAATAAATATGTGAAAAGTTTGGTGTGCATTTTGTATTCAGCCCCCTTTATTCTGATACCCCTAACTAAAATCTAGTGGAACCAATTACCTTCGGAAGTCACCTAATTATTAAATAGAGTCCACCTGTGTGTAATTTAATCTCAATATATATGCAGCTGTTCTGTGAAGCCCTCAGAAGTTTATTAGGGAACCTTAGTGAACACAGCATAATGAAAGCCAAGGAACGCACCAGAAAGATCAGTGATAAAGTTGTGGAGAAGTTTAAAGCAGGGTTAGGATATAAAAAAATATCCCAAGCTTTGAACATCTCATGGAGCTCTGTTCAATCCATCATCTGAAAATGGAAAGAGTATGGCACAACTGCAAACCTACCAAGACATGGCCGTCCACCTAAACTGACAGGCTGGGCAAAGAGAACATTCATCAGAGAAGCACCCAAGAGGTCCATGGTAACTCTGGAGGAGCTGCAGAGATCCACAGCTCAGGTGGGAGAATCTGTCCACAGGACAACTATTAGTCGTGCACTCCACAAATCTGACCTTTATAGAGTGGCAAGAAGAAAGCCATTGTTATGAGAAAGTCATAAGAAGTCCCACTTCAGATTGCAGGAAGCCATGTGGGGGACACAGCAAACATGTGGTTTCATCTGGTCAGATGAAACCAAACTTGAACTTTCTGGCCTAAAAGCAAAACGCTATATGTGTGGTGGAAAACTAACACTGCACATCACCCTGAACACACCATCCCGACTGTGAAAAATTTCTTCAGCAGGGACAGGGAAGCTGGTCAGAATTTATGGGAAGATGGATGGAGTCAAATACAGGGCAATCTTAGAAGAAAACCTGTTAGAGTCTACAAAAGACTTGAGACTGGGGCGGAGGTTCACCTTCCAGCAGGACAACCACCCTCAACATACAGCCAGAGCTACAATGGAATGGTTTAGATCAAAGCATATTCATGTGTTAGAATGGCCCAGTCAAAGTCCAGACCTAAACCCAATTGAGAATCTGTTCACAGATGCTCTCCATCCAATCTGAGCTATTTTGCAAAGAAGAGTGTATAAAAATGTCACTTAAAGCTGGTAGAGACATCCCCAAAAAGACTTACAGCTGTAATTGCAGCGAAAGGCGGTTCTACAAAGTATGGACTCGAGGACTGAATACAAATCCCCCACACTTTATTTATTTATTTGTAAAAAAAATTCAAAACCATTTATCATTTTCCTTCCACTTCACAGTTATGTGCCACTTTGTTTTGGTCTATCACATAAAATCACAATAGAATAAATTTTACGTTTGGTTGTAACATGACAAAATGTAGAAAATTTCTAGGGGTGTGAATACTTTTTCAAGGCACTGTATAGAAATGGTCATTTTACTTTTGGTATGTTATTGGCTCATGCCCCCCGCACCAGTGACCTTTCATGCTGAAACCATTTGTCCTCTATCATTTTGCATTCAGTGTGTGCCCAAAGTACTGCGCAAAGATTTTAGGCACCTGAGAAGAAATGCTATAAAGTAAGAGTGCTTTCAAAAATATCAATTTTAATGTTTTTTTTAATCAATGTTAAAAATGTGTGTGAACAGAAGAAAAATCTAAATCAAATCAATATTTGGTGTAACCACCGTTTGGCTTCAAACTAGCATCAGTTCTTACAGTTGCACACTTTGTACACTTGCACAAAGTCAGGGATTTTTTAGGATGAGAGTCAGGTGTATGATGAACCAGATGTACCAAGCAGGTGCTAATGATCTTCAATTTCACATGTAGGTTGAAAGTCATTACCTGAAACAGACACAGCTGGGTAGGAGGCTTAAAACTGGGTGAGGAACAATCAAACTCTACTACTAAGGTGAGGTTGTGGAAGACCGCTTGATGTCACAAGTCATACACCATGCCAAGACTGAGCACAGAAACAAGACATGAGGTAGTTATACTGCATCAGCAAGGTCTTTCCCAGGCAAAGATTTCAAAGCAGACTGGGGTTTCAAGATGTGCTGTTCAAGCTATTTTGAAGAAGCACAAGGAAACGGGCAAAGTTGAGGACCGTAGACGCAGTGGTCGGCCAAGGAAACTTAATGCAGCAGATGAAAGATACATCCTTCTTACTTCCCTTCAAGACTGGAAGATGTCCAGCAGTGCCATCAGCACTGAACTGGCGGAAACCAGTGGGACCCAGGTACACCCATCTACTGTATGGAGAAGACTGGCCAGAAGTGGTCTGCATGGAAGAATTTCATCCAAAAAGCCATATCTTCGATGTGAAGACGAGGAAAAGGCTGCAGAGAGACTGCAGGAGATCAGCAGCACCGAGACACAAAAATGGATGAAAAAAGGTGAAAACAAGAATTTTTTCCCAACCTTTTGCCACCCACGTAGCGCATATGTGCAGCGACAAAGAGGTTGGGCTTTAAAGACCACACGTTGCAGATATGCATCCACAGTATGGGAAGCCAAGGTTTTTGTGCTGAGAAAGTGCTCACGGTGTACTCTCAGCACAGAGACTGAGCTGTCAGACCGCTCCTGACCTGCTAGTGGTGGGCTTCCGATCATGTAAGCACTGTGACAGCCAATCACAGTGGTCATGTCATCGGGCAGTCTGTCCCACTACCCAGGCGTAAAGAACCATTTGAAGGGATGCTGGGGCTGGGCAGAAAGGAGTTGAACAAAAGCTGTGTGTGACATGCAGTGCTTTGCTTTTTCCTCTTCCAGCTCCAGCTTAGCTTAGTAGCAGCCTTCCTGAGCCATTTAAAGTGAGGTTCCAGCCACAAAAAAAAAAATTTAAAGTCAGCAGCTACAAACACTGTAGCTGCTGACTTTAAATAAGTAGACTTACCTGTCCTGGGTGCCCGCGATGTCGGCCGCCCGAGGCCGTCCCGTTCCTCTGCTCTCGGGTCCCTGCACCGCCATCCTAACTAAGGGAAACATGCAGTGGAGCCTTGCGGCTTCACTGCCAGTTTCCTACTGCGCACGCGCTCTGTGAATGGCCCCGTGGTTTTCTGGGAACACACACAGTTCCCAGAAGGCAACGGGGCCGCTCACAGAGGAGCAGGACACGTCGCGAAATAGGAAGAGACAGATTAGGAAGACTGCCTAGCAACAAGGGTTTCAGGTGAGTAAATTTTATTTTTTGTAGATTTCTGGTGCAATTTTTTTTTTAGGGTGGCCCTTCACTTTAAGCTGCACTTGTGCACAGTGTGCCCTCTTCAGGCTCCAGCTTAGCTTAGTAGCAGCCACTCTGCGCTGTTCAAACTGCGGGCCTGCACAGTCTCCTTCTCTAGCTGAGCGCAAGCAGTGTTTGATGAGAACAGAGCGGCAGCTAGGGGGCACATTACTCAGCCTGTCCTACAAACGGCAGAATGAAGTGGAGTGAGGCACCGGCACATTTCCGGAGGGGACCAAAAACTGTAGCATCACCCATCCTATCATTCTCTTTCCCCACATTACGAAGAGTCACTCTGGTTCACAGTTTTAAGTTGTCACCAGAACGGGAGTAGAGGGGGGATCTTCCTATGGGGACTCTAGTTCTGGTGACAACCACGGATTCCTTCACTTTGGAGGGATTTCCTTTCTTTTCCCGTTGTGGCTTTGGGACAGGAAGTTTAAATAAAAATGTCCCCAATGAGACACAAAATCTCACGGGTTATAACCCTCCCTTACTCTGTCCAAAAATGAATAAAATATCCATACTTCCTATATTCTCATCTAGGGTCACTTGACAATAATCTCCTGGGATACCCATATCATACATCCCAAAAGGTTGCAGGGTATGCTACTGTGCATGCATAGCGGCGTTCTTCGAGGTAAGGCAGAGGGGGGCATCAGATGATATCATCAGGAGACCAGCTGTCTCTTCCTGGTACTTACAGCCAGCCTCCTGATGCACCATCTTCATCTGTGATGTCATCAGGGGACTGTCTGTCTCTCTCTGGTACTTGAAGCTGATCTCCTGATGATGTGCTGTGGTGCATGCACCATCTTCATCTTTGATGTCATTGGGGGGCCTACGGTCAGTTTCTGATACTTAGTGTTTCTAAAGGCTTAAAGTGGTTGTTAAGCCACTATCTCATCTTTATATTATCCCCTCTGTCAGATAAAAAGCTGCATCCTAGTGCCTGTGCTTTATATAAAAAAAAGCTGCTTTCTACCTGTTTTAACAGCATCTCCCAGCGATAAGGTGACTCCATGCTTTCAGCTCTCCCCGTGTGATATCTCCAGTGGGCGGGGCTAAGATTCCCCTGCTGACTTCAGCCAGGGAGGAGAGGAGCAGAGAGCCTGGTGTCACGTGATCGCTGGGAGACACTTAAAACAGGTAGAATTTTTTTTTTTATAAAGTACAGGCACTAGGACACAGCTTTTTATCTGACAGAGGGGATGATGTACAGTATCTCACAAAAGTGAGTACACTCCTCACATTTTTGTAAATATTTTATTCTATCTTTTCATGTGACAACACTGAAGAAATTACACTTTGCTACAATGTAAAGTAGTGAGTGTACAGCTTGTATAACAGTGTAAATTTGCTGTCCCCTCAAAATAACTCAACACACAGCCAATAATGTCTAAACCGCTGGCAACAAAAGTGAGTACACCCCTAAGTGAAAATGTCCAAATTGGGCTCAATTAGCAATTTTCCCTCCCGGTGTTATGTGACTCGTTAGTGTTACAAGGTCTCAGTTGAGAATGAGGAGCAGGTGTGTTAAATTTGGTGTTATCGCTCTCACTGTCTCATACTGGTCACTGGAAGTTCAACATGGTACCTCATGGCAAAGAACTCTCTGAGGATCTGAAAAAAATAATTGTTGCTCTACATAAAGATGGCCTAGGCTATAAGCAGATTGCCAGGACCCTGAAACTGAGCTGCAGCACAGGGGCCAAGACCATACAGTGGTTTAACAGGACAGGTTCCACTCAGAACAGGCCTCACCATGGTGGACCAAAGAAGTTGAGTGCACATGCTCAGCGTCATATCCAGAGGTTGTCTTTGGTAAATAGAGGTATGAGTGCTGCCAGCATTGCTGCAGAGATTAAAGGGGTGGGGGGGTCAGCCTGTCAGTGCTCAGACCATATGCCACACACTGCATCAAATTGGTCTGCATGGCTGTCGTCCCAGAAGGAAGTCTCTTCTAAAGATGATGCACAAGAAAGCCTGCAAACAGATTGCTGAAGTCAAGCAGACTAAGAACATGGATTACCGGAACCATGTCCTATGGTATGATGAGACCAAGATAAATTTGGAAGATAACGATATGGGTAGGTGACAGTAAATGAAAAAAATATAGAAAAGGCCCTGACATCCCTGTAGATCAATGTAGAAAAGAGGGATTTTTAGCGGGACTTTTTAGGTGCCAACAAAAAATAATGATATAAATAATAATTTCAGTCACATAGTTGGTATGGAGAGATAAATTACAGGATTTTTATTAATACATACAAACATGATTAAAACAGTTTGGTACAAATTCTGTGCACATATGCAAGGATACATCATAGATTTAGAATAGATGACACAATATATTCACGTGAAGATCGCATTAAAGCGATAATCCCGACATGACATGTTTCACCACTATGGGCTCATCAGGGGATATTTTGAGGACAACTGGATGTAACACTGCATATAACCAAAACAAAATTAAATTAAAACCATTACAATAACTTAGAATGCAGATAGGAAAATTAAAATGAAAAAAAGGATAATAATACAATGCAACAGGCTGTCGACTGCCATGCCCAAGTCAGTCACTTTGGGCATGGCAGTCAACAGCCTATTGCATTGTATTATCCTTTTTTTCATTTTAATTTTCCTATCTGCATTCTAAGTTATTGTAATGGATTTAATTTTGTTTTGGTTATATGCAGTGTTACATCCAGTTGTCCTCAAAATATCCCCTGATGAGCCCATAGTGGCGAAACATGTCATGTTGGGATTATCACTTTAATGCGATCTTCAAGTGAATATATTGTGTCATCTATTCTAAATCTATGATGTATCCTTGCATATGTGCACAGAATTTATACCAAAATGTTTTAATCATGTTTGTATGTATTAATAAAAATCCTGTAATTTATCTCTCCATACCTACTATGTGACTGAAATTATTATTCATATCATTATTTTTTTCTTGGCACCTAAAAAGTCCTGCTAAAAATCCCTCTTTTCTACACCAAGATAAACTTGTTTGGTTGAGATGGTGTCAAGCGTGTGTGGCGGCATCCAGGTGAGGAGTACAAAGACAAGTGTGTCTTGCCTACAGTCAAGCATGGTGTTGGGAGTGTCATGGTCTGGTGCTACGTGAGTGTTGCTGGCACTGGGGAGCTATAGTTCATTGAGGGAACCATGAATGCCAACATGTACTGTGACTTACTGAAGCAGAGCATGATCCCCTCCCTTGGAAGACTGGACCCGCAGGGCAGTATTCCAACTTGATGACGACCCCAAACACACCTCCAAGACAACCACTTCCGTGCTAAAGAAGCTGAGGGTAAAGATAATGGACTGGCCAATCATGTCTCCAGACCTAAACCCTAATGAGCATCTGTGGGGCATCCTCAAATGGAAGGTGGAGTAGCGCAAGGTCTCTAACATCCACCAGCTCCGTGATGTTGTCGTGGAGGAGTGGAAGAGGACTCCAGTGGCAACCTGTGAAGCTCTGGTGAACTCCATGCCCAAGAGGGTTAAGGCAGTGCGGCAAAATATAGTGTGACCAAACCCCCGTATTTTTTGAATATGTTCAGGTGTTTTTAACTAGCCCTGCAGGAAATGTCATTCTTGTATGTGTGCGCTGTAAAATATTTTGTACTGCTTGTAGGTCTTATAGCAGCACCATCTTGAATTTAAACGCATTGTATGGTGTGCCCCCCAAATGTGTTCTTGAAAATAATGGTGGCCACACAAAATATTGACACTTTGGGCCTAATTTGGACATTTTCACTTAGGGGTGCACTCACTTTTGTTGCCAGTGTTTTAGACATTAATGGCTGTGTGTTGAGTTATTTTGAGGGGACAGCGAATTTACACTGTTATACAAGCTGTACACTCAGTACTTTACATTGTAGCAAAGTGTCATTTCTTCAGTGTTGTCACATGAAAAGATATAATGTTTTCTGGGTGTCTCTGGGTGGGAGTTGTCCAGGGCTGTCAAACTTAGGAGCCGCCCACACGCTGTCTGGCCAATCAGAACGTGTTTAGAAGGCACAGCCACACCTTCATCAGCTGATGAAGAAGGCGTGGTCATGCCTTCAAAACGCGTTACTGATGTGAATACCACCCCCTTTTTTTTACATTATTCCTCACAGACATGGATACGTGTAGGAGGACCCAAACAGGATGTAAACAAAAGAGGAGAAGGCTGGGGTTGTGGCGCCACAGGACTGCAGATTAGGGTAAGTAAAAAAAAAAAAAGGGGGGGGGGGGCATTTTTAAAATGTATTTAGCAGGGGTGGGCACTGTCTAGGTGTGTCAGATTGTGTGCTCTCCTCTTTTGCTTCTGTGGTACTTCGTGCTCACCTATGTGTCACTACTGTGTTAGGTGTGTTAGGAGCAAACCACATTGACAAGGAGAGGGGGGACATGCAGATAACTGTCATTCAGATTGTGTGCTCCCCCCTCTGGCTGCTGTCCTACTTTCTAAATACCCCTATGTCTCTGCTGTGTTCTGTACTGGAACGAACCACAGCGACAGCTGAAAGGGGGGGACACACTTATCACTATCATTTCCGTGAATCCACCTCACCTTCCCCTAGACAGCTGCCTTTTATGTAGGTGCTGGGCAAGCAACTGTTTTTAATGTTTTTTTTTTTTAATGTTCTTTAATTATGAAAGGGCACATCGCATACAACGAACAAAGAGATGTAATACAGATCACAGTCAGTGGGAAGAACATGGCATAAATCACATACAGTACAAGGCATGAAATTGATTCACAAAATCACCCCAAGCAGACTAAGTTGCTACAAGACAATTACAACCTGGATAGAAATTTTTGGGTGAAATGTAAATAAACACATGCTCCAGGTGCTACCGAACCTTTTAAATTGATGAAAGGGAACTGGGGAAGGTTCTCCATAGTAACAGGAAAGGTAGGTGATAGAGTAAGGGGGAGAGATAGGTCTGCACGGAGAACGCGGCATGCTGTTTGGGAAGGGGGAGGGTGTAGGCCATCGATGTACAGTAGTTGTGGTAGAAAAGGAGGGGGGGCAGTAGGGGATGGGTGCAAGGTGCGAGACCAATAGGGGGTACAATAGGGAGGCGATGGAGATCATACCAGCTCCAACTACAGGCGGGTGAAAATTAGGTTCAAGATACTGTCCCATTGGGTCCTCCGACAGTACATTTAAGGAGGAGTAGATACACTCCTATCCAATCAAGGGAAAGATACTCATAGACATTGGTTATATCTGAAAGATTATTTAACCACTTCCTTACCGTGCTATAGCCAAAAGACGGCTATGCTCTGGTTCCAGGAGAGCATCCATGGACATCCTCCTGGAACCGCGCCACTTGCGCACCCCTGGGGAACGCTCTGTGATCACAGTGTCCTTGGGACATAGCTCTTCACAGATCGTTGTAAAGGGCCAATCACAGCGACCCTGTACCATGTGATCAGCTGTGTCCAATCACAGCTGATCACAATGTAAACAGAGTTGCTGGTTATCGGCTCTCCTTTCCGTACGCACTGTCACAGCGTGAGGAGAGGAGAGCCAGTGACTGGCAATCCTGACAGGGGACATGTACACAGATAATCAGGGCACTGATCAGTGCCCTGATGATCAGCGCAGCCCCATTAGTGCCCATCAGTTTTGCCTATCACCGCTGCATATCAGTGCTGCCTATCAGGTTTGCCTATTAGCGCTGCCTCATCAGTATCGCCTATTAGTGCTGCCTGATTAGTACCCATCAGTGCCCCCTCATCAGCGCACATCAGTGAAGTAAAAAAGTTACTCATTTGCAAAATTTTATTACAGAAACTAAATTAAAAAATTGTTTTTTTTCCAAAATTTCCATCTTTTTTTCATTAAATACCAAAAGCTTTATCTGTCTTAAAAAAATGATAAAAAGTTCATATGGGTACAGTGTTGCATGACCGTACAGTTGTCATTCAAAGTGCGACAGCGCTGAAAGCTGAAAATTGGCCTGGGCAGGAAGGGGGTATACAGTGCATCTGGAAACCTATTCACAGCGCTTCACTTTTTCCACATTTTATGTTACAGCCTTATTCCAAAATTGATTAAATTCATTATTTTCTTCAAAATTCTACAAACAATACCCTACGATGACAACTTGAAAGAAGTTTGTTTGAAATCTTTGCAAATTTACTAAAAATAAAAAACGAAAATCCCATGTACATAAGTATTCACAGCCTTTGCTCAATACTTTGTTGAAGCATCTTTGGCACCAATTACATCCTCAAGTCTTTTTGAGTATGATGCTACAAGCTTGGCACACCTATTTTTGGGCCGTTTCTCCCATTCTTCTTTGCAGGATTTCTCAAGTTCTATCAGGTTGGATGGGGAGCGTCGGTGCACAGCCATTTTCAGATCTCTCCAGAGATGTTCAGGTTCAAGTCTGGGTTCTAGCTGGGCCTCTGAAGGACTTCCACAGAGTTGTCCCGTAACCACCCCTTTGTTATCTTGGCTGTGTGTTTAGAGTCGTGGTTCTGTTGGAAGATCAACAGAACCACCCAGTCTGAGGACCAGAGTGCTCTGGAGCAGGTTTTAATCAAGGATGTATCTGTACATTGCTGCATTCATCTTTCCCTCGATCCTGACTAGTCTTCCAGTTCCTGACGCTGAATAACATCCCCACAGCATGATGCTGCCACCACCATGCTTTACTGTAGGGATGGTATTGGCCAGATCATGAGCGGTGCCTGATTTCCTCCAGACATGACACTTGCCATTCAAGCATAAGAGTTCAATCTTTATTTCATCAGACTGGAGAATTGTGTTTCTCATGGTCTGAGAGTTCTTCAGGTACCCTTTGGCAAACTCCAGGTGGGCTGTCATGTGCCTTTTACTAAGGAGTGGCTTCCATCTGGCCACTCTACCATACAGGCCTGATTAGTGGGGTGCTGCAGAGGTGGTTGTTCTTCTGGAAGGTTCTCCTCTTTCCACAGTGAAACACGAGTTCTGTCAGAGTGACCATCGGGTTCTTGGTCACCTCCCTGACTAAGACCCTTCTCTTCTGATCACTCAGTTTGGCCAGGCGGCCCGCTCTAGGAAGAGTCCTGGTGGTTCCAAACTTCTTCCATTTATGGATGATAGAGGACACTGTGCTGATTGGGACCTTCAATGCTGCAGAATTTTTTCTGTACCCTTCCCCAGATCTGTGCCTCCATACAATCCTGTCTCAGAGGTCTACAGACACTTCATGGCTTGGTTTGTACTCTGACATGCACTGTTAAATGTGGGACCTTATATAGACAGGTGTGTGCCTTTCCAAATCATGTCCAATCAACTGAATTTACAATAGGTGGACTCCAATCAAGTTATAGAAACATCTCAAGAATTATCAGAGGAAACAGGATGCACCTGAGCTCAATTTTGAGTGTCATGACAAAGGCTGTGACTACTTATGTACATCGGACTTTTTCATTTTTTATTTTTAATAAATTTGCAAAGATTTCAAACAAACGTCTTTCACGTTGTCATTTTGGGGTACTGTTTGTAGAATTTTGAGGAAAACAATGAATTTAATCTTTTTTGGAATAAGGCTGTAACATAAATTGTGGAAAAAGTGAATATTTTCCGAATGCACTATAAGTGCCCAGTAAGACACTGGTTAAAATTGTTCCAGTACAACCATTTCTCCTTCACTTTTTTTTTTCCACAATAATATTTTTATTGTAAATGTAAAGAGAACAACATTTGTACAAATTGTACCATAGTATAACCAATGTATACAAATACATATGAATTGTATGACTGTCATAACACATACTTAGCGCTTCATCAATTTGTTCCTAGACAATACACAAGATGAATTGAAAAAAACAGTATAGTCAGTTATGTGTAATTTTCATTTTAAAACTAAAGACTGGTGTAATTATCAATCATTATGTTGTCTATGGACTAAGTGTTTGCTTCAATTGTGTAAGCATGGTATCTGCTATGTGGGCCTGAGTAACAACGTGTAATAAGAAGTATAATTAGATGATAGAGTTGAGAGAGAGAAGTTGGGGAAAGGAAAGAGAATGAAGGTATAGAGCAAATATAACAGGGGTCCGGGCGTTGCCATGATTAGTTTCTAGTCAGTGAGTCATAATCTGTAGAGCATTTGAAGATGATCCAAAGCTGCCATGTTTTGTTAAACTTTTCAGTTGTTTCATGCTCATTTGCCCTTATTTCCTCCATTGTGTATAGGTTGTGTACCTCATTTAGCCATTCCTTAATTGTGGGGGTATTTGTGGATTTCCAATGCCTAGGGATCGCTGCTTTTGCAGCAGTGAGTAGGAATCTGGTCAGTGATCGTTTGTATGTTTTCATTGAACGACTTGAGATGTGAAGTGGGCAACATGCTGCCGTCAGTTGGATCAATGTTTCTGTTACATGTTTTATGAGTTCACAGACTTTTTGCCGGAATGGTTGTATCATGATACAATCCCACCATATGTGTAGTAATGAACCTTTCTCCTGGTTACAGCGCCAGCAAAGATCCAGGGCCGTGGGAATCCATCTATGTATCTTAATTGGTGTATTGTACCAATTAGTCAAAAGTTTGTACGATGTTTCCTGAAGACGTGTACTGATTGCGCATTTGTGCTCAAACACGCAAGCATGTAGCCATTGGTCATCGCTAAAAGAGGTGCTTAGAGCGGATTCCCAAAACTCCTTGTGTTTATTCCGCTCTGAGGCTCTGGAGGTCTGTAACCAGGTGTAAGTTAATGAGATGTTTTTTGCACTTTCAATCACCTTGAAGCATACTTTTTCAAAAGGGGTTAATGCTCTCTTAAAGTGTTTGTGTTGAGGACATGGGGAATCTGGTGATAATCCCAGTTTGTCAGGTTTAATTGTCCCCCTTCTGATTGAAGTTCCACCAATGTTTTCAGCCTGCCTCCTGTGAAACAATGTGTGGCTAGGAGAGGTCTCCCATTTTCTGTAACCGCGGGGGTGTTATCATTCCTGGCGGGAAGTCTGGTTTGTGACCTAACTGGGTTAAAGGTCCTGGGGAGGTAGTTGGGTCAGATACCTGGTTAATCCTTTGTAGGATCTTAAGCGTTGCTCCTACTAGAGGATGTTGTTTCAGTTGTCTTGGGCAGGATTCCCAAGGAATCCACGGAGAGAACGTCACTGGTATCGATCCTATATTGTTCTCCAGAGCCGCCCAATCCTTATTTTCTGCATGACATGTCCAGTCAATCATTTGCGTAAGATGTGCGACAAAATAATAATGTTTGAAGTTTGGAAATCCCAAACCTCCATTCTCTTTGGCACATGTGAACCATTGGATGCTAATACAGGGTTTTTTCGTTGCCCATAGAAATTTCTCCTTCATTTCAGAGGTCTTGTCCCTAAGGGCTGCTTTTAGATCTTCCATATCCTGTATAGCAATCACCCTGGCAAAGCATTGGCTCACAGTTGGAAGTGAGCTACTTTGCCAAACACTAGGAATACAGGCCTTGGCCACATTCAAAAGCTGCAGGAGTAGAGACTTCTTGTATTGTTTACTTGACATAGAAGTCAGGTGACAGAAGATGGCTGCCGGGTCATCCATCAGGGAGAAACTTGTGGTGTGGTGTATGATCTCTAGTACTGGTCGTCAGAAGGTACATAAGGCTGGATACCCCCCCCCCCCCCCCCAAAAAAAATAAAGGTACCGACATGCATACCGCACCGCCAGCAAGTCACAGAATGTTAGGGGAAGAGTTTGGCTAGTTTAACTGGCTTTCTATACCATCTGGTAACAATTTAATAAGAGATTTCCTGCTATTTGTTGCATATTGACACCTTGTGAGTGAAAGTTTAAGATTCTATGTTTTTGTTTCTCCGAAAATATTAGCCCCAGGTTAGACTCCCACTTCCGAAGGAGTCATTCCGAGAGTGAGCGCCCAGAAGCACTCTATAGGAGAAGGACAATGTATGCTGCTCTCAGGTACCAAAGTGCTGGAGGCCAATGAAGAGAGGGCTTCCCTTGCAGCTCAGTTCCAGACTCCCCTAGAGGTGAAGTCACACAGGTTTCCTGCAGAGTTGCTTGCAGAAAAAGCTCAGGAACACAGCTGATGTGCTGTGGAGCTGATGCAGGCAGGTGGCGCCTGTGAGATGTAGCAGGTAACCAGGGTCACTGAGACAGAGGGTAGTCGATATAAGCCAAGGTTCGGTGCCAGGTGGATAGCAGAGGAGATGAGGTTAGATGGGAACCGAGGTCAAGACAGATAGCAGGCCGAGGAGATCCGTTTAACAAGCCAAGGTCAAGGTCAGGAGGCAGGCAGGAGGTCTGGAACAAGACGGGTCAGTAATCAAGAATCACAGGAACGTTCGTAACAGCTGAGATCAAACAGCACTTTAGCCAAGGGCTGACTTCCTTATAAAGGCCTATGTGATGTGTTTGCGGAGGTGCTGGGTCCTAGAGACCTTCTGCTATTTGTACCCTGACAGTGCCCCCCCCCCCGACGGGCAGCCTCCGGATGCCCAACTGGGCCATCTTTCTCGGATATCTGGCATGGAATTCCCAAAGGAGTCTAGGGGCATGGATGTTGATCTTCGGTTCCCAGGAGCTCTCTTCGGGTGGATACCCCTTCCACTAGATCAGATATTGGATTTGCCTGCCTTGCTTTCTGCAATCCAATACTGACTCCAAATCATATTCTGTTTCTTCTCCAATAGTTACTGGTGGCGGAGGTGGTTCCACCCTCCCTGGGAATGGATCTGGAATGGCCGATTTAAGGAGAGAGGCATGAAAAACTGGGTGAATACTTGTCAGAAACCATGAATCAGACTGAGACAGAAGTACAGTTAATCACACTAGTTTAATAATTATAAAAAGTTAAACAGAGTAAGCGTCGTCAATACAGCCAGAGTTCAGTAACCAGATCGGGTAGTCAGCCAATGTCAGAGAGCCAGAGATCAACGTAGTAGTACAGCAAGCAGGATCAGGAGCCAGAAGGGACGTCAGCCGAGCAAGTCTTCAACAGGAACGCAGGAGAAAGTCTCTGAGATGTGACCAAAGGCGAAGGCAGAGATGAAGTGAGCTGGACGGCTTTAAGTAGGCAGGACTGACGAGCAGATCATCAACAGCTGAGTCACTGTGGAGAGAAAGAAGCTGGCAATTAGGCGACAGCTGAGCGGCCAGCTCAGAGAAGGAAGGGCTGAGCCCAGCCCTGACAATCCTATAAGAATCAGGCAAGGATAATTCAAATGCCACTGGGTTTACCTCACATTTGACTGGAAACGACCCTGTGTATCTTGGCCCCAGCTTCTTTGATGGGCAATTCCAGATTGGCCGTTGACAGCCATACCTCATCCCTGACTTTAAGGGAGGGATTTCCCCTTTGTTTTTTGTCAAAAATATTTTTGTTGTCAGTTTAAGCCTTCTATATGCATTCTCGGAGGGTTCGGTAGTTTTGCTGTATAAAAGCAAGTCTGTCCTGAACAGCAGGCACTGCTGATTCTGATATTGTTTCAGGCAAGGCAAGAGGGTGGAATCCGTAGTTGGACCAGAATGGAGACTGGTTTGTGGCTGAGTGTAGTAAATTGTTATAGGCAAACTCTGCCAGTGGGAGCAGCAAAGCCCAGACGCTGAGAGAGCACGGCTCCTTTTGCCACTTCAGAAGCATCTACTTAAAGAACGAAAGGGAGTGTTGGGTCCAGGTGTTGCAACACCAGAGCAGAGGTAAACAAAGTTTTGAGTTGTTCAAAGGCTGCTTGAGCTTCTTGATTCCAGAGGAAACGAGTATGGAGTCGCGTGAGTTGAGTTATTGGGGCGGTGGTGGTCGAGAAACCTTTAATAAATCTCCAGTAGACGTTGGCAAAACCTGCAAATCGTTGGACACCCTTTCTGTCTGAAGGTGCAGACCAGTCTAGAATTGCTGAGACCTTCTGGGGATCCGAGGAAATCCCTTCAACAGAGATTATGAGCCCCAAGAATTGAATGGATTGTTTCTCAAAATCTCACTTCTCTGCTTTGGCGTGCAAACCGTGCTTTGCGGAGGGTATTCAGTACCTTCTTGACATGGTCTCGGTGGAGTTTGAGAGAGGCAGAGAAGATCAGGATATCGTCCAGGTAGATGATCAGGAATAAGTCAAGGTACTCACGGAAGATATCATTGACCAGGTGTTGAAATGTTGCAGGGGCATTGCATTGCATTGACATAGCCCAAAGGGCATCACAAGGTATTCAAAGTCGCCAAAGTGTGTTCTGAAGGCCGTTTTCCACTCATTCCCCTCTCTAATGCGCACCAGATTATATGCCCCCCTCAGGTCCAGTTTTGTAAATACCCAGTCTGCTCGGAACCTCTGAAACAACTCCGGGACGAGGGGAAGAGGGTACCTATTCTTGATGGTGACCTTGTTGAGCTCCTGGTAGTCGATGCATGGCCTGAAGGAGTGGTCTTTCTTTTCAACAAAGCAGATGCCTGCTCCGGCAGGTGAGGAGGAGGGACGAATGAAGCCTTTGGCTAGGTTCTCATCAATGTACTGTCTGAGGGCCTCCAATTCCACCTCAGACAAAGGGAAGATGTGCCCGAAGGGAATTTCTGCCCTGGGGAGTAGCTCAATAGGACAGTCATATGACCAGTGCGGAGGCAGGGTATCGGCTTTCCTTTTGTCAAAGACATCAAGGTAGTCGTGGAAGACAGAAGACTTTACTTGACTGGTGTCTGTTGCTGGTTGTATGGTCAAGCAAGTATGGTAGCTGGTTTGCATGGGGATGCCACAATGCTGGTGGCAGTAGTTGGATGAGAAGGTGAACTCCCCTCTGGACCAGTCTACTGAAGAGTTGTGTGATTGTAGCCATGGTATTCCAAGAATAACTGGGAAAATGAGAGATCTGATCACATCAAAACCGAGAAGTTCCTGGTGCCCTGTGTTGGTGGTTGTGACAATAGGGACCGTTTCTTGTGTAATAGGTTCTGAACTAGGTGGAGTGCCATCAGCTAGGTGTATATCTAGTTTTCGATCTTTGAGAGTCAGAGGAATGTGCAGGTCTTTAGCCAGGTTGATGTCCAGGAAGCAGCTGTAAGGCACCTGCAGAGTGATGGAGAGAATAATGTGAGCAGTTGGAGTCCCGGATAGCTGAAGGTATGAAGGGTTACAAGTGCCTGGACTTACTTGGCCGAACTGGACAGTTGCGTAGGAAGTGGCCTGACGCTCCACAGTAAATACAGAGGTTGTTGTCGCCTGCGTTCTCTTTCTTCTGGGGTTAGAGCGGGTTGGAGTAGACCAATCTGCATTAGTTCTATATCTGAGGAATTTGGAGTAGCGGCAGGAACTGTTGAAGCCGGGACCTTGGGCAGTACCCAGGTTGGCCAAAAGGTCTCAGAGCGTCGCTCCTGCAGTCGCCTATACAGCTGGATGGAAGCTTGGATAAGAGCCTCTAGCGTGGCGGGAGCTGCAGACCTGGCCAGCTCATCCTTGATGGTTTCAGAGAGGCCAATACGGAATTGGTACTTCAAAGCTGCGTCATTCCATCCGGTATCGGCCGCCCATCTACGGAACCCCCCTATGTAATCTTCTAGTGGTCGTCTTCCCTGTACCAAGGAGTGAAGGGCAGACTCTGCGGTGCCAGTTTTCTGCGGGTCATCATATAAAGTAGCCATGGCTTCAAAAAACATGGTAACTGAGTTCAACACCTCATCCTTTCCTTCTAGGAGATTATGGGCCCAGGATTGTGGTTCATCGGACAAGAGGGAGATGATGAACCCCACTCGGACAGTCTCTATAGCAAAGGTCCTGGGGTTGCAAGGCGAAATAAAGTTTGCAGGCATTCCTGAACGCTCTAAACCTCCGCCGGTCCCCTGAAAAGCGCTCAGGAGTGGGAACTGATGGGCACTGATGAGGCTGCACTGATGTTCAGTGTAAATTTCTCCTGTCACAGGATAGCTGGTTATCGGCTTTCCTTTCCTCACACAGCGCTGATGAAAAGAAAATGCTAATAACCGGCATTTGTTTACATGTGATGATCTGCGATTGGACACAGATGATCACATGGTAAAGGGCCGCTGTAATTCTTTCAATGCAAGGTACTGAGACTAAAAAAAGATATCATCAGTAACTATAACATAAACAGGGGTCCCAAACCTTCCTGACACCACCCCTCTCTGTTCCAGCTCTGCCAAACTCTTCAGTATTATACACCCCGGGGAGTGTCTGTGTCCCCTGCTGCTCGCCTCCATCCTCTGACTCCTACATCACTGCAGAGCCCCATAGGGCCAGCCAGGTGTTTATTCTGCCCCTCCCCCATGTTATTTTAATGCATAATATAGCCAGCTTGACTGGAGTGCTGGTGACTTTGGGCTTTGCTGACCCAACTGTGATGTCACTTGGCCCCCAACACTAGAGGGTTCAGGTATGAAGAGTATGAAGGCCACATTAGATAAACGGCACCTCACTCCTTCTATGTATTGTTTTTTAACTCCACATGCAGAGTACTGTGCAAACGTTTTAGGCAGGTGGGAAGAAAATGCTGTAAAGTAAGAATGCTTTCAAAAATCTATATTTTAATTGTTTATTTTTATCGATTAAAAAATGCGAACAGAAGAAAAACCTAAATCCAATCAATTTTTGGTGTGACCACCCTTTGGCTTCAAATCAGCATCGATTCTTCTAGGTAGACCTGCACCCAGTTTTTGAAGGAACTCGGCTGGTAGGTTGTTCCAAACATCATGGAGAACTAAGCACAGATCTTCTAACAGATATTATTGCTTATAACAGTAATTTAATTAATGTTTAACTTTTTTTTTTTTTTTTTTTTACATTCTGTGACCAGTCAGTATCCCTGATTAGCGCCACACCAGTCATATGATGATGATGCTCTACTGCACTGGTGACAGAATGTACAATTGTTTTTTTTTTTTCCCCCCAAAAAAAAAAAAAAATGTACTTAATGGGTCAAACAATGTGAAAACACCAAAAAAAATATTTTTTCGTATTCCAAAAAAATTTTGTGACAAAAAAATTACAACTTCAAAAGAACTCGCCATGCCTCTTACTAAATACCTTTGACTGTCTACTTTCCAAAAAAAGGTCTTCATGCATTTTCAGGCCTCAAGAAATGAGATAGGCCGTCAGTACATCAGGATTATCTGAAAATTGATCATATCCCATAGTTTGTGGACTCTATAACTTTCCTACTGACTAAATAATATACACTGATCTTGGTTATATGGTGGAACCTTGGATTACGAGCATAATCCGTTCCAGGAGAATGCTTGTAATCCAAAGCACTCGCATATCAAAGCGAGTTTCAGCATAGAAGTCAATGGAAACGAAGATAATTAGTTCCGCATTGGCTTCTATTGCATGCAATACCGCATGTGGCCAGTGGTGGAGGGGGGCACCGGAGAGCCTTGAAAATACTCAGGGACAGCTTTGGCGGAACTCGGAAACACTCAGGAACGCAGTATTTCCAGATGGCTCCGAACCGTTCCGAGTGTCACCGGCGCCCCCGCACCTCTGGCCAAATGCGGTACTGCACACCCCATTGGCTTGAATCCTGCTTGTTTTGCGAGACAACGCTCGCAAACCGAGTCAGGATTTTTTTTTTTAAAAGTTGCTCGTCTTTCAAAACACTCGTTAACCGCGTTACTCATAAACCAGGGTTCCACTGTATTTTAACAAAGGAATGTAGCAGAATACATTTTGGCATAAATGCCTGAAGAAAGATTATATGTTTGCAAAATTTTTTAACCGAAGCCAAAATTTTTTTATTTTCTTTTCTTTATATATATATATATATATATATATATATATATATATATATATATATATACATATAAATCCATTGATGATTAAATACCACTAAAAGAAAGCTCTATTTGTGTGAAAAAAAAACTGATATAAATTTAATTTACATACAGTGTTGCACGACGCAATTGCCATTTAAAGTAGCGCAGTGCTGAATAGCAAAAAATGTCCTGGTCATGAAGGGGGTAAAACCTTCTGGAGGTCAAGTGGTTAATAATAATAACAACATCATCATAATATTGTAGTAAAAATATTAAATAATACTAGAGAAAAATAAAACCAATAATACCAATATTATTAATAATATTAAATAATAAAAATACTACATAAATATCAATGTATTGTTAGTAATAAACATAATAATCCAATTTTATAATAAAACAACATAAATATACTATTATCTATTAATAATACTTTGAAATAATAATAAATACAAATATTACATAAATATAATGCTATTGTTAACAATCATGACATTTTTTTTATTATATTTATGTAATATTTTTTATTTATTATTTCGTTTTTTTTAAGTATAATAGGTATAATTAAATATATACATAAATATAATTAAAAGAATGCTGATATCAATTATAACAAATATTGACAAATTGTATTTATAATAATACTGTATCAAATAACAATACTTCAACAATAAATAATAATATTATATAATATTGTGTTTCTACTAATGTTGTAAGTGATAATTATATCTATATATAGGTTATATGCCCCCTATATGTGTCTATATTTACATTGGCCTCTGTGGATCCCCTGGCGGCGGAGTGCGGGTACTACAGCGCTGCAGTATGACAGGGAGCAGGCGTGGCTCTGCAGTGCCTAGATCCCCGCCCACCAGCGGCTCATTGCGGTAGTGTCTGCACGCTAACCGTCATATCCATCTCCGCGCACACGACTGAGGAACACCTTTCCTGTTCACAACCTGTCCTCAGTCCGCGCAGTTTTCTAGCGCGCCCTCCATATTACCGTAGACACACAGGTCACGGGAACCAGGGCGTTTCGCCTTACGTAAAATGGCGCCGCAGAAGGAGACCACTGAGAAAGGGCGAGGGTGGGTCACGTGGTCGCTGGGCGGGGTCTGGAGCTCGGGCAGATAAAGAGTCACCTAGCAACAAGCGCAAGGCGTGAATGATTCATGAGCTGACGTCAAGACGCACGGCACGCTTTTCTTCAGGCGCGTGACATCAGCACGGGTGAGGCCGGTTTGAGAGAGGCGTAGAAGGTAACGACCGGAGCTGGTGAGGAGCGGGAACCGGGCCTGGGGGAGGGTATGGGAGCCGGTGACTGTGTGCATTGCGGGACTCCCGTTACTGGGGACCTGTCACCTCTTCTCGTCTAATGCTGAGTCTTACCTCATAGCCGATGTGTGGCGAGACTCCCAGCCTGTCCTATAGAGAGCCGCCAGTCATTCATTGGTCATATATTACCCCATCTATCCATCAATTGTCACCCCCACATCCCCTGTATATATTGTCACCACCCCCCCCCACACCACCTATATCCATTAATTGTCACCCCCACACCTCCTAGATAGAGCTATCTATATATCTCGATTGTAAACCCACACACCCCCTGTGCCCATTGATTCTCATCCCCCCCCTCCCCTGTGCCCATTGATTCTCACCCCCCCTCCGTGCCCATTGATTCTCATCCCCCCCCTCCCCTGTGCCCATTGATTCTCATCCCCCCCCTCCCCTGTGCCCATTGATTCTCACCCCCCCTCCCCTGTGCCCATTGATTCTCACCCCCCCTCCCCTGTGCCCATTGATTCTCACCCCCACTAACCTGTGCCCATTGATTCTTACCCCCCCTCCCCGTGCCCATTGATTCTCACCCCCCCCTCCCTCGTGCCCATTGATTCTCACCCCCCCCCCTCCCCGTGCCCATTGATTCTCACCCCCCCCTCCCCGTGCCCATTGATTCTCACCCCCCCCCTCCCCGTGCCCATTGATTCTCACCCCCCCCTCCCCGTGCCCATTGATTCTCAACCCCCCCCTCCCCGTGCCCATTGATTCTCAACCCCCCCCTCCCCGTGCCCATTGATTCTCAACCCCCCCCTCCCCGTGCCCATTGATTCTCACCCCCCCTCCCCGTGCCCATTGATTCTCACCCCCCCCTCCCCGTGCCCATTGATTCTCACCCCCCCCTCCCCGTGCCCATTGATTCTCACCCCCCCTCCCCGTGCCCATTGATTCTCACCCCCCCCTCCCCGTGCCCATTGATTCTCATCCCCCCCTCCCCGTGCCCATTGATTCTCACCCCCCCCTCCCCGTGCCCATTGATTCTCCCCCCCCCCCTCCCCATTGATTCTCACCCCCCCCTCCTCGTGCCCATTGATTCTCACCCCCCCCTCCTCGTGCCCATTGATTCTCACCCCCCCTCCCCGTGCCCATTGATTCTCACCCCCCCTCCCCGTGCCCATTGATTCTCACCCCCCCCTCCCCGTGCCCATTGATTCTCACCCCCCCTCCCCGTGCCCATTGATTCTCACCCCCCCCTCCCCGTGCCCATTGATTCTCACCCCCCCCCCCCCCCCGTGCCCATTGATTCTCACCCCCCCCTCCCCGTGCCCATTGATTCTCACCCCCCCCTCCCCGTGCCCATTGATTCTCACCCCCCCCCTCCCCGTGCCCATTGATTCTCACCCCCCCCCTCCCCGTGCCCATTGATTCTCACCCCCCCCTCCCCGTGCCCATTGATTCTCACCCCCCCCCCTCCCCGTGCCCATTGATTCTCACCCCCCCCCTCCCCGTGCCCATTGATTCTCACCCCCCCCCCTCCCCGTGCCCATTGATTCTCACCCCCCCCTCCCCGTGCCCATTGATTCTCACCCCCCCCCTCCCCGTGCCCATTGATTCTCACCCCCCCCCTCCCCGTGCCCATTGATTCTCACCCCCCCCCTCCCCGTGCCCATTGATTCTCACCCCCCCCACCTCCCCGTGCCCATTGATTCTCACCCCCCCTCCCCGTGCCCATTGATTCTCACCCCCCCCCCTCCCCGTGCCCATTGATTCTCACCCCCCCCCTCCCCGTGCCCATTGATTCTCACCCCCCCCTCCCCGTGCCCATTGATTCTCACCCCCCCCTCCCCGTGCCCATTGATTCTCACCCCCCCCTCCCCGTGCCCATTGATTCTCACCCCCCCCTCCCCGTGCCCATTGATTCTCACCCCCCCCTCCCCGTGCCCATTGATTCTCACCCCCCCCTCCCCGTGCCCATTGATTCTCACCCCCCCCTCCCCGTGCCCATTGATTCCTCCCCCCCCCCACCTGTGCCCATTGATTCCCCCCCCCACCTGTGCCCATTGATTCCTCCCCCCCCCCTACCTGTGCCCATTGATTCCTCCCCCCCTACCTGTGCCCATTGATTCCTCCCCCCCCCTACCTGTGCCCATTGATTCCTCCCCCCCCCTACCTGTGCCCATTGATTCCTCCCCCCCCCTACCTGTGCCCATTGATTCCTCCCCCCCCCACCTGTGCCCATTGATTCCTCCCCCCCCTACCTGTGCCCATTGATTCCTCCCCCCCCTACCTGTGCCCCCTCCCCCCCCCCAACCTGTGCCCATTGATTCCTCCCCCCCCCCAACCTGTGCCCATTGATTCCTCCCCCCCCCCAACCTGTGCCCATTGATTCCTCCCCCCCCCCAACCTGTGCCCATTGATTCCTCCCCCCCCCCCCCCACCTGTGCCCATTGATTCTTCACCCCCCCCCTCCACCTGTGCCCATTGATTCTCAATCCCCCAACAACCCCCCCTGCACCCATTGACTCTAACGTCCCCTGTAACCCCCCCCCCCCCCTGCGCCCATTGACTCTAACGTCCCCTGTAACCCCCCCCCCCCTATGCGCCCATTGATTCTCACGCCCCCCCCCCCCCCTGCGCCCATTGATTCTCACGCCCCCCCCCCCCCCTGTGCCCATTGATTCTCTCAACTTCCCCCACCCCCTTGCCCATTGACTGTCGCCACTTCCCCCACCTGTGCCCATTGATTCAAAACTAGTGGGTTCTGAGAGTAGTTTTTCACCTGTAATAACGCTGTAACGTCAAACGCTGATAAACGCTCAAAAACACAGCTCCCTTTTTATAACGTTATTTTAATGTCATGTGTGTATGAGGCCTAAATCTTTAGATGGGTTTGTATCTCACACTGCCTCAAATCGGTTTGGCTTTTGCATGGAATAGTAGAACATCTGTCAGATTTTTATTGTCTGTGCCTGCATGGAGGAGATGAGTTTCAAACAGGAAATGAGTTGAACGGAGGTTGGGGGCAGGAAGTAAGACTACAGTATTCAATATCTACATAAAGATGTATGATTGGCCCCTTTCACACAGGCGCTCCAATCACATCTGCCTGTCTGGTTTTTCAGGTGGACCTGATCAGAAGGTCCATGTTTTCCTATGGACCAGCGGGGGGGAGTAAATGGATTTGTGTCTACCTCCTGGGTCTGATCAGGCCCGCTAAATAAAAAATGGAAGACAGTGGTTACCGCCAATAGAGCCGAGCGTCCGTTCTGCCTAAACTGAGCCCAATCAGCAGACAGAAGCCCCATTGATTGGAGCAGAGGATACCCTATACGAAAGGGCCCTTTAAATGATCTGCCATCTCTGTTGGGTGGATTTTAAAATTCTGCTCTGAAAAATATACATTCGATGAATGCAGTACTTCCTTTTCTTTATAAATGGACTATTATTACTATTACAGGTGCTTGTTTAGAGCCATCTAACGCAGCGCTTTACACAGGACTCAATTAATTCTTTTTAAATCTAGGAGCCGGCTAACAAAGTTAGGCGTTAGTCTTTTCCTCTGTATATATAATATGGGGGTGATGGGCTGTCAGTAATTATAAGCCTCAGCCTGTAATATTAAGTAACATACAATATATACCCCCCCGGGGTGATGCCGGCGTTGTGCTCAGTGTCTTACTCTGTGTCTGGGGAGAGAGATCACGTTGGTGGCGGTGGGCATCCTCTTCGCTCTCTAGGTCGCCGGGTAAAGCAGCGGCCATGTCTTCCGTGAAATATGCAGAGCTGCTGCTTGAGCCAATCAAAGTGCGACATGTTCCTTAGCCAGTCAATGCGCAGCCTGCCGCCTCTACAGCCAATAAAAAAAGCAAAGGGGTGGCGGCTGGGCAACCAATCTGGATGCGGTGCGCAGATGACCCAAAACATTTGCGGCTGTTCTGCAGCCGACAGGAATCCTCCGTATGCGCACACAGCGTGCTAAAGCGTCATTGGTTGCTAGGACATTGGCAGTCCTTGTAACCAATGACCGCGAGGAGTGGGGGCAGCCGGAAACAGAGGGCGTGCAGTGCAGCTGACAAAGGCCAGGATGCAATTTCTAGTTGCCATGGCGACCGGGATTTGCCAAGCCCTGGCTTTATATATTTATACATTCACATCAGTCCCTGCCCTCAAGGAACATTTTTAACATCTCTATAACTCACATTCATACAAATAGGGATAGATTAGACAGGAGACAATTGACATGTTTTTGGAGTGTGGGAGGATACCGGAGTACCTGGAATTGTTGGACTATTTTTTTTTTTTTTATTTAGTGATTGATCCCACCTTTTTAAAGGGAAATAATAATAAATCCTGTTCTGTAGGAGAGGATCCTCTGAGTTGTCTCCTGTACATGGCTTGGAAGGGAACCCATTTGTAGGGCAGGCAGTAACCTGTAGGGATCCAATAAAGCTTTGTCGTTTTATAACCCTGCCAGAGAATCAAGCAAATTGGGGGGGGGGGGGGGGGGGGTAGGAAGGTTTAGCTAAAGGAGGAACTAGTCCCTGTCATGGCATCAGCAGTTCAGGTAGCTTCTTGTGCGTACATTTGCCTTTCCTGACGCATGAATGCACTTTTTTTTTTTTTTTTTAATCACTGTACTATTCTTGGCATACAAATTAATGAAAAAACGGCATGTTGTAACCTTTCTGGATTGGATCAGGCTCACTTAAAGCTGAGTTCCACCCAAGAATGGAACTTCTCCGGTGTCACATTTGGCACCTTTCAGGGGAGAGGGGGAAGCAGATACCGGTCTAATACAGGTATTTTGCTCCCTCTTCCGGGCATAGGTGCCCGAGCCACCCGCAGGTATCTACGCCACTTTCGGCGCCATCTCCCCCCTGCTGCCTTCTGGGAGACGCACAGGTTCCAGAAGACAGCAGGGACCAGTGGGATTGCGCAGCGCGAGTCGTGCTGTAGGGAACTAGGAAGTGAAGCTGCAAGGCTTCACTTCCTGATTCCCTTACCGAAGATGGCGACGGCAGCACCCTAGAGCTGAGGGAGAGATCGGCTTCGGGTGCCGACAGCTACTGACTTTAAAAAAAGAAAAGATTTGGCAGAACTCCGCTTTAAGAATAAGGGGGCTGGGGGGGATCCTGCAGCAGAGGAGGTTTTTTTTTTTCATGTATCGTGGTGACTCCAGTGCGCATGTGCAGGTATGACATCCTTGTGGCCTAACAGCCATTCAAGCAGCTGAAGAGGACCGGGCAGATGGAAGCACTGGGAGCTCAGTGCTGGAGGGCTTCACAGGGAAGTCTGTCATCATGGGGGGTTGATTTACTAAAACTAGAGTGCAAAATCTGGTGCAGCTGTGCATGGTGGCCAGTCGGCTTCTATATTCAGCTTGTTCAATTTAGATCTTTCAATCCAAGACTTTTTTAATTTTTTTTTTTTTTTTTTTATGTTCCGCAAGCACACCGCTCCAGTGTGAAAGCACTCGGGCTTTCACACTGGAGTGACAGGAGAGGCGCTTTGCAGGCGCTATTTTTACCGCTTAAACGCCTGTAAAGCACCTCGGTGTGAAAGTAGCCTTAAAGTGATTGTAAAGGCTCGTTGTTTGTTTTAAATAAATTTAAAAAAAGTCATACTTGCCTCCACTGTACTGTGAGTGGCCCCGATCCTTGACTTCTGGGGTCCCTCGGCGGCTCCTCCTCACATCAGATAACCCCCTAGGACAGTGATGGCAAACCTTGGCACCCCAGATGTTTTGGAACTACATTTCCCATGATGCTCATGCACTCTGCAGTGTAGTTAAGCATCATGGGAAATGTAGTTCCAAAACATCTGGGGTGCCAAGGTTCGCCATCACTGCCCTAGGAGAAGCGCTCTCCCGGGGGTTTATCTTGCAGGCACTCTCGAGTCCAGCATTCGGCGTTCATAGACACGAATGCCGGACTTGGCCCCGCCTAATTGGATTTGATTGACAGCAGCGGGAGCCAATGGCTGCGCTGCCATCAATCTATCCAATCAAGAGCCTGGACCTCCATGCAGAGAGGGACAGCGCGCCTCTGCTGAGGGAAATACGAGGTTCAGGTAAGTAAAATGGGGGGGACTGCCAGAAGTTTTTTCACCTTAATGCATAAGATGCATTAGGGTGAAAAGACACAAGGGTTTACAACCTCTTTTAAGCAGGTGTTTCAAACTGGTGGCCCTCCAGCTGTTGCAAAACTCCAAGTCCCATCATGCTTCTGCCTGAGGAAGTCGTGCTTGTAACCGTCAGCCTTGCAATGCCTCATGGGACTTGTAGTTTCGCAACAGCTGGAGGGCTGCCAATTATAGACCTCTGCTTTAAAGCGAAGCTCCAGGCTTCTTCAGAAAAAAAATTAAGTCAGCAGCTACAAATTCTGTAGCTGCTGACTTATATATTGGGGCACTTGCCTGTCCAGGAATCCAGTAGTGTCTTCACCTGAGCCAATTTTTCTCCCTTCGCCTTTCAGGACAGCACCTTGGAGAGAGCGTAGCTCCACCTCTTAGACAGGAAACACTGCGTGACAACGCCCCTTTAAAAAGCAGCTGCTTCCACCATGCCATCAGTTTTTAGTGTTTCCTCCGCCATGGTGGAAGCACTGCTTGGGGAACCAGAGGGGCTGCGCTCTCTCCAAGGAGAGGGTTTTGGCAGGACCTCCACGTTTGGGTACTCAGACCAACCCAGCTCCTTCCCTTACGTGAGGAGGGTGCTCCGGTGTCCCTTCCTTCTCCGGCTCACAGGAGTAATGGTCTGCCGGAAGTTTTCCACCCGGGGTGTTCGGGGGGCCGCGGTTGTGCTCAGTAAGAGCGTCCATGCCAGGCCTCTGCATGGCGGCGCCGAATCCCGGACAGCAGGTGATGTCAGTTCCGGTGGGCGGATACTTCCGGCGGGGCGTAGCAGCGATTGGTTCCTGCTGCTGGAACGCAGGAGGAAGGGGCGGGTCCTCTGGCCGGGACTTCCTTTTGTTTGGCACATGGAGCCTAGTACACAGTGCAGCAGCTGCGGATTGCACTATGGAGACAGCGGAATCGTCAGCAGCAATGGCGGATGCAGGCGCCCAGGTTCCCGGCCAGGCCCAGGTAGGAGAGGTGCGGTGGCACCTCTTTCCTTTTATATCACTGGGTGTTTTATCTTTGATGTGGTTATTCAAAACCTGCTGCTGTCTGCTATGGGGTAACAGTTTCCATTAGCAGTTCAGCAAAGGAGTGAGACTCTGGGCACTTAGGGTGTTGGCTGGAGGTACTACTTTTCTCTGAAGCCTTAGTTCTAAAGGACCTGGGTTTTTCTTGTTTCTCTGTTTCAGAAAGCTACTGCCAAATCAGAGAGAACAGGGAGAAAGTGCCCCTCATGCAAAAATCCTTTAAGGGACTCTTGGCCCAAACCACTGTGCAAATCCTGCATTGTGGATTTAGTAAAAGAAGAATCCTCACAAGAGTGCAAAGAGCTCTTATCTTCTGTGAGGAAGGAGTTAGCAGAGGCCCTAGGGACAGTGCGTTCCCTTGTAAAGCACGGCCAGAGTTCCAGCCAAGAGCAGAGTTCTCACTCCAGTTTCCCTCAGTCCACTTCCAGACAGGTGGAAAGTGAGTCGGAGGAGGAAAGGGAAAGCATTCCACCCTCAACCATTGATTCTGAGGAGGAGGAGGTGGAAGAAGAGTCAAGATCATCTAGATATAAGCTGTCACTTGAGGAGGTGGATGAATTACTCAAGGCAATTTATACTACCCTGGAGATCCAGGAAGAAAAGGCTCAGCTGTCTGTGCATGACAAGATGTACCTGGGGCTGGAGGAAATTAAACACAGGGTGTTCCCTGTGCATAAAGTGTTAACAGACACTATTAAAAAGGAATGGAAGAACCCAGAGAGAGGACAGTTTTTTTCCTCAAAAGGAGGTTTCCTTTTGAGGAGAATGAGGAACTATTGTGGAATAAAAAACCAAAAATAGACGCTGCCTTTTCTCAAGTATCTAGGAAGACTGATTTAGCTTTTGAGGACATGGGTATTCTCAAAGATGCTATGGATAAGAGGGCAGATGGGCTACTGAAGAAAGCCTGGGACTCATCTCTAGCTAATCTTAAGCCAGCAATGGCGGCTACGGTTGTGGCTAGGAATCTGGAGTGCTGGTTAGAGCAACTTAAAAATCATGTTGTGGCAGGTACCTCCAGAAAAGACTTATTGGAGTCCTTCCCTACCCTGCTTAAGGCAGTAAAATATATGGCAGATGCCTCCGCAGAATCTATCAGGATGTCAGCCAGGTCCTCTGCGCTTGTTAACTCAGCAAGAAGAGCACTCTGGCTAAAGACCTGGTCAGGGGATTCAGCTTCTAAAGTAAAACTGTGCGGAATTCCCTTTTCAGGAGACCTGATGTTTGGGCCAGAACTAGAGACTGTCCTTGACAGGACAGCAGACAAGAAGAAAGCTTTCCCACAGAAGAAGAAAACGGTACAGCAGAGGAAAAATTTTTCGTCCTTTTCGACAAACCGATAAGGAAAAGGACCACACACAGAAGAGACCCTGGTCTTCTCAGAGAGGAAGAGGTAGAGGTGGGGTACTCTTTAGAACCCCAGAACAAACCCCTAAAAAACAATGACCATCTAGTAGGGGGGAGACTACAGGACTTCTTACCAATCTGGGAAAAAACAACAAAGAGTCCTTTTGTTCTGGGGTTAATCAAAAAGGGTTATCAATTGGAATTCTCACAAAGCCCCCCAAGTCGGTTTTACATCACAAACCTGCCAAAGGATCGGGAAAAGGCTCTGGCCATGAAGTCTCTGTTACAGGAACTGATGCAACAGAAGGTCATTTCCCAGGTTCCGAAAGATCAAGAGGGGAAGGGGTTTTACTCCCACATTTTTATGGTCAAAAAGCCATCAGGAAAGTTCCGCCTGATTCTCAATTTAAAGGTTCTAAATCGATCCATAAAATACAAAAAATTCAGGATGGATACGATTTTCTCAGTAAGGAACTTGCTAACCCCCAAATGTCATATGGCTTCCATCGATTTGAGAGATGCCTATCTCCATATACCAATAGCGCCCCCATCACAAAGGTTCCTGCGTCTTGCAGTCAATCTGGGGGGAGGGGAGATTTGGCACCTGCAGTTTCGGGCTCTGCCTTTCGGTCTTTCCTCTTCTCCCAGGGTATTCACAAAAGTGATGGCGGAATCTTTGGAGCCCCTGAGACTGAAGGGGATTTCAATAGTACCCTATTTGGACGATCTGCTACTGTTTGCAGACTCAAGGGGTCAAGTAGAGGTCAACCTACAGACAGTTCAAACACATTTAAGAGGTTTGGGATGGCTTCTCAATCTTCAGAAGTCAAACTTAATTCCATCTCAAAGGGTAAGGTTTCTGGGGTACGAAATAGACTCGATAGAACAGAGAATTTTTCTACCCCAGGAGAAAATAGAGAAGATGCAGTTGACCCTGATAACACTTCAATCCAACGCAGAGATCTCTGTAAGACAAGCCATGTCCGCTCTGGGACTGTTGACAGCAGCAATTCCTTCGGTACAGTGGGCCAGGTTGCATTCCCGTCCTCTGCAATCGGATATCCTGATGAATTGGTCATACCAGGAACCTCTGGAGAAGAAATTCAACTTGGGGGCAAGAGCAAAAAAGGTCTCTCTGGTGGTGGAGGAACCTAGGAAACGTTTCAAAAGGGCTTCCTTGGGTCTTTCCGGTAACCAGAAGGCTGACTACAGATGCCAGCGCCTGGGGATGGGGAGCTCACCTGGAAGAAAAAACGGTTCAGGGAGTTTGGACCAAACCAGAAGCAAGAAGATCTTCAAATTGGAGAGAGTTAAAGGCTGTTCACTTAAGCCTCCTCTCCCTCCAGGAATTTCTAGTGAATCAACATGTCCAAATATTGTCAGACAATATGACGACAGTATTATATTTAACAAAGCAAGGGGGCACAAAAAGCAAAACCCTAATGGGTCTAGCGCATCAGATCCTAAGATGGGCAGAGAACAATGTGGCCTCTCTATCAGCAGTCCATCTAAAGGGGACGGAAAACACCTTAGCAGATCTCCTCAGCAGGAAAGAAATAAGGGAAGCAGAGTGGTCTCTCAATCAGGAATTATTCGAAAAGATTTCCAAGAGTTGGGGTCATCCCCAAGTGGACCTCTTTGCAAAAGAGGAAAATGCAAAAATACCAGTCTTCTTCTCTCTTCAGAGACAGGATCAAGCTCTCGGAGTAGATGCGTTAGCTCACAAATGGGACTTCCATCTGTCCTACGCTTTTCCCCCGTTCCAACTGATACCAAAGGTGTTAGCCAAATTCAGATTGGAGTCCACGGAGCTAATATTAATAGCTCCTTATTGGCCAAAAAGACCCTGGTTTTCAACCTTGATGAACCTCTCAGTGAAACCTGCTTGGAGATTACCAATCAGGACAGACCTGTTGAGTCAGGGCCGAATTCTCCATCCAGATCCAGCTTACCTCAACTAACAGCTTGGTTTCTGAAGAACAAATCTTAAGACGGAAGGGTTTATCAGAGAGGCTTATTTCTACCCTTCTTGCAAGTAGAAAAAAAGTGACGAGAGACATTTACTTTAAAGTCTGGAAGATCTATAATTCTTGGTGTTCCAGTAAAAACTTTGATTTTCGTACCACATTTTCAGTTTTGGAATTTCTTCAAGAGGGATTGGAGAAGGGGTTAGCAGCAAGTACGCTCAAGACGCAGGTAGCTGCTTTATCAGTTTTTTTGGAAAGAACCCTGTCAGGGGAACCTTTAATAATCAGATTTTTTAGGGCAATGGCAAAAGTAAAGCCTAGACCTGTTGTTAGTTTTCCCAAATGGGATTTATCTTTAGTTCTTCAGGGTCTAACTATGGCACCGTTTGAACCCATAGAAGAAGCATCATTACGTTTCTTGACGTTAAAGACTATTTTATTGGTAGCAGTAACTTCCGCACGTAGAATTAGTGAGTTACAAGCCCTTTCAATTAAAGAGCCCTTCATGAGATGTCTACAGGATAGGGTAGTCTTAAGGACGGATCCAGCATTTCTACCAAAGGTGGCTTCAGTTTTTCACCGTACACAGGAAATCATTCTCCCTACTTTTTGTCCTTTACCTTCGGGAGCAGGAGAAGAAGCTTTCCATACCCTTGATGTCAGGAGGTGCCTGCTTAAATATCTGGAAAGAACAAAGGAAATCAGAAAGTCATCCTCACTCTTTGTTTTAATGGAAGGTACTCACAAAGGAGGTAAAGCTTCCAAAAGCACCCTTGGAAGATGGTTAAAGCAGGCCATCAAAGAGGCATACATATCTTTGGGTCTGGAACCTCCGGAAGGGGTATTACCTCATTCTACTCGAGCAGTGGCGGCATCATGGGCAGAAAGGGCTGGGGCATCTCCTGAGCAAATCTGCAAGGCTGCCACATGGTCCAGTTTTTCGACCTTCATAAGGCACTACCGCTTGGATCTACTATCAGCCTCGGACCAATCATTTGGTAGGAAGGTTTTGCAGGCAGTAGTCCCACCCTGAAGTAAGTTTCTCGGTTATCCTCTCCAAGGTGCTGTCCTGAAAGGCGAAGGGAGAAAACCTTAGTTAGACTTACCGGTGACGGTATTTCTACGAGCCTTTCAGGACAGCAGCCTACTTCCCTCCCTTGGTTATCATATGTAAAGTATAATTATAGGACCTGGTAATTGTCTGATTATATTTTCCAGCATGTCGGAGGATTTCTCGGTAACAACTGATGGCATGGTGGAAGCAGCTGCTTTTTAAAGGGGCGTTGTCACGCAGTGTTTCCTGTCTAAGAGGTGGAGCTACGCTCTCTCCAAGGTGCTGTCCTGTAAGGCTCGTAGAAATACCGTCACCGGTAAGTCTAACTAAGGTTTTTTTTTTTTTCCCAATCTTCCCTTGGGTGCTGCCGCCACCATTTCTTGTAAGGGCTTAACAGCTGGATCCCCGCTGTGCTTTGTGAATGGCCTGGCAGCAGGTGGAGGAAAGGTACCAAACATGAGGATGACTTCGGCCGCAGCGAAATCACCAGAAAGTTGGAGTGGGTACCTGTCAAAACCAGGTACCTGGTTCCCCTGAAAGGTGCCAAATGTGGCAGTGGAGGGGGGGTGGGGGAGGTAAACAAGCAGAGCTTCCCATTTTGGGTGGAGCTCCGCTTTGACGCTTCAAAGGCTAAGTCCACCTTTTGCAAAAAAACAAATGCACCTACCATATATGTGCAGAAACAAGTGCATTTATTGTTTGCAGCGCGTTCCATCTGTAATCGATGAACCGCAGTTGCAGTGCCCGTCTTTTCTTGCAGTTCTGTGCTGAGGTACATACTTTACTTTAGCTTTCTAACAATCTATCAATGGACAAGTGCAGTGGCAGATGGGACCTGTAGTTTATCCATTCACAGGTCTCCATAAATTAATGACATGAGTGTGCTGGCAGAGGTCTGCTTGGCACCCTAAATACAGCTGTGGCACAGTCTTAAAAGTGGAGTTATCCTTTAAAGCTGATTGTTTTGTGTCCTTGGGGACACAAGGAAGTGGTTTGTTTGGAGGGGGGGGGGGGGATGGTCTTGTTTACAGATCGTTTGCAATTCAAATGGCTCTCATGGAAACCATTGTAAACGTTGTGCTGATTGTGCTTTATTGAACAGGCTGCATTACCCTACAGCAATCGGCCTTCTGTAACTTCCCTTTCAGACATTGTTAGGACAGTAGCGGGTTGAGGAATGTGTTCAGTTAGGGGATTGTAAATGGGATGTAAACAGATTCCAGGAATGATTTGGCCTCCGACTAACAGCCAATGAGCTAAAAGTGAAAAATGAGGTCCTACTAGACGACTGCAGGGTTGGCCCCTTTTGCAGGTACAGCTATGTAAAAAACTACAAAGAAGTGCCTATACTGTGTAAAATCCAGTAATACGCGGCCTCATCCTACTCTGCACATTCTGTTCTCTATTTTTAGACACTGCCGAGTTTGTAGAGGCCGATCTGCTGACAGCCCTAAAGGAGAAGTACAGCCAAAGCTCATTGGGCTGTACTTCTGTGGATCACAGGAGTGCAGTTTGACCTGAAGCCTGCTGTCGGCTGACTTCAGAGTCGGTCCAGGCTCGGGAAAGATCGTGACTATATGGTCAGGATCCGCCCACATGCCTGGACCCGCACCCCCTCTCAGTGAGCCTGATCCAGCCGATCCTACCCCTCCATAGCTCGGCGCTCCAGTGAGTGCGGGCGGGCAGCACAGAGCACACCACATTTAAATTGACGGCTTTAGTTTTGCTTTAATTTACTGCTGCTCAGGGGCTCTGGGCTTCAGCAAAATGGCAGCCTCCAGCAAGAAGAAACGGGCAATTTACAGCACACACAAATGCTGGTCACAGAATTATTAATGTGGAATGTAAAGAACATAATTTTTTTTTTTTTATCAAGTTAGAATGAGTAAAGTTCTGCTTTAAACAGCAACTCTAGGCAGATGTAAAACGCTGACATTTATTCAGCGCTGTATTTATTAAACACTTGCCACATATTTTACTGCGGCCGGCATGAGCAGGCTGGATCATGCACAGCCAGTTCCAGGTTATCACGCCACTCCTATGACTGCTGTCTGGTCTTGGGGGCTGGGGCATCACGTAGGTCAGGGGTCGGCAACCTGGGGCCCTCCAGCTGTTGTGGAACTACATTTCCCATGAGGGATTGCAAGGCTGGCAGTTACAATTACTCCCAGAGGCATGATGGGACTTGTAGTTCTGCAACAGCTGGAGGAGCACCAGGTTGCTTACCCCTGACGTAGGTGATTCCCCGGCTTGGCATGAATGTAGGTGTAGTTTGTGTCTCCTCCCATGCAGGAAAGAGAAGTCTGCAGCATGTAAAGCGGTTTTAGCAATTGAAGATGATTTCCACAAGGCTAGGGTTGCACTCATATCATTATCTGTACCGATTGAGTGTTTTCACAAGTATTCGTGACAATGCTTTGATGCCCAAAACCAATGCCTTGCTGTGCAATAAGCCCATAAAAAATGACTGGACTCAAATAGCACTGCAAAGAATTGCATGCGGGAATACGGTTCCCACACTGCTCCTGTGTAAACTTAGGTTTGTCATAGTGATTTCAGCTGGGGGTCCCCCAGGAGCGGTGGGGAAAACCGCATACGTTTCAGGCCGGAAACGCACTGCATTCCTGGTAAAAAAATCGCTTGCCTTTGTTTGCAGTGTAATTTTGAGGCCATTCGATTTTGTATCGGCTCAAATCGTAAGCAAAGGTATTGGTACTCGCTGGCTTATCACTATCGGTGCAACCTTATTTATGGCGCTATCATTAAAGTGGTTGTAAAGGCACAAAGTTTTTTTACCTTCATACATTCTATGCATCAAGTTAAAAAAACCTGTGTGCAGCAAGCCCCCCCCCCCCCCCCCCCCCCCCCAAATGAACCCAGTCTCAATCCAGCAATGCCGACGAGAGCCTCTCTGGGGACTTGTACTACTTATTGGTTTTTGGCAGCAGTGGGAACCAATCGCAGCCAGTGAGCCAATTGGACGATGGAGGGGCGGTTGAACCGCGGCTCCTTGTGTGACTGGGGGACACAGAGCCTCAGTTGCACCCATAGCAAGCTGCTTGCTGTGGGGGTACCTGACAAGAGGGAGGGGCCAGGACCGGTGGGGGACCCGAGAGGACCATTACACAGAGCAGGTAAGTATAACATTTAATTTATTTTTTTGTTAAAATGAGATTTACAATCACTTTAATAGAATCAGTGTTTCAATATTGGCAAGAAAACCCCGTTTACAAGAACAATAATTCCTGCCAGCAGCTAACATTAGTACGTGTCTGTGCAGGCAATGATGATGCAACGGTCTGCCATCGCAGTAACATAGAGGGGATAATGTAGGGCCTGTATGGAAAACCCGTTTTATGTTTTCATTTAGATTTTTGTATGCTTTTTTTTTTTTTTATTTCAGACGAAATGGCGGTTAATGTTTATTCCACATCAGTGACAAGTGACAATCTGAGTCGTCATGACATGCTGGCATGGATCAACGAATCTCTGCAACTCAACCTGACCAAGATAGAGCAACTCTGTTCAGGTAACATGAAAGTGTCCTACTAAATGGAGAAACATGAATTATAGTATTCTAAGGGGAACTGCAGATGAAGAATTCAGTAAGCAGCCTGCATCTGTTTGTTTTTAGGGGCCTATTGTGGAAAAAAATATTACAAAACAATTTGGGCTTTTAGCAGTAACTGGAACCTGATTGGCCCATCAATTTTAAACGTAGTCAACCCCTCGTTCCATATTTAGGAGCAAACACTACCTTCTGTGGAACCTTCACATGTCCGAATCTGTAATACACGTCAACGCATTGTTTTCCTGTACTTCCATTAATATGCAAATTTGGTGAGAATGGGATGATGCTCTGCTGTCTGTACTGTGCCTCTCCACCGCTCTCCTTCCTGATGCTTCTCTCTCATCAACCACTTCGGCGCCAATGTTTTTAACATCCTTCGTGACAGGCAATTTTTTTTTTTTTTTTTTCAAATAACATTTTATTTTGTATTTGTATTACAAGATTACATAAAATGCAATGAGTAATAAAATTTAATAAAAGAGTCATTTAAACATTTAATGTAAAGAAAAAAAAAGAGGGGGGAGAAGAATAGAAAGGTAAAGAAGAAGGGGGGGTGGGTGGTTGTTATAGTGACTTGTTTACTTGTCATGGTGGGTCCTCCCGGAGGTGCCACAGTTCCCATATTTTATTATGTGCTTCCAGCCTATCCTGTATTCTGGCCGTCATCTGTTCCATCAACTCCACATCTTTAATCCTGGCGTATAGGGCTTCAGGAGTGGGGGGGGAAGTTTTTTTCCAATGTAGGGCGACCAGACATCTCGCCGCTGTAAGAATATGGCGCATTAATTTTTTATATGGCTTAGGGATTTTTAGTTGTAGGACCCCTAGAAGGAAGGACTTGGGAGTCATGGGGACCTGTATTTCCAAAAGACCGGTCAGCAATCGGTGCACCTCTGCCCAGTAGGGAGTGATCAGTGGACAGCTCCAATATATGTGGAGGAGTGTTCCTTTTTCTTTCTGACAGCGCCAGCAGCGGTCGGAGCTGGTGGGATATATGGCATGAAGGATATCCGGAGTCATATACCAATATAGGATTATTTTATAAGCGTTTTCTTTATATAGCGTACAGAGGGAGCTTTTCGCCGCCTGTGTCCATATCGTCTGCCATTGCTCCATAGGGAGTTCCTCCTCGAGGGCCTTTTCCCATCTGATCATATAAGCGTGTTTACCCTTAGTTTCTAATGGGTAGGCATTTATTATTTTGTAAATATCAGAGATTAGGCCCTTCTGGGCTGTACCTCCCATGATCAGATTTTCGAAAGGCGTTGGAGGGGAGAACTGTAGATCAGACGCTATGGACAGGGCATAATGGCGTATTTGTAGGTAGCTGTAGAAGGCTTGACGCGGGAGGCCATATTTGGTCTGGAGATCAGAGTATGGCAATAGCCTGCGGGTTCTAGGGTCTATTATGTGTCCATAGTGGAAAAGGTTCCGTGACGACCACGGGTGAGACATCTGGTGAGTAAGGCTGTCTGGGATTTTGGGGTTGCAGATAAAGGATGTTAAGACCGATTTTTCTGAGGATAACTCATGTTCATGTGATATTTTATTCCACAGTCGGCGAAGATGGGACACGGCTCCTAGTAGGCGCTCAGGGGGGACCTCTGCCCTCGCGTTCCATAGTAGGTTATTAGGGTGGGTTGGAGCTAGCCATATTTTTTCAATCTCCGTCCACCTATTATAGGACCGTTGAGTAAACCAGGAGGCTATAGCTCGCAATTGGGTGGCTTGGTAATATTTAATGAGATTGGGGAACGCGAGACCCCCGTCCGAGCGTGCCGCCATCATCACCGACCGAGGGACCCTATGCCTTTTGTAGTTCCAGGTAAATTTAAAGAGGTCAGATTGCAGTTTACTTAGGTGGCTGCGGGGAACAGGGATGGGTAGAGTCTGGAAAAGGTAAAGTAGTTTTGGGAGGATTGTCATCTTAATTGATGCGATCCGACCTAGCAGGGAAATGTGGTGTTTTTTCCAGGATGTCAGTAGGGCTCTGATGGAACGGTATATGGGGGGGAAGTTTTCCTGATATAAAGTGTTGAACTTTGTAGTGATATGTACCCCTAGGTATTTTAATGAGGTGGTTTTCCAGTGATAAGTGAAATTTGCTTTCAAGTGTGTCGTTTCCGTATCCGAGATGTTGATTGGGAGGGCCTCTGACTTAGAGGTGTTAATTTTATAGCCTGACAGGGCACCGTACCTGTCTAGCTCTGCGTGTAAGTTTGGTAAGGAGATTCTAGGTTGGGTTAGGGTGAGGATCACGTCGTCCGCGAACAACGAGATCTTGTACTCCCGACCTCTAACGGGGATCCCCCTAATGTCCTGATTACCTCGGATAGATGCCGCTAGGGGTTCGACACATAGTGCGAATAATAGGGGTGACAGCGGGCATCCTTGGCGTGTGCCGTTTGTTATCGAGAAAGCTGGGGAAATAGCAAAGGGAGTTCTAACTTGTGCGGAGGGATTTGTATAAAGGTGTTTTATGGCTCTCAGGAACGGTCCTCGAAATCCCACGTGTTGTAATGTGGCGAACAGGAAGGGCCACCCAAGTCGGTCAAAGGCCTTTTCAGCATCCAGGCTGAGTAGCAAAGCCGCCGTGTTCTCCCTATTCGCCACATCCACTAGGTCAATCACCTTCCTGGTGTTATCCCCTGCTTGCCTAAGGGGGACAAAGCCCACCTGGTCCTTGTGAATCAGGGATGGGAGTATCATGTTCAACCGGAGTGATAGTAGTTTAGTGAAAATTTTTAGGTCTGAGTTCAGCAGAGCAATGGGTCTATAGTTGGCACATAGGGTGGGGTCTTTTTCTGGTTTAGGGATCAGAGTAATGTATGAACGCTGCATATCTGACGGGATGGGGGAGTCTCGGAAAAAGGCATTGAAGAGTTTACACATATGGGGTAAGAGGATGGGGAGGGTGGCTTTGTAGTATTCGTAGGGAAGCCCGTCTGGGCCAGGGGCCTTGTGTGTTGGGAGAGTTTTTATAGTCTGTTCTAATTCCTCTTCAGTGATCGGCAAGTTTAAGGTGGCCAGGTCAGAGGATTGGAGCTTTGGGACTCCACTCTCCTCCAGATAGTGCTGCATTCGGTGGAGGAGGTCTGGGGGGGCGGGATTACTTGGGATATTGGGGTTATTGTAGAGGTCCTGATAGTATTCTGCAAAGGTATCGGCAATGTCTTTGGGGTGGGATAATAGAGAGCCTAAGTTATTCTTAATTTGGTGTGGTGTGCATGTGTGAGAATTATCACGTAGTTTTTTCGCCAATAGGGAATGTGCTTTGTTGCCCTTATCGTAATATAGTTGTCTTAGTTTGATGATGGCTTTTTCCACCCGCCCCATTGCTAGATCGCTCAGGGTTGTTCGCAGTTTTACGACTTTTTTAAGGAGAGTTAGGGTTGGGGACCGTTGTAGTTGGGTTTCTAAAGCCCTAAGTTCTTTTTCAGTTTGGAGTTTTGTGGCCAGAGCATCTTTTTTCATAGCAGAGGACAATGCCATGCATCTGCCTCGGATCACGGCCTTGTGGGCTTCCCATAGTGTGGATATAGATATGTCAGGGGTGTCATTTTCTTTGAAATAGTGAGTTAAAGTGGATAGTAATTCCGTTTTCGATGGGATGTGTTGAAGGAGGAATGTGTTTAGTTTCCAATTGTATGGTCTACTGGTAGTGATACCTAACTCCAACTTAAGTGAGATAGGCGCGTGGTCAGACCATGAAATCGGTAATATCTGTGCTTCTTTTGTATGTCTAAGTGCAGTATTATTTACGAAGAAGTAATCGATGCGTGAGTGTATTTGGTGGGGGGCCGAGTAGAACGTGTATTGCCGATCGCCAGGGTGGAGGGCTCTCCAGGCATCAAAGAGAGCATAACGTCTAGAGAGTTTGCGGAATAGCTTTGAGTCCCTCAGGGCACGAGCCGGTACTGTCCTGGGGCCCACCACCTGGCGATCCGCAGTTGCGGAGTGGGTTAGATTAAAGTCGCCCCCCACTACTAATAATTCATGTTCAGATTTAAAGAGTCGGGTAAATACTTTAGTCAGGAAGTTATATTGTTTAATATTGGGGGTATACAGGGTGCAGAGAGTGAGTGCCTGTTTTTGCCATTGTCCTTGAATGATGACAAAGTGGCCATTTGGGTCGCTATATTGTGCCGTACATTTAAAGGGAGATCCATTTTTAATGAGGATGGCGACCCCTGCTCGTTTATGTAGACCTGAAGAGTGGTATATTTGGGGGAAATGTTTGGAAGCAAATGAAAATGAGCCCCCCTTATCAAAATGTGTTTCCTGGACAAATATGATATCTGCCCCAGATTGTTTAAATTCCCTCATCGCCAGATGTCTCTTTTTGTCAGAATTTAGGCCGTGAACGTTTAAAGATAAGATCTTAGCCATGGTGTCAGATTGGGGGAGGTGGGTGTCTTACCTGATGTGGAGAGGATGTCCAGAAGGCGGTGGGTTGGCTGCGCACCTACCCCAAAAGTGGAGTCAGGCGGGTACCACAGGTTATCCGTTGAGTCACTTGATGTCAGATAGATGTGGGGGGGGGAGACGGGTAAAAAGAAAGGGAGAAAGGAAGAGAGAGGAAGAAAGATAAACACGTGATTAGTACAAATCAAACAGGTATAAGTTCGAACCATTAACAAACGACCTTGAGAGGCAAAAAGGCCTAGGTCTGTACGGGATTCCAAGGATCCCCCCAACTGTGGCCCAGGCAGACCCGTCGGGTGGATGCAAGGGAGCCCTAATTTGGTCATATAAAAAACACGAACTGTAAAATAGTTACAACTGCTATCAATTAACCAAGGGGGGGTGGTCAGAGGTGAAACCTACTACTCTCTCAAATCTCCGTGGAGATGTGCCCATTTTGTAAACTGAAATGTGAGCTTAAGGCGTAATAAGGGGGGGACTAAGTAAACTATAATGTCCAGGGCAAGTTCACCAGTGGTATCTGGTGGTCAAAGAAGCCATTAGTATGCATCCTTGAGATGCTGTTGGGACAACTGAAGTCAGCCATTTCCGTGCTTGGTACTCTTGCGTGAAGCATCTTTGTTTCGGGATCTGTTGGATGAAGAAACCTTCTGCCAGGTCGCGGGTGGTACAGGTGGATTAGTGATCAGGTCCCATTCTGGAAGACGGGGGGCGGATATTCCCACCGTGTTGCAGAAAGTTTGTAGGTCTTCTGGGTAACGTAGGATGGCAGATTTGCCTTGATTTTTGGCTGTGAGGCTGAAGGGAAAACCCCAGCGGTAAGGGATATTTTCTTCTTGTAAAATGCGTAGTAGAGGCTGAAGAAGTCTACGCTTCTGTAGTGTGATCCATGAGAGATCAGGGTATAACTGCACCTGAGCATTTTTGTAAGTCACTCTGCGTGCTAAGCGAGCCTGTCGCATAATGTCCTCTTTTAGGGGGTAGGAGTTAATCCTGCAGATAATGTCTCTTGGTTGTGTAGTGGCATTCTTGGGTCGCAGGGCTCGATGGGCTCTGTCCATTTCTATGAACTTAGTAACGGGTTCACCTAAGAGATTGTTAAACACATCTTGTAGAGTATGTTGGATGTCTTCTGGGCCTTCAACTTCTGGGATTCCTCTCACCCGAATGTTGTTCCTGCGCCCTCTGTTGTCCAAGTCTTCCATGTGACGCTGCATATCTCTTAACATCATGTGGTGGTCTTCCCCCTGGAGTTGGGTTCTGTGGACTGCCAGCTTGGTCTCCTGAATCTCTTCTTCAGCCATTTCCACTCTGTCAGCTAGATGTTTAAGGCCTGACTGGAGCACTTGTATTTCCGAGCGACACGTGGACTTTACATCCTCTATTAGCTGTCGGAAGTCTTCTTTAGTGGGGATCGCTTGCAAATATGTTTGCCACTGTGGGGGTGTTGGTTGGGGGTGCTCTGTTAGCGTGGACCGCTGTGCCGGAGGTGTGCGGGGTGGTAGAGGTGGGGGGTCTGATGTGGTGAGGCCCAAGGCCTGGTGCGCTGTTCTCGGTGGGGAGTCCCAGGTTCCACTCCAGGTTGAAGGCCGGGCAGGTGGGGTGGCCCCTGTTGTATCCGTCCACTGAGAGTGGGGATTGGGTAGGCTCACTTTTTGGGCATAGGTGGTCTGTGGTACTGTCCAGTCTCTGGGCAAGCCCAGCGCCTGTGGAGGCGCTAACTTTTGGGCCTTTGGTGGCGGTGAGGCAGGCTCTGCATGGCTGTGGGATGTTGAGTGTGCAGCGGGTTCCGGAGGGATGCCACTAGCTGGGTGCTTGGGGACCGGCAAGGCCGGAAAGTCCACAGAAAAAACTGAGGAGGTCGGTGAGTCCGGTTCAGTGCCATGTAAACAGGGGTCTGATGCTGTCCTCAGCAAGCGAGGAAACGCCTCTGAGCACTGTGTGTACTGCTGGGGGCCATGCTGTGTTGCCTCATGAGGCGGGGAGCTGGAAGGGGGACTCACCGCTCCCGGGTTGTGCGGTCCGTTTGTGTTGCCCAGCGGTGCGGGTCCGGAGTCTGTGGGTGACCGCTGTGGTGAATACGGCGTCGGAGAGGTCCGGGCGGAGCTCTGAGTGTAGGCCGCAGGTGGATCCGGCGCCATCTTGGCTGTTCCGGTCTGTGGCATGTCCGACGGCGGAAAGAAGGACCGGAGGTCCGCGGAAGTTCCCGGAGGAGGTAGGGATGATCCCCTGGCTGCCGTGGATCTGGTGGTCCTAGACTTGCCCATAAGCGTGCTGTGTGGTGTCCCCTATACGCCGTTGTTTCCCGGGCTGAGAGAGAGCAGAGGGATCAGGCTGCCATCCAGAGCGGCTTCCGGTCACGCCCCCCCGACAGGCAATTTTTTTGTTGTGCGGCACTGCTTTACTTTAAAGTGGTTTTAAACCTTTGTTTTAAAAAAAACAAATGTGCCTATTCTTACCCTTTTCCTCTGCTTCTGGGGTCCCCCCGCTGGCGATCCAGGCAGGTCTTTTTATGGGGGCACCCATGTACGCTCCCTTGCGAGTCCCACTGCTGTGTTCGTTAAACTCTGCCCCACTCCTGTGTCATGGCATTTGATGGACAGCAAAGCTGCCCAATGAGGAGGGAGACGGCGTCTTGAGCCGCTGCTGTCGTGCACATCGCTGGATTTTTTTTTTTTTTTTTCTCTTTTTGTACAGGCGTTTTGAAGTTCAAAAGGTCACCAATGTGAAAGAATGAAAATACCTGTAATCAGCTAAAAAAAGCAGCTCGTGTACTTTTTTGAGCGATGAATGTTTTTGCTTTAGGCGAGAGAACGCTCAGATGTGAACAAGGGCCATTGAAATGAATGGGATTGGTCTTGTTGGGCTTTTTTTTTTTTTTTAAAGTTTTGATCAAAATGTATTCTGCTACAGGTTTTTGGTTAAAAAAAAAAAAAAAATCCCAATAAGCTTATTGTGTGTGTGTGTGTGTGTGTGTGTGTGTGTGTGTGTGTGTGTGTGTGTGTGTGTACTTATTTATTATTATTCAGGATTTATATAGCGCCAACAGTTTGCGCAGCGCTTTACAACATCGGGGGAAGACAGAACAATTACAATACAATTCAATACAGGAGGGATCAGAGGGACCCGCTCGTTAAAGTTTACAATCTAGATAGATTGTAAGCTATATACAATTTTTTTTATTATTTTTTCTTCTTTTTAACCACTTCCCGCCTGGCCCATAGCAGATGCTGGGCGCTGGTTCAGTTATCCTGACTGGGCGTCATATGACTTCCAGCAGGATAACATGGGGGCGGCGATCGGTGGAGCGGTGTGTCAGCCTGACACAGCGCTCCACCGATCCTGGTAAAGAGCCTCCGGCGGAGGCTCTTTACCACGTGATCAGCTGTGTCCAATCACGACTGATCACCATGTCAATAGGAAGAGCCGTTGATCGGCTTTTCCTGAACTCGTGTCTGACAGACGCGAGTCGAGGAGAGCCGATCGGTGCCTCTCCTGACGGGGGTCTGCGCTGATTGTTTATCAGCGCAGCCCCCCCCTCAGATCACCACACTGGATCACCAGGGAAGGGGCAACATGTGGATGGCCAGGTATGTACTCCATGGCCATCCACATGTGCCCAATCTGTGCCCACAAATGGGCACTGATTGGCACCAACATGTTTCAGGTCTGCCCATCAGTGCCACCAATCGGTGCAGCCATATCAGTGCCCGTCAGTGCAGAAGAAAACTTACTTATTTACAAAAAATTTTAACAGAAACAAAAACTTTTTATTTTTTTTTTTTTTTTTTCAAAATTTTCGATCTTTTTTTATTTGTTGTGCAAAAAATAAAAACCACAGAGGTGATCAAATATCACCAAAATAAAGCTCCATTTGTGGGAACAAAATGATAAAAAAATGTGTTTGGGTACAGTGTTGTATGACCGCGCAATTGTCATTCAGATTGCAACAACGCTGAAAGCTGAAAATTGGCCTGGGCGGGAAGGTGTCTAAGTGCCTGGTATTGAAGTGGTTAATTAGTAATGGTGAAGATCAGCAACTTTTATAACAGGACTGTGATAGTGCAGCGGGCAACCTGCCACTGACATCAATGCTGTTATTACAGTGATCAGTGCTGCTATTATACTCACTGTACTAATGACACTGGGCAGGAAGGATTTAACGCCTAGGTTGACCAAGGGGTTAAATATGTGCCTAACAAGTGTTTGTGTGTACTGCTTTTACTGGGGAGCCAGTTAGGCACCACCCTACCTGGAAAAGCAGAATGCCGTATATACATATTTTGATTCTGTGCAGCTGTCCCCTCTGTAGCAGTAAAGCTACACTGCATGGTCAGCAACTGGTTAAAGCAGCTCCTGGATCTTGGGAAATTGTTCTGTGAGCAAATCTTGTTTGGTAACTGCTATTTTTCCCAAGATTCTGCCCAGGTTTCCTCCTCCCTGCTCAGCTCACTAAACAAGAGCGATTGTTTGTGACAACTGGCTAATGCTGCCAGTGGGGGTACACAGCCACGATCACCGCAGGTATAGAGAGAAGTGACAATTGCCTCTTCCATCCTTGGCTTGTGGGGTGTTTTTTTTTTTTTTTTTTTTTTTTAAAGCTAATTTCCAGGCAACTATTGAGCACCGCCCCCTTTAACCTCTCTTGTATGGGAAGAGAAGATCTATTCACATTCTGTCATCCAGGTCTCAACTGTGCCATTTTCAGGTGCGCGTGCTGCTAAATGAGTGCTGTACATGCGTCCACTTTGACTGACTGGTCTGTCAACGTCCCCTTTCTCTGACATCGTGGCTGCTGACCCCTCTTCTGCTTCCTGGGACGACTCCGCTGCTGGGCAGACAATAGGAAGTGCCCGTATTGTGCAGGCAGTGACACGGACACCTGAAAAAGCACCCCTCCTGTTAACTGAACAGGACTGGAGACTTGGAGCTTGAGTATCAGATGACCATGGCATTGGGTGTAAAAAAATAAATATATATATATTTTTTTTTTTTTTGGCATACTAATGATCACTTGGAAGGGGTGGGTGGGTTTAATATTTGTCTGGTGATGGGCTTCAAATGCAGCACTAAAAACCTCCGAATTAAAAGCCAGAGCTCCAATGAAACCACAAAATTTACTGAAGTCATTAATGAATAAATATAATAGTTAAGCACATGGAGTACTACATAAAGCGTCGGTGTCACTGTGTATTGTTCTGTATGCTCAACTATTGTTTTTTTGTATTTCTGACCTCCTTATAATTCTTTGTTTCATTGGGTGTGCTGGCTTTTTGTTCTGAAGTTATCACATTGTTCAACTATTAAAGAATAAGTTCACCTTTGGGAATATGTTACAGGTTCCACCCATTTTTAGAGTGTAACATGTTCCTGCAGCTGTGCTCCACCCATTGTCGCCGCAGTTCTGTGAATGACTGCCTACGGAAGGCTTATGGCTTGTAGTTCTCGGTGAGCAGCGAGTGTGCTTGTGAGTGCACTCATAGTCTACTGAATTTCCTTTTATTCAGGAACTGCCTGTATGGGAAGTACAGGCAGACGGCTAAACTGAAAAGTCCACAGCAGCGTGGTATTGCACCCACAATCTGCTAATCTCCGGATGCAGTGTGTTACAGGCTCCTAAGGAGAAAACAAAAATTGTAAATGCACATTTTTGCAGGTAAAACAAAATGTGCATCTTATTCCTCTGCTGTCCGGATACACTGATCTGTGGCTGCAGCCCGCTGAGCGAGACGTATTCCAAAAAGACTTTTCAACAGAAGTCGATCGTTGGTTTGACTTATGTCAAGCGAAAGCGGTCCCACATATATCTAAATTTGCTCGCTCCCCGCTGAACTGGCTGAATTTTGATCCATCTGTGGCTAGCTTTAGTTGGCTTAGGTTTCCCTGTTTGGTGTCCAGGACAATGTCGGGTTGTGTGTTTGTTTTTTTTTTGTTTTTTGTTTTTTTGTCACACACAGTTGAGTTGCAGTCATTTGCAGCCTTCTCTTGTGTGGTTTCTGTGTTGTTGCTCAGTGACTCTCATCATTTATTGTCCCGTTGTAACAATGCTTGCTTTGAGAATGCTAAATAACTGGTCAGTTGAGACTACTGGTTAAAATCATTAGAGCTTTCAGTGCTAGGGCAACAAAGTATAGCTGAAGGCAAAACTTCTCTTTTTTTTTTTTTTTTTTTTTTTTTTTTTTTTTTTTTTGTAGTGTCCCCAGAAAAGTCTGATGGGAAATCTTGCAATGGGGACACTAGTTCTGGTGACCTGGGGGACCCCAAGGGATTTCCTCCTTTGTTGCTGACCCAGAAAGTGATATGTTTGATGTCACTTCCGGGTCAGCCTCTGTCCCCGGCTTGGATGGGCAGAAATGGATGGAATGCAGTGCAATCTGCATTGCATTATATTCAGTGGAGCACAGGGGAGACATCCAGGGTCTAAAAGACTTTAGATGTCTACTTAAAGAGAACCTGTCACCAAAAAAATCATCACATGGGATACTTTCTCCAAGCGTCTTCCAGGACAGCCCATGAGACCTGGGGCTCCTCCTATCAGGACTGGAAACACATTACACCCACCAGATAAAAGGGCAGTCCCACAGGCTCCATGTCTGTTATTAGTGTTTCCTCGGGGGGGAGGGGGAGAGGAAGTGTAACATGTTCCTGGAACCTGGTCCCCTAGGTCTCATGAGCAGGGGCTCTAAATGACTGTTTGGGGTATGTCGCTAACTTTTTTTTTTTTTCTGCCAGAAGCAGCATCTCCGCTGGGGAAGTTGGCTGTGCTGCTGTCCCCTGTTCTCAGTGCCTGGAGACGGCCAGGACCGGGGTGATGTCGGCTCCTAAGCATGGTGTATAGCACGAAGGCTCAAGCAGAGGTAGAGCTCGGCGGTATCCTTTCCCCACTGGCAGCGTGGCTTGTATGTGCAGGGGAAAGAGGGAAGCTGCGACGCTCGAGGGGGCGGAGCTACTGCACTCCAAGCTGGCCCACAGGAAGTACCCAGCGAGGGTCACTTCCAGGGCATATGACATCATCAGACGCCGGTTCTCCATAAACGGCACGAACAGGGGACGCTGGCTTTTGGTGTTTTATGGTGAGAAGCAGCGAGGCTGTGGGCGACCAGAGGTGCAGGCTGGATCCTTCTGCAGTACCTGCACAGGCAGTGGATGCAGTCCCCAACTGCAACACCTGCCAGGTAAGCCTGGAGTGTTTTGTCACCCTCTTGCGATCCTTGTGAGTGTTACCTCCCCGCTCTGTAGAATTGGGTATAAGGGGACACATTTCCTCCCTCCTGCATGAGGTGTTACGAATGGTGGCAGCAGAGTGAAGAGAGTAGGAACACCAGTGGCTGGGCGCCCTAGGTGGCTGCCTAGTTTGCCTAGTGGTAGCACCAGCCCTGGACACAGCGCACCCGTGGAACAAAAATCCTAAGTTGGACGCACCTCTTTCAAAGGTTTAAAAAAACTCGGACCTAGCATTTGACGTTTGGGCACGCTTAAGGACCCGATGGACAAAAGAGCGGATATCCTTCTCCACAGAGCCTGGGATTCAGCTGTTGGGAATCTTAAACCAGCACTGGCCTCCACATGTGTAGCCAGAAATTTGGAAGTATGGTTAACACAAACACATTTGCTGGCAGGTACCTCCTAGAGAGCAGATTTTGAAGTCTTTCCCTCTCCTTTTTCGTGCAGTGGGGTTTTTAGCTGATTCTTCCGCAGAGTCGATAAGAATGTCAGCCAGGACTTTGGCCTTAGTGAATTTGGCCAGAAGAAGCCTATGGCTTAAAACCTGGTCAGGTGATGCTGCCTCAGTTTCGCCTACGTTGGCTTCCCTTAACAGGTGATCATCTTTTTGTCCCAGGACTGCAGGAGGCACTGGAACGCACAGCCGATAGGAAAAAGGCTTTTCCAGAGAAAAATAAAAACCCGACAGCCAGAAAAAATTTTCGTGGCCAAAGTAGGCAGCAAGGTCCTATAGAAAAGGACAATAGGCCCAAAAAACATTGGACAGGGAGCAGAGGTAGAGTGGGCGTCTTGTTTAATCCTCCTCAACAACCCGCCAAGCCACAGTGACTCGTGTCCCCCAGTGGGAGGAAGATTGAGGGCCTTTCTCCCACAATGGGCAGCAGTTATCTCAAGTCCATCCTGGACCTAGTGACCAATGGGTACTGGCTGGAATTTTCTCGGCAACCACCAGAGCGGTTATTGGTGACCTTCCCTCCCCAAGATCGGGAAAAAGGGAAGGCTCTGGGTCTCCAAATTGTTGACTTATTAGATCAACAAGTCCTGATCCCTGTGCCCCGGTCAGATCAGGGCAATGGGTTTTATACCCATATATTTGTCATCAGAAAGCCGTCAGGAAAGTATCTGCTTATCCTGAACCTTCGGTCTTTAAACCGTTCAATCAGATACAAGCACTTTTGTATGGAGACTGTGTTCACAATCAAAAGCTTGCTTTACCCAAACTGCTTCATGGCCACTTTGGATTTGAGGGATGCCCCTGCACATCCCTATCCATCCGGCCTTCCAAAGATTCTTGAAACTAGCAGTCAGGATGGGAACAGAGACTTGGCACTTTCAGTTTCAAGCACTCTCTTTCGGTCTGTCCTCAGCCCCATGCATTTTTACAAAGGTGTTGGGGGAGGCGCTGGCTCCGCTAAGGTTAAAGGCGATTTACTATTATCCCTTACCTGGACGACCTACTTGTGGTGGCAGAGTCATACCAAAAGTTGACAGATCTCCAGACTGTACAAGACTTCCTGCAGTCCCTAAGCTGGTTCATAAACGAAGAGAAGTCTTCCTTAATTCCAGCCCAGAAGGTGACATATCTGGGGTACGACTTTTCCTCAGTAGACCAAAAAGTTTTTCTCCCACAGGAGAAGATCACAAAAAACGATGCAAACAATGTCAGCCTTACAGACCAATCAGTCAGTCTCGCTGAGACAGGTTTCGAGAGCAGTGGGTCTGATGACCTTGTGCTTTCCCGCAGTGCCATGGGCAGGATTTCATCAACGTCCATTACAACTGTTTCTATTAAGGAACTGGGACAGATGTAAGGTCCCTGGAATCAAGGGGCTTGTTACCTGCCAGGGTAAAAAGAAGCTTGTGGTGGTGGACAAACCTACACCTAAAAAGGTCTCCCATGGTATATTCCTATATCCCAAAGGATCACTACAGATGTGAGTTCCTGGGGATGGGGAGCCCACCTCAGCAATGCAGTGGCACAAGAAGAATGGTCCTCGAGGGAAGCAAGAGCTTCATCGAATCAGAGAGCTGCTAGCGGTTCAGAGAGCCTTGCAGTCATTTCAGACGGAAATCAAGGGTCACAATCTCCAAATGCTATCCGACAATATCGCGACAATTGCGTACCTCAACAAACAGGGAGGCACAAGGAGCCGGATACTTTAATCTATTGCCCAGGAGATTTTATCTTGGGCAGAAGGGAATCTAGCCTCCAATTACAGCTCTGCGCCTGAAGGGGTCACAAAATTGTCTGGCAGATTATCTCAGCCGCTACCGGGTAGATCGAGACAATTGGTCCCTTCATCCCGAAGTCTTTGCGGATCTCACCAACAGATGGGGATGTCGCGAAGCGGACCTGTTCGCAAATCAGAACAACCGCAAGACTGAGAGGTTCTTTTCTCTGAACCCAGCAGATCAATTATTGGGGATCGATGCTCTGGCGAATCCGTGGCCATTCGGCCTCTATTGCGCCTTCCCACCGATCAGACTTATTCCGGAAGTCCTCTGGAAGTTTCTTCTAGAAGAAACAGATCTTATCCTAATTGCCCCTTTCTGGCCCAAGAGGCCATGGGTTTTCCCTGCTACAGACTCTGGTCTCGGAGCCTCCACTGAGTCTTCCGGAGAGAGAAGACTTGCTATCGCAGGGTCCAGTGTCGCACCCACAGGTGGTTTCCTTAAGCTTGATGGCTTGGTATCTGAAGAAAAGATAATGAGCACCCAGGGGTTCTCAGACAAAGTAGTCAAGACTCTGGTAAATTGCAGAAAACCAGTCACTAGAGCCTAATATACCAAGGTTTGGAAAAAATTTAACTCATGGTTATTTGAAAATCAAAGATTAACTCCTGATATACCTTCAATTTCGGAGTTTTTTCAAGAGGGTGTCGACAAAGGTCTTTCTGTTAGTATTTTAAAGGTACAGGCGGCAGCTATCAGTGTTTTCCTCCAGTTTTCTCTCCTGGAAAATCCCACTATAGCCAGATTTTTCAAATCCAATTTCTAGGACAAGGCCGGTAGTGGTGAGAAGTTGTCCAACTTGGGACCTGTACCTGGTACTTCAAACTCTGGTTGCATTTCCTTTCGAGCCCATAGAGGATATTTCAGTTAAGTTACTTACATTAAAAACTATTTTTCTTGTAGCTATTACCTCAGCTCGTAGGGTAAGTAAGTTGCAGGCCCTATCAGTGAGGGAACTTTTCCTTGTGATTTTTGATGGAGTTGTTTTAAGAACTGATCCAGGTTTTTTGCCTAAGGTGGCCAGTACATTCCACCGATCACAGGAACACACAAGGGAAATAGTGCATCTAAAGCCACATTGGCTAGATGGATAAAGCAAGCTATCTCTGAATCTTACATAATTGGGGAAGTTCCTCCTCCTTTTGTTACTGCGCACTCAACAAGAGCTTTGTCTACGTCTTGGGTTGAGAGGGCTATTGCCTCACCAGAACAAATTTGCAGCGCTGCCACATGGTCCAGTTATTCGACCTTCATTATACATTAGCGTCTTGATCTCCTATCTGCTCAGGAGCAGGCGTTTGGTAAGGTTTCGTAAGGTCCTTCAGACAGTTGTCCCTCCCTAGACTGTTACTGTTACTGTCATTGTCTAATGGGCTGTCCTGGAAGACGCTTGGAGAAAAGCTGAGTTAGACTTACCGGTAACTCCTTTTCTGAGGGTCTTTCAGGACAGCTGGATTGCCACCCAGTTTTTTTTTTTTTGAAGTTATTGTGTATTATGCATTTGTTTTGCATGGACTTCCTACGGTTCATGAGAATGGGGCCTTGGGGACCGCCCTTTTTATCTGGTGGGGGTAACGTGTTTCCTGTCCTGGTAGGAGGAGCCCTAGGTCTCATTGGCTGTCCTGGAAGACTCTCAGAAAAGGAGTTACTAGTAAGTATAACTCAGCTTTTCTCCAAGTGTCTTCCAGGACAGCCCATTAGACAATGAGCCAGAACTTAACAGTCTAGGGAGGGACAACTGTCTGAAGGACCTTACCAAACCTTACCAAACGCCTGCTCCTGAGCAGATAGGAGATCAAGACGCTAATGTATAATGAAGGTCGAATAACTGGACCATGTGGCAGCGCTGCAAATTTGTTCTGGTGAGGCAATAGCCCTCTCAACCCAAGACGTAGACAAAGCTCTTGTTGAGTGCGCAGTAACAAAAGGAGGAGGAACTTCCCCAATTATGTAAGATTCAGAGATAGCTTGCTTTATCCATCTAGCCAATGTGGCTTTAGATGCACTATTTCCCTTGTGTGTTCCTGTGATCGGTGGAATGTACTCGCCACCTTAGGTTTTTTTTTTTTTGTGTTTTTTTTTGTCCCCTATGTGATGGTGGGTGTGAGGGGAGAGTTTAGGCCAGAAGATGACATAAAACCTCAAATCATCTATTTATGATTTTCAATTATATATTTTCTGAAAGCAAACACCTGTGAGAATAAATAGCGGCGGTTCCAATTTTTTGTCGCACGATATTTCCCCAAAGAAAATGCATAATTTAATTTTAGGGCAGATAATAATTGCCAATTTTTTTTTTTTTTTGTTCAAGTAGAACCAGGGTGGATTTGATTTAAATCATTATTAAAACTTGATTTAAATCATAATTTCTAAAGAGCTGTCATCTGCCCCACAGTGGCTCCTCCTCTGACCCGCTGTTGACTCACCGACAGTCCCATTCACTTTAATGGGACGGCTGGTGATGCGGCAGTGACGCAACAAGGTGAGGGATGTGGCGGGAGCAGGTGATTGGATGCCCGCTAACAGGTGCTGCCATGATGGATCTGAATTGACAGGTGCTCTTTCAATGTAAGGAATGTAAACTTATTCTTGCTGGTAGTTAGAATCTTTCATATTTGCAAAAATAAATACAAAATGAAGGTTTCCTATTAAGAATAATAAGCTGTCAGGTTAGTAAAACAGAAATATTGGAACAGATTCAATCATACAGTTTGTAGTGTACATAGATTTGCAAAACAAGGGGATAAAGTAATATTTCTGAACTTTGGTTTATCTCATGGTTACTGTGAAATTGTGTGAATGCACCAATGCAGTGCATATTATCTCACCTCGCAGAGCTTGGATTCATTGAATGAGTTTACCCAAAATGTAAATATTGCATAATATACAGCATCTTTCTACATAACTAAACTTAATTTCATGCTGAATAAACTAAATTATAGTTTTCTTTTTAAAATACAATCTTTAGATAGATTTTTACTCTAAAAGCATTTTATTAAAATAAATTAGATTTAAAAAAAAAATGGCTGGCCTGCGTGTTTGACACGTGTGCTTTAAACGGATAGGACCCGGTCTTTTTCTGATATTTGTTTACTAGTAAAAAATCTATTATCTATTTTATTTTAATTTTGCAGAGACCCTAGGTAATAAAATGGCGGTCATTGCGATATTTTGTAACACTGTATTTGCGCAGCGGTCTTTCAAGCGCTAATTAAAAAAAACACGTAAAGTTAGTCCAATTTTTTTTTTGTATAGTATTAGATGTTACGCGGAGTAAATGGATACCTAATGTCACGCTTTAAAATTGTGCACGCTTGTGGAATGGTAACAAACTACGGTACTTAAAAACCTTCATAGGTGACACTGTAAAAAAACAGGTAAACTGTAAAATTTTTAGAGTTGGAGGAGGGCTAGTGCTAAAATTATTGCTCTTGCTCTAATTGTGGCGATACCTTACATGTGGTATGAGCACCATTTAGATATGTGGGCCCAACTTGCGTATGTGTTCGTTTCTGCACGCAAGCGTGTGTGTGTGTGTGTGTTTGTTTATTTTTTCACTTTCATTCCTAATGCAAGGAATGTACATGGAAATAAGCATGACAGGTCCTCTTCATTGAGAGATTGGGCTCAAAAAGACCCCAGATCTCTCTGACACTTTTTTTGCAAAAAAAATTATCTTACGCCTCTCAGAATTAAGTGACATCGGATGTCACGCTGGTCCTCCAAGGGCATAGAGCTGAGTGGGGGCTGTCTTGCTTCCTGCCTTGCCATCGGCTGCACCGGATCGGTTCCTGGGGTAGCGATGGCTCTGGGAAGCGGGGGGAGAGGGGCACCTCTCCCGCGGCCTATAAAAGTGTACTCACAGTAAATCCGCCGCTGGGACCAGTTTTATCGGAAAGCCGGCAACCTGCTGAAAATAAAGACATCGGGGTTTAAGGTAGCTAGCTGCTGCCCATAACCTCAGTATTTAATGTCAAAATAATGACGTATATTTACAGTTAGGCGGTCGGCAAAGCAGTTAAAGCAGGAGTGACGCCATCTTGACCCAGCCAATCAAAATGGCCAAAGGTCTGACAGAACCTGGCATAAGCCTGACCGAAGATATCGGCACTTGGTAACTGAGCTCTGAGACGCTGCATGGTTGGGGTGAGGGCGAGTATAGTTTGGCTTTAGGTGTGCATATATGCCCCACTCCCCCCCCCCCCCCCCCCCCCCGGTCTGTCCACTGACCCACCATTGCTTTTTTGTACCCACAGGTAGCATGTTTTGTCAATTCATGGACATGTTGTTTCCTGGATCCGTCACGCTAAAGAAAGTGAAATTCGGAGCCAAGCTTGAACACGAGTACATCCAGAATTTCAAAGTCCTGCAGGCTAGCTTCAAGAAAATGGGTGTTGATAAAGTGAGTGCAATCCGATAACTGAGAAGTTCCTGTTCACGGCTTCCTCTCTGTCTGTCATTGTGCGGGTGATGTAAACAGGAAGTCAATGCCGCAAGAAATATTTCTCAGACAAGTAAAGACTGGTTAAAGGCTTTTCCTGCACAAGTTTGTAGGCTAAAGTACCAGGGTTACGTAATTGGTAATTTATTCAACTGTGGGTTCATTGTCTATTGATGCTGCCTGTGGCAGTGAAAACTGGAATCCAGTTTGTTTTAAAGGGACTGTATAGTGGTTGTGTTCATATAAGACTAAAATCTTTTTTTAAAGATCACCTCCAGGCTTACTTCTAGTCTCGCAGATACCATTGCTAATGAGACAGCAGCACCTTTTGCATCTTTTTAGTCTATGGATGTGTGGTGATGGCACCTCAGGGGATGGGTCCATGACATCCTACACTCACAGAATGGCATTTGCCTTTAAGCTTGAATGACTGCATGGGTCTTATGTCAGTACTGTTTTCTGTATTCATATACTGGCACCCTTGAGGTGCCCAGTTCACCTCTGTGGAATACAGAACTCCTCCTCAGCCCCCGCCCAATGTTATGGAGAAGAGCAGACCTTGTTCTTTAATCCTGTCCTAGGGTGACAACACTGCTTTTCCATAAGTAGTGTGAGTGAGCGTTGCCACCACAGGCTTAGATACACTTTGGAAAATGCTGCTCCAGCCTCCCTCCTGTGCCACTCATAATCAAAAACCTATAGACTTGTGCATTCATTAATTATAATCTTGCATTATTTTTAGTATTTTGTCACTATTTTTTATTACAGGTACTTGTATAGCGCCATAATTTTAAGCAGCGCTTTACATATATGTTGTACATTCACATCAGTCCCTGCCCACAAACTTACAATCTAAGGTCCCTAACTCACATTGATACATACACATACTGGGGCCAATTTTAGACAGGAGCCAATTAACTGACCAGCATGTCTTTGGAGTTTTTATGTGGTTTTTAATTTTTAATCTAATTTTTTTTTTATAGTAATATATTTTATTTATATTTATTTCTGTAGATAATTCCAGTTGACAGATTGGTGAAAGGAAAGTTCCAAGACAACTTTGAATTTGTACAGTGGTTTAAAAAGTTTTTTGATGCAAATTACGACGGAAAAGACTATGACCCAGTGGCTACCAGACAAGGGCAAGGACAAGAATCGGCTCCCGCTCCAGTTCTCCCAACTCCAGTCCTGAACAAACCGAAGAAACCCATTGGATCAACAAATTCAGGTATCTGGCAGGAGGGGGAAGTCTCTGTAAATGCTTCATCTGTACTCAGATCAGCCAGTAAGATTTTTGCTGAGGGAAGTGCACTATGAAATGGTTCCTTTATATATTCATGTAGTCCTATAGAAGAGTCCTTTTAATGAAAACTAAAAGACATTTAGTTTTATCTTCAGTCTTTTTTTTACAGAGGAGTTGCTAAACGGAGGTTTACACATTCCAGGGCTAGGGCCTGGTTTCTGCTCCCACCACTCCCAGTGTTGCTCGAATCTGTAGCCTGCATCAGGAGACTGCTTAGGGTGTAATGGGTATACAGGTCTGTAAATTGGTATGCAAAATGTCCCCTAGGTGCCTACTTGTGTGCTGCAGAGCTGTACAAACACTACACTGTCTTTTGTTATAGACTTACTTTTGCTAAGCAACCGTTAAGATCATTTTACACTCACACAATTGTCATTGCAAAGGCATGGAAATGGGAAGCTGGGAAGTGCAGTTGAAGAACTGTAGGTTTTTTTTATTTGTTTCGCTAGCTGCATTTGTAAAACATCAGCCTAAATAGACAGAGTAACACATTCACTTTATAAAGGCTAAATAATCATAATGACTTTACGTTACTTGTGGTCTACCACCCCAGCCTTCTCTGCCAGGTGCCATTTGGACCCTTCACTACATTTGGGTTATAAACATTTAATTGTACTGCACAGCCTTTGGCATAGTATTGATATTTCCTAGCACTGTTTTTTGCTGGACAGGTGAGTCTTTTGCAGCATTGCTGCTTGTTTTTAAAGCAGCAGTCGCCTTGTCTGCACTTGGCATGTTTAGTTACTCCTCACCTTGTCTCCTGGAGCAGTTGGTAAAGTAGGCTTCTAGGATATGAGGGGCAGCACATGACCTCTTCTGTCTGATGGGGCTTCTGCCTGAGCGACCAATCCCCAGACCCAAACATCACATGAGAGGTGCCATGTCCTCTTCAGTGTAAGCTCGGACCCTAGGGGACAAGGCAGGGGGAGGGTGGCTGGGTATACACCGATTAGCCATAACTTTGACCACTGGCCTAATATTGAGTAGGCCTCTTTTCTGCTGCCAAAACAACCCTGGCCCGTTGAGGCATGGACTCCACTAGAAGGTATGCTGTGGTATCTGGCAGCAAGCTGTCAGTAACAGATCCTTTAAAGCAGGGGCTAACCAAACTATGGCCTTCCAGATGTTCAGGTACTACAATTCCCATCATGCCTTGTCACGTCTGTGAATGTCAGTTTTACAATGCCTCATGGGATGTTTAGTTCTGCAACAGCTGGAGCACCGTAGTTTGAAGATCTCTGCATTCAAGGATAAGTTCCATTATTTCAGTTCCCATTATTGGGATGGAAGATGTAACATGTTCCCAAAGCTGCACTTTTTCTTTTTAGAAGAAAAAAAAAAAAAGTGAATTTATTCTTTAAGTTGCGAGGTGGGGCCTCCATGGATCAAACTTTTTTTTCCAGCACATCCCACAGTTGCTCGATGGTTGGAGATCTGGAGAATTTGTCAACACCTTGAAATCATTGTGATCCACAAACTATTCTTGAACCATTTTTACGTGGCAGGGCGCATTATCCTGCTGAAAGAGGCCACTGCCATCAGGGAATACCATTTCCTTGAGGGAGTGTATTTGGTCAGCAACAATATTTAGGTAGGTTGTATGTGTCCAAAAGTACCATGCAAATGAATGGCAGGGCACAAGGTTTCCCAGCAAAACATTGCCCAAAGCATCTCCCTGCCGTTGCCAGCTTGCCTTCTTCCCATACTGCACCCTGGTGCCATCTCCACTCCTGGTAAGTGACACACAAACCTGGCCATCCACATGATGTAAAAGAAAACCTCATTGATTGGACCAGGTCACCTTCTTCCATTTCTCTGTAGACCAGTTCTGATAACATGCCCATTGTGGGCGCTTTTGGCTGTGGACACAGGTCCGCATGGCCACCCTGACTGGTCTGTGGTTACACAGTCCCATACACTGTTAACTAAAACTTTAAGTGTCCTTAAAGTTCATGTTGAAAGCAGATCTCACTGTCACTCTGGATTTATCGTTTACCAGCATATTAAAACTTGTGGTTGTCTTATTTTTAAATTATTATTTATTTATTTTTTTGTGCCAATGATTGAGGAAAGTATGTTATCTCCTTTATACTCATGAGTATTAATAGCTGTTAAAAGTGGTTTGAACGTGACCAGGCAGAGGTTGGGAATGTCTATGGCTCTGATCAATGAATACTGTACCTTCTACAGATGAGTCCGGTGAAACCACAAAGCTTCCCAAAGCTGCAGAAGACGGCAAGAAAATGGCTAAGATTGGTACTTGTTTGTCAGGGAGAGGGGTGCACATTTTCTTAGAGGTGGCTCACAACAATTTCTGGGTTATGGTGGTTTCTTGTGTCCGGCACAGTTTCTGCTCACTGTGGTTATGGAATCTAAAGGGTCTTGGTGTGTAATTGGTGTATCTGCTCTTTAGCTCCACAGAGGGCCGTACCAGCCCAGAGGACCCCCGCCCCCAACAAACCTGTCCAGGGGATTGCCAGGAAACCTGCAGGTATCGGCAATGGAGAAGAGGAGTCCGCAGAGCTGGTCCAACAGGTAGGCCATGTGACAATGAATCCCTGGACTGCTAAGTCAGTACAGGAGACATTACAGATGTCCTTTATATTTATTACAGATACTCCTATCAATTTACGCTGCACTATACATACTGTACAGTCACATCAGTCCATGCCCTCAATGAGTTTACAATCAAAGGTCCCCTAACCCACATTGATACATATACTAGGGCCAATTTAGACAGGAGCCAGTTAACCTACCAGCATGTCTTTGGAGAGTAAGAGGAAACCCACACAGGGAGAACATGCAAACTTCAGGCAGGTGGTGCTGTGGTTGGTATTCGACCTGACAACCCCAGTGCTGTCAGGCAGAAGTGCTAACCACTTAGCCACTATGCAGCCCCACTTAATCTTCCTTTTCAGTTAGTGATCTTACCATCTCTTCTCAGACATGAAGGCGTTCGTTCTCATATTTCTTAGAATATAAGGCATTGGCAAACTAGACTAGACTAAAGTAAGAGTCCCTTTTAGTGGGTCACTCCAGAGGCAGAATTGGTATCTGCAGATTTCAGTTACTCGCAGATGCAGCAATGTCACGCTGAGATCCTTTCATGCCCGGCCACAGCTCTGTCCCACGCTGCCATGTTCTTTCTGACGTCATAGAGAGGCCCGCTGGCTCTTCCTAGACCTCCCAATGATGTGGTGATAGGCCTGCCCCTTCCTCCTTTTTCTGAATGGATGGCTATACCTCCTGGGATACGTGACGTGCATATCTCAGGAAGCACAGAGGGCAGTGTGCACATCGGTCACATAAGGCGACTCATGTTTATGGGGAGGCAGAGCCGGACATTTTTATCAAAAAGATAAAAAAATAAACAACCTCAACACTCACAGAGGAGGGGTGGAGGAAAGTAGCGGAAAAGGGTCTGGTCTAGCTTTTCAAAGCCAACCATACCCCTTTATACACTAAACTCGCGCCCAACCCCCCCCCCCCCCCCCCTCCTTTTTTTTTTTTTTTTTTTTTTTTTTTTAATATGGAGTGGAGAGAGATGTATTAGAACTCTGGTTAGTTTTTATTGCTCTCTGTGTCCCAGTAGGGAGATTCACTCTATATTTGTCCTGTTCACCTTTAGCAGTGACAGTAAAAGAAAATCCCAAATTTGAGGTTGTTGCCAGAAAACTAATAGAGGTAAAATCTTCCAATGGGGACACTAGTTTTGGTGAGCTGGGGGTCCCCAGGGGCTTCCCTTTAATTGGCAGGGATTTCCTGTTTTGACTATGGGACAGGAAGTGAAGGGAGATGTGCCCAACGAGACACAGATGGCAAAAAATAAAACCTCTAATTTTTATACTAGTAGCCTGCAAGGCGTTGCACCCGCGATGAGCCGGGTGTAGCTGTCTGCTCGTACAGGAAAGCAGTTGCACACTGACAAGGAAGAAACAATGAGCTACCTAGAGATCAACAGCTCCCTTTTAGTTGATTGAGAACGACAAGCCGACACCCGTAAAGGCTGCCAGTACGTGAAACTGTTCTCATTTGCGTTTGGTCACTGTGGCTTGTCAATAAATACTGCACTTTTTAAGAGCAATCACCGGAGTGCGGATCCTCTTTACCTCATTTCCCTACTCAACCAGCGACTGTGGATCGAGCACCTGGGATCTCTGCTTTCTATGTGATGTACGGGTAGTAGCACTGACTTTTTTTGTTTATATGCCAGTACGTGTAGTTCATTCTTTGTGCGCCGGATCTTGTGTGTGTGTACACACGTACACCAACACACACGCACAATTCCGGACTTAGAATCCATGTCTTACCCTAGTAAAAGCAGTGCACATAGTGTAAAACACTGGTTAGGCACAGTTAACCCTTTGATCACCCTAGATGTTTAACCCCTTCCCAGCCAGTGTCAGTACAGTAACTCTGCATATTTTTTAGCATTGATCACTGTATTAGTGTCAGTGTCTCTCCGCCACAATATCGCAGTCCCGCTAGAAGTCGCTGCTCGCCACCATTACTAGTATTAAAAAAAATAATAATAATGAAATGTATCCCCTAGTTTGTATACACTAGAACGTGCTTTGGGTGTTTTGTTATTTTTGGTAAAAAAAAAAAAAGTAG
>JBBGZY010002951.1:107500-201346 GCA_037952925.1 Lithobates clamitans
TTCTGCTTATTTTGTATAGGGTGGATTCAGTACAGAGGACTGCTTAAATGATAAGTTCACCTTTTTAGCCCCCGTTCACATCTGTGCCACATGTCATGCGTTTTGACATGTTCAAATCGCATGACAAGTCTCACCCTATTGCCGGCAATGGAACTGTTTGAATCGGTGTGATGCTGACCTTTGCGGTGCTGCACCGATTTTGAAAAAGTAGTTCCTGCACTTTTATTTTTGTTTTTTTTTGTTTTTTTGGTGCTTTCAGGTGCGACTTGAATAGACATCTGTGCATAAAGTTGCACAGATATCCATCAATCTCAATGACCTGTGTCTGAAATCGTGCGATTTCAAAGCCGCATTCAATGTGAACGAGGGCTTAGTGACCTTCAGGATGTAACGTGTTAGAGAGAGAGAGACTGCAAGGGACCAGTCTAGCTGGCTGAGCGTAGGATCAGGCATATGAAGCTCTGACTGGTTGTACCGATACCCCCCCCTGCCCTCCATATATATATATATATATATTTTTTGGGGGGGGGGGGGGGTGTTTATAATACTTTAGGCAGGCTGTGCTGGTCCTGCACTGTACTTGATAATGTTGCGGGCCCAACTACATTCTGGTGCTATGACAAGCAGAATGGGTAGAGATCAGTTTTCTAGAAATACTGGAAAGGTTTTTTTTATGTACCAACATCCCTAAAGATAGTAAAACAAAGATGTATGTAGAATGTGGGACTTTAGAGGTACACCCAATATATGAAAAGGCTCTATCAATCTTTTCATATATTGGGTGTACCTCCTAAAGTCCCACATTCTACATGCAACTTTGTTCTCGTCTGCAGCACCAGAATGTAAAACAAAGATGTAAGTGCACTGAAACGCATCAACAACAAAATGTTGCAGTTCGCCTGTCCCTGGATGTTTTGGCTACTTTGTGTGTTTTTTTTTTTTTTTTTTAGGATAAGCTCACCTTTTATACCATGCTACCACCATATTCAGGGTGTAACAAGTTATGAATGCACCGGCGTGCTCCTGATCCCCACTGTGACATCAGACCTGGAATTGTGATTTGAGCACATTGATTTTATATGGGCTCGAATTGCAATGCAAATGTATCGGTACTCCTGTAGCGACGAGTACTTGGCCAAAAAGTATTAGTAATCGTACTTGTCAGCTAAAAAAAAAAAAAAGGGGGGGGGGGTGGTATTGTTGCAGCCCTACTAAAAGTACAAATGACTTGCTTTTAGTCCCTGGGTGGCTACATGTTCCTCTGCCATATCTATGGAGGGAGGTGAGGTTGTCACCTGGGTCGTTCTTCCTATCCTTATCTTCATTTTATGGGGGAGGGTTAGATTAATAGTTAAGATCTTTCAGGTTATCTCACAGGAAGAGATATAGATAACTGGTAATTTCTGTACTTCCTGAAAATTAATTTAGCTTGAGAAAAGACAACTAATGCAACCACTGCATCTAGTAAACTGCAATATAATATGTTGTAATTCTTGGGTTTAGATATTAAGTGCTGATGCAGTGTGGAATTCTCTGAGAGTTCGGTGCAATTTCCGCACCACATCAAAATCGCACCCTGTTCATGCCAACCGCTGAGGATGTGTACATTAAGTTAACAACATCCCAAAATTGGTTTGCAGAACGCAGTGCGATGAGCAAAATCACACCCACGAGATCCGATTCTGGCGCTGCATAAAAGGTCTTATGTGATTTTGGTGCCGGTGCGATTTGAGGCGTACAGAACAGGTTCAAATTGCACTGCTGAAGAGTTGCTTGTGATTTGAACAGTAATGTGGTGCGATTTCTGCTCAAAGTCGCTTGCGGTTCCCTCCCTGCATCAGTGTGACCCTCAAAAAAGACTTGGCTACACCTATGGGCAGTCCTAGGTGATATATATACCCTCCCCCTCCCTCCCTGCTATAGGCCTTCAGTTTTTTTTTCTGCCTAGTCAGGGGTAAAGACCTGGTTTCCTGCTGGGATCTCTGGTCCTGGCAATTTTTTGTTTTTATTTTTAAAGCGGAGTTCCACCCTGAATTTTTTTTTTTTTTTACCATTAACAGACTCTTTTTAACCTATAAAGAAACCTTTGGAGGAATTTTTTTTTTTTTTATTATACTTATCAGAAACACCCTGTTGCTATGTAGTCTTTCTAATCTGCCACTTCCTGGTCCGCGGAGCTCCTCGTCTCTTCCTCCCTCACCTATGCTCCTAGGAAGTGATCATTTCCCAGGAGTCTGTGGGCAGTACTGTGAACAAAAATCGTGTTGTTTCCTGACGGGAAATGACGCAATTTAAGACGGATCGCAGTGTCATTTTTAAAAAGGGAAGAAAGTGCTTTGTGGCCATAACTAGGGGGCGGGGGCCTTTCTCCGTCGCCGCCCGTTGTTAAGGCAACTTTAGAAACAATCGGTGCTATGGCCGCCGGTGAATCGCTCATGCCTGAGATCGAGAGGTACATGCTGGTTACCCAGCATGCACCTCTCCAACGCTTATCTAGGAAGAGATATAGATTGGGCTTCACATGCCTACAATCATGATGGCAACGGCCAGAACAGGAGCGGGAGAAACTTAGTATTAAATTTACATTTTGGAAACATCCACAATTAACCTTGTATACTTTTTTTAATTAATAATGCTTGGATCAATTTAAAAAAAATTAAAAATTTGCCGCAACGCTGCTTTAAGCTACTTTTTTTTTTTTTCCTCTTGGATTTTTTCCTGTGAGATCTACAATCAACTGCCAGACTGGGAGACAGGCTGGACACTAAGATCCAGTGGCCGGTGAGCGCATGCAGACCACAGCTATGCGCTGTACTCCATTAGTACAGACCCCTCCCCCCAGGACAAAGCACCCCCTCCATTAGTACAGACCCCTCCCCCCAGGACAAAGCACCCCCTCCATTAGTACAGACCCCTCCCCCCAGGACAAAGCACCCCCTCCATTAGTACACACCCCTCCCTCCAGGACAAAGCACCCCCCTCCATTAGTACAGACCCCTCCCCCCAGGACAAAGCACCCCCTCCATTAGTACAGACCCCTCCCCCGGGACAAAGCACCCCCCTCCATTAGTACAGACCCCTCCCCCCAGGACAAAGCACCCCCTCCATTAGTACAGACCCCTCCCCCGGGACAAAGCACCCCCCTCCTTTAGTACAGACCCCTCCCCCCAGGACAAAGCACCCCTTCCATTAGTACAGACCCCTCCCCCGGGACAAAGCACCCCCTCCATTAGTACAGACCCCTCCCCCGGGACAAAGCACCCCCCTCCATTAGTACAGACCCCTCCCCGGGACAAAGCACCCCCCTCCATTAGTACAGACCCCTCCCCCGGGACAAAGCACCCCCCTCCATTAGTACAGACCCCTCCCCCGGGACAAAGCACCCCCCTCCATTAGTACAGACCCCTCCCCGGGACAAAGCACCCCCTCCATTAGTACAGACCCCTCCCCCGGGACAAAGCACCCCCCTCCATTAGTACAGACTCCACCCCCGGGACAAAGCACCCCCCTCCATTAGTACAGACCCCTCCCTCCAGGACAAAGCACCCCCCTCCATTAGTACAGACCCCTCCCTCCAGGACAAAGCACCCTCCTCCATTAGTACAGACCCCTCCCTCCAGGACAAAGCACCCTCCTCCATTAGTACTGTCCCCTCCCCCCAGGACAAAGCACCCCCCCTCCATTAGTACAGACCCCTCCCCCAGGACAAAGCACCCCACCACATCAGTACAGACCCCTCCCTCCAGGACAAAGCACCCCCCTCCATTAGTACAGACCCCTCCCCGGGACAAAGCACCCCCTCCATTAGTACAGACCCCTCCCCCCAGGACAAAGCACCCCCCTCCATTAGTACAGACCCCTCCCCCAGGACAAAGCACCCCCTCCATTAGTACAGACCCCTCCCCCAGGACAAAGCACCCCCCTCCATTAGTACAGACCCCTCCCCCAGGACAAAGCACCCCCCTCCATTGGTACAGACCCCTCCCCCAGGACAAACCACCCCCCTCCATTGGTACAGACCCCTCCCCCAGGACAAAGCACCCCTCTTCATTGGTACAGACCCCTCCCCCAGGACAAAGCACCCTCTCCATTAGTACAGACCCCTCCCCCAGGACAAACCACCCCCCCCCCTCATTAGTACAGACCCCTCCCCCAGGACAAACCACCCCCCTCCATTAGTACAGACCCCTCCCCCAGGACAAAGTACCCCTCTCCATTAGTACAGACCCCTCCCCCAGGACAAAGCACCCTCTCCATTAGTACAGACCCCTCCCCCAGGACAAACCACCCCCCCCCCTCATTAGTACAGACCCCTCCCCCAGGACAAACCACCCCCCTCCATTAGTACAGACCCCACCCCCAGGACAAAGTACCCCTCTCCATTAGTACAGACCCCTCCCCCCAGGACAAAGCACCCCCCTCCATTAGTACAGACCCCTCCCCCAGGACAAAGCACCCCCCTCCATTAGTACAGACCCCGCCCCCAGGACAAAGTACCCCTCTCCATTAGTACTGTGCCCTCGCCCATTCTCCTGTGATTCGGGACCTGACTAGAATGTTGGGAAGGGGGCGGGGGCACGGGCACCGAGGCTGTCAAGTAATACACAGGCCACGCCTATTAGTGAGAGACAGCTTGGCTGGAAGAGGGCGGACCCAAATCAGGGGGCCGGACAGAGAGACAGCCAATCAGGTTCGAGCGCGCGGCGAGAGTGTCATTTCAAAACTGCGTAGTTGAGCGGGAGGCTCCGTGTGCGATTCGGCGGTTCTGTCACGCCCACTTTCATGTCTTTCTCCAGTCACAGGTATGACCGATAAAGAGGGGGCGGAGGTTTTAGCTAGATGACGTAGGGAGAGAGGGGCGGGCATTTACACTTGTAGACAATCCCCGTGTCACCGTGTTATTCACAAATATTTTCAGAGCGATTTTATTTGCTAAACTAAACATGACCAATGAGGGGGCGGAACCGGCGAGGGGGCGGGGCCGTCCGTGTAAGGGGGCGGGGCGACCGTTAGAGATGCTGAGAGCTCGGTGATGACGCAGTATAAAGAGGCGTGTCGATTAGGCTGTGTGGAGGGCCATAAGACACGCCCACTCCGTCCTGTAGATACGGTAGGAGAGTAAATGATGGGTATGTCGGGTCATTAGAAGGGGGGCGGAGACTTGCCGAATCCGGGTCGGCCATTTTTACTAATGGGAACACCTTACACATTCAGACTATTCCCCCATATCATGATGTTATTGTATGTCTGCCGTTGATGACATTTGGTTTTAGGTGTTTCATCTGATTCACAGGCACTGACTGACTAGAATGTGGGGGGTGGACACTTGTCATGTAAACATAACCAATGAGGGGGCGGAACCGGCGAGGGGGCGGGGCCGTTCGTATAAGGGGGCGGGTCGGCCGTTGGAGATTCTGATAGCTCGGTGATGACGCAGTATAAAGAGGCGTGTCGATGAGGCATTCAGCTGCTGGCCAGTCTAGAGAGCGGAATGATTGGCTGATCTGTCTGAAGGGACACAAGACACGCCCACTCCGTCCTGCAGTTAGAAGAGGAAGTGATGGGTATGTCGTGTTATTAGAAGGGGGGCGGAGACGTGCTGAATCCGATTCGACAAAGTTTACCAATAGGAACACCTTACACATTCAGACAATTCCCCCATATCATGGTGTTATGGTCTATGTCTGCCGGTGATTACATGACACTCTCTCTTTATATTCTACAGACAAGGGTGGGCGATAGGACTGAGGGGGAGGGGCCGGCTCTGGCGAGAGGCGGGGTCTGTCACTTGCAGTTGATAAACAAATAGGATTGAAGTTACCTCATTGGCTGAGCGTGCGGGGGGCGGGAAGTATGAATGACTATGGGGCTGCCGGGAGAGAGGCGGAGTTTGGCTACTCAGTGACATAGGCCACGCCCACTAGTGATATGTTTCCTTAGCAAAGCATCCCCGCTGTGTGGGAAGGGCGGAGCCTCTAATTCGTCAGATTAGGCGAACCGTCAGAATGTGTAACGGAAGTGACGTTCCGTCGCCGCCATCTTACTACTCCCCACATTAGTACTAGCACCCCTCCAATTAGTGCAGACCCCCTCCCAGGACAAAGCACCCTCGCTGATTAGTACGGACCCCTTCCCCCAGGACAAAGCACCCCCCCCAATTAGTACAGTTCCCTCCCCAAGGACAAAGCACCCCCTTTATTAGTACAGACCCCTCCCCCCAGGACAAAGCACCCCCCATTAGTACAGACCCCTCCCCCGAGGACAAAGCACACACCTCCATCAGTACAGACCCCTCCCCTAGGACAAACCACCCCCCATTAGTACAGACCACTCCCCCAGGACAAAGCACCCCCCATTAGTACAGACCCCTCCCCCGAGGACAGAGCACACACCTCCATCAGTACAGACCCCTCCCCCAGGACAAACCACCCCCCATTAGTACAGACCACTCCCCCAGGACAAAGCACCCCCCATTAGTACAGACCCCTCCCCCGAGGACAGAGCACACACCTCCATCAGTACAGACCCCTCCCCCAGGACAAACCACCCCCCATTAGTACAGACCACTCCCCCAGGACAAACCGCCCCCCCTCCATTAGTACAGACCACTCCTCCAGGACAAACCACCCCTCTCCATTAGTACAGACTCCTCCCCCTGGACAAAGCACTCATTATTAGTACAGACCACTTCCCCCTGGACAAAGCACCCCTTCTCCATTAGTACAGACCCCTCCCCCAGGAAAAACCACCCCCCTCCATTAGTACAGACCCCTCCCCAGGACAAAGCACTCCCCATTAGTACAGACTCCTCCCCCCAGGACAAAGCACCCCCCTCCATTAGTACAGACCCCTCCTCCAGGACAAACCACCCCCCCTCCATTAGTACAGACTCCTCCCCCTGGACAAAGCACTCATTATTAGTACAGACCACTCCCCCAGGACAAAGCACCCCTTCTCCATTAGTACAGACCCCTCCCCCAGGACAAACCACCCCCCTCCATTAGTACAGACCCCTCCCCAGGACAAAGCACTCCCCATTAGTACAGACCCCTCCCCCCAGGACAAAGCACCCCCCCTCCATTAGTACAGACCACTCCCCCAGGACAAACCACCCCCCTCCATTAGTACAGACTCCTCCCCCTGGACAAAGCACTCATTATTAGTACAGACCCCTCCCCCCAGGACAAAGCACCCCCCCTCCATTAGTACAGACCCCTCCCCCAGGACAAACCACCCCCCTTCATTAGTACAGACCCCTCCCCAGGACAAAGCACTCCCCATTAGTACAGACCCCTCCCCCCAGGACAAAGCACCCCCCCTCCATTAGTACAGACCACTCCCCCAGGACAAACCACCCCCCTCCATTAGTACAGACTCCTCCCCCTGGACAAAGCACTCATTATTAGTACAGACCCCTCCCCCTAGGACAAAGCACCCCTTCTCCATTAGTACAGACCCCTCCCCCAGGACAAACCACCAACTCCATTAGTACAGACCCCTCCCCCAGGACAAACCACCCCCCTTCATTAGTACAGACCCCTCCCCAGGACAAAGCACTCCCCATTAGTACAGACCCCTCCCCCCAGGACAAAGCACCCCCCCTCCATTAGTACAGACCACCCCCCCTCCATTAGTACAGACTCCTCCCCCTGGACAAAGCACTCATTATTAGTACAGACCCCTCCCCCCAGGACAAAGCACCCCTTCTCCATTAGTACAGACCCCTCCCCCAGGACAAACCACCCCCCTCCATTAATACAGACCCCTCCCCAGGACAAAGCACTCCCCATTAGTACAGACCCCTCCCCCCAGGACAAAGCACCCCCTTCATTAGACCCCCTTCATTAGTTAAGTAGTACAGACCCCTCCCCCAGGACAAAGCACCCCCCCTCATTAGTACAGACCCCTCCCCCAGGACAAAGCACCCCCCCTCATTAGTACAGACTAGGGCTGGGGAAAAAATCGATTTAAATCTTGAATCGAGTTGAGAGGTCAAAAAGATTCAAAATTTAAGCAAATCGATTTTTAAATTTTTTTTTTTTTCACCGCGCCGGTCCTAAGGAGCTGCGGGCAGGAGTTTTTAGGTGAGGCCGAGTGCACTGCAGAGTGCATGAGCATCATGGGAAATGTAGTTCCAAAACATCTGGGGTGCCAAGGTTCGCCATCATTGCTCTTGGCTTAGCCCAAGCACCGACTCATAATCTAGGGCAGGGATTTGCAGTTTTGCAAGGGCAGGAGGTCCGCTAATTGCAAGTCCCATCATGCCTCTGCCTCTGGGTGTCATGCTTGTGGCTGTCAGAGTCTTGCTATGCCTCATGGGACTTGTAGTTATGGAACAGCTGGAGGTCCACCAATTGCATATCCCTGATATAGGGAGTAAATTCACTCCTTCCCAGGTAATCAATCGAGCACGGCATCCGTCTAAACTATTGATCTCTAGCCAAACTCCAAACATGCTCTTTATTACTCTAATGAGTGGAGAGGCAGGTTGTTCCTGACCTGCAGCCCACCTCTTTGCTGTGAGAATGACCCAGCATGCAGCTCACTGGAGCAAAAAAAGTTTGGCTAGAGATGGGTTTAGAGTAGTGATGATGAACCTTGGCACCCCAGATGTTTTGGAACTACATTTCCCACAATGCTCATCTACACTGCAGAGTGCATGAGCATCATGGGAAATGTAGTTCCAAAACATCTGGAGTGCCAAGGTTCGCCATCACTGGTTTAGAGGATGCCCAAGCTCATCTCTATCCAGCACTATGAGGGAGCGTGTAAGCATGTGGTGGGCTCAGGTTTTTATCGGTGTACAGCGAGGCTGAGCTATCTGGCTATCAGGCTTCTGAGTGGATCCCGAGATTACTGTCGAGATCCTTCCAGAGCCTGGAGTGGCTCTGTGATGTCAGGTAAGTGCACCCCTGTAACCAGGACAAACCACCCCCCTCCATTAGTACAGGCCCCTCCCCCTGGACAAGGCACCCCCCATTAGTACAGACCCCACCCCCCAGGACAAAGCACCCCCCTCCATTAGTACAGACCCCTCCCCCCTCCCGCCACTTTGAACGGGGCTCCCATCCCACCGGGAGTCCCGCTAATCGATCCTAGGGCTAGGGACAGACGCACAAAGCCGGAAACGGCTTTGTTCCAGTCTCCTGATTGTAAACATGGAAGCGACGTCACAACGTCACTTCCTGTTTACTCGACTGCCAATGGCGCCAGTTTTTTAAAAAATACAGTATTCAGAATCGCCGAAAGCGGGGATCTGAATACTTTGAAGTCTAAAGGAGGGATGGGGGGTCTTTTAGACCCCCGATCCCTCCATAAAGAGTACCTGTCACCACCTATTACTGTCACAAGGGATGTTTACATTCCTTGTGACTGCAATAAAAGTGATCAATTATTTTTCTTTTTCAAACACAATTTAATATAAAAATGAATAAAATAAATAAGAATTTTTTTTTTTTTTTTTGTAAAGCGCCCCTGTCCCCGCGAGCTTGCGCAGCAAAAAAACGCATACAGAAGTCACGCCCGCATATGTAAATGGTGTTCAAATCATACATGTGAGGTATTGCCGCAATCATCAGAGCCAGATCAATAATTCTAGCACTAGACCTCTTCTGTAACTCTTAGGTACCATAGTTTGTTGCCATTTCACGAGTGCGTGCAATTCTAAAGTGTGACATGTTTAGTATCTATTTACTTGGCGTAACATCATCTTTCACATTATACAAAAAAAATTGGGCTAACTTTTACTGTTTCGTTTTTTAAAATTCTTGAAAGTGTCCCTTTTCCCAAAAAGTTGCGTTTAAAACACCGCTGCACAAATGCCGTGTGACATAAAATATTGCAACAATCGCCATTTTGTTCTCTAGATTCTCTGCTAAAAAATATATATATATAGTGTTTGGGGGCTGTAAGTAATTTTCTAGCAAAAAAAACAGATTGTAACTTGTAAACGCCAAATGTCAGAAATAGGCTTAGTCATGAAAGGGATAATGGACTAACGCACATATTATTATAGTAATACATGAGTTACAGCTACTCAAAAGTGTGATTGGGCCCTTAGTTGTCAACAGAAGAGGATTACTCTCACTCCCTTTTCTTGTGACAACTCAAACATTTGGGATTTTACCATCGCTTTCTGGAGACAATGCTCACCAGGACAAATAGAGGGGTAAATCTCCCCAGTGGGGAAAACCCTGACAGAGGTTCTAACCTTTCTGCACTCTATCAAAAAAAAAAAAAAAAGTTTGGTTTTAGATATTTTGTTACTTGCTGGAGTTCAGCTCCGAAGTCTGCAAGCCAGAGGGATCTGGCTTAGAGGGTTAGAGATCAGCGCAGTAATTTTGGCAAAATTGATTTTCGGGCAGAACTACCTGGGATGAAGTAAAAAAAATAATGCATTTTTATTTTTAAGTTCTCTTTTTATTTTTTTAATTTATGCTGCCTAATCCTGAAATAGAAGAACGAGGACCTCAATCCTTGATCCTCGATCCTTGATCCTTGATCCTTGATCATGGGTGGTAGCTCAGAGGGTAAGAGCTCTGACTGGTTTGCTGGAGACCTGAGTTCAAATCCCACTAAAGGGGAAAGCCTTGTGTGTCCTGTGTGCTGTGCAGTGCCTGAACCCCTTGATGGTGTGATTGAGTAGTGGGAACTATTTCAGACCCTCTACCCTATCCTCGAGTGGTTCAGGTACTGTGCAGTTTCTGGGGTAAGGCAATGTAAAAAAAAAAAATCAAAGTCCCTACATTTGGGATGGGCTGCCCCAGTAAGACAGCCCATTCTTATTGTATATGTTGCAGTGAGGTCACAGATTGTGGACCGAAGACCAGGGTGTTTACAACCTAATGTGATGCCCACACATGTTACAGGCCTGTGGGGACCTGGGACTGGAGCAGGCTGGTGGGTTGTTCATGGCCTCCAAGCTTTCACTCAGGGATTTGAGCTCGGAGTCTACTGTGCCTCCTTGTACTCACCCTTGGAGTCTACAGTGCAATAATGCAATCACCCTTGGGGTCTGCAGCGCTTTCATGGATTTGAACTCAAGTCTACGGTGCCCTGGGTCAACACTCTATTGCCGCGTACACACGGTCGGACTTTACGGCAGACTTTGCCCGGCGGACTTTTCAACGGACTTTCTGAACGAACGGACTTGCCTACACACAATCCACCAAAGTCCGTCGAATTCGTATGTGATGACGCACGACCGGACTAAAACAAGGAAGTTAATAGCCAGTAGCCAATAGCTGCCCTAGCGTGGCTTTTTGTCTGTCGAAAAAGCATACAGACGAGCGGACTTTTCGACCGGACTCGAGTTCGTCGGATAGATTTAAAACATGTTTCAAATCTAAGTCCATCCAACTTTTGAGCAAACAAAGTCCGCTGGAGCCCACAAACGATCGAATTGTCCGTCGAAATCCCGTCCGCCGGGCAAAGTCTGCCGTAAAGTCCGCTCGTGTGTACGCGGCATTATCCTCTGAGCTACTCACCTCCGCTCACTAACTCGTATGTTCATTCTCCTATTTCTGCAGTTAAGTATCGTCACAAATTCCAATAGATGAAATTGGATTTGAACCTACAATTCCAAAATCTCTGTTGGCTCATGGGTTGTCTACTAAACTCCTGAGCCAACCAGCCCTTTGGTTTTCAGCTAACTAAATCAAGACCTAGTAAATGAAATGCGAGCAGTTACCCTTAAAGAATGAAAATAGATGAACCAAGATTCAAACCTGTAAGTCCAAACTCTTTCCCCAGTCATAGGCTAGTTTCTAAATCATTGAGCCAGCCCCAGAGGATCCTTGGATGTTCATTTGGTCTAGGGTCTGTAACATACATGAGAAAACTTTTAAACCGACCTTTCCTTCCCAGGTGGGTAAAAAGTAGAACATATAATCTTTTTTCTGTTTATAGGCTCTGGCCTAGAGTTTTGGCAGTCAGCCCCTAGTAGATCAAGCCTGCCCATAGGCATCATAGGATCTTGAACATTCATAGATGTAATAATCACTTATTTTTACGGCTTCTCGCCCACACGTGTGAAAGAGGCTTTTATTGCAGACTGTGTTGCAGTTGGAGAGTTTTTCCTAACACTGCTATCACTGAGGGCAAATATTTCAAATAGGGCCCTGGAAGTAAAAACCTTACAGGGGTGGTAATCCTTCCCTGCACCTTCCAAGACTTAGAAAAACAGTTCCAGTTGGACACACTTTAAACCCCAAAATTGGGCAAAATTTTTTAAACACTCCCCCTGGAGGTTAAAAATGAAAAAGCACTGGCAGCAAGCTTGTCTCCTCTCCAGCCTGGAGCCGGAATTAAACAGGAAGTAAACATTACATTACATGCAGCCAGTGACATCACGGGTGTCGTTCCTTCCGAGCCCTGTGCTGTGAACGCATAAATGTTCAGACATGGGCGGGAGTGATCGCGGCTCCAGCCAATCACGGCTCCAGCAAATCACATACAGGGTTAAATCAAGCAGCAAGGATGCAACATATCGCCTCCTCAGTACCCGTCAAACATCTCTGAAAAGTGATCCACCATGGGGTCGCTTTTCAGAGGGGCAGCACATGTGAACGAGCCTAATAACACTCACCAGTTTTATTACCGGCAATACTTGAATACAGCATGTGCAGCAGAATGTTGAATGGGTAAAGCCTGACCTCGGTTTCCTCTCCTCCTCCAGGGATACGTAGTGATCATGACGGACCTGGAGGCAACTCTGCCCTCTCTGATTTTCAGCAAGCTCTTTGAAGGACAACGCTTCAAGCTTTTCAGATCAGGAGAATTACAACTAAGTGTTGCTGAATGAAGAAAAGCTGAAAAATTCTACCTGTACACTGGAAACCTGTTGTTTTTAAAGTGATATTAAACGCTAATTGTTTTATTTTTTGACTTTAACTATTTTTAACACAGTGCGCAGCTCCCTCAACTTTAAAGATTGCCTACCCCAGCATTCCATCCCGATTTCCCTGACTTCTCCTCCCGTTCCCAGTTTCAAGGTGGTTTGCAGGCTCCTCTGGAGCAGAGGTTCTCAACCTCAGTCCTCAAGTACCCCCAACGGGCCATGTTTTGGGAATTTCCCTTAGATAAAATAGCTCTTATCAATACCATGTCATTGATATTGATTTAAAGCAGCTGTGCAGAGTAAAGGAAAACCTGAAAACATGGCCCGTATGGGGGTACTTGAGGACTGAGGTTGAGGACCACTGCTCTGGTGCAACCCTGTTGAATGTGCTGCTGGGGAGGCCTACATGCAGGTGGGAGGTTGCTGCCTCTGTTGGGAGTAAATGCGACACCAACTTTTGTGAAGGACTGGGGATGCATGTACACAGACACTAGGCATGATGGGACTTGTAGTCTAGGGATGATGGGACATGTAGTTTTAAGCAGGGCTGCTGTTAGAAGTCATGGGGCCCCGTACAGCCTAGGTGACAGTCACCAAGCCTAACAAGCGGCTTCAGCTGCATGAACAAACCACTCATTCATGCAACCAGAATGCCTGTGAGCCCTTCATATTTTAAATTTTTTTTTTACACTTTTTTGAACAGCCCTGTGGGGGTTGGTGAAATATCAGGGATCTAAACAGACACCTGAATCTCACTTTTGAGACAGAGAAAGAGATTGAGGACACAGATTCCTCATTCCTTTCTCTGCAGCACGAGCTGCAGACTGAATGAACAGGAAACTCTCTATATAGGGTCTCCCTGTTCATTTATAAACTGAAGCATTTGTAAACACAGGGAGGGCCAAAGGGGGAGTGGCTCTAGTAACCGTGCCCACTCCTGCTGCTCTGGCCCAAACCCCCCCCCCCGTTGAACTTTTGGGGCCTGGACTCCATACAGGAGGGCAGGTGCTACCCCCCTATCAGCGGCCCTTGTTTTGAGAAGGGGACTACGTCATGTGACTTGTGATGGTACTAATAGGTAATCGCTCCCCAGCAGTAAGTCTGGGGAAGCGGAGCAGGAGACTATAGCTGAGATAAGGTTTTGGTGTTTTTGGACCTTTTAAAAGCTATTCACATATTGTCCTCCGCTACATTTATATACAACAAACAAGGAAATTCATAAGGAGTGTCTAAGACACTTTTTAGAATCATGTTGTGCCTCCGCAGGACAAATGTTGGTGCCAGGGACTATATCATGTACCTTTAGTAAACAGGTACATGAATCAGGGGCAGTAACCACATGTGGAAGCGCAATGAGACCAGAGTGTCTATATGGACACCCTGTCCTCAGGGCAGCAGAGCTCCCTCTAGCCGCTGCGGCAGAATTTTATGGGAGGGTGGAGCCTGATGGAGCAGCTGAGATACCAGTTTCCCATCAGGTTCACTCCCCTTGTGATTGACAGCAGGCAACTGACAGCCTGCTATTGGCTACAGAACGCGCCCACTGGCTGCTGAATTTTCCCATCACTGTGGTCGAAAACAACGTCGATTTTGATCCCACTAATGATTAGAAAATCGAACGAACATTCTTAAAATTAATTTTTTTTTTTGAAGAAAGACATTGTTGGCCGGCATATAATATATTACAGTTCTGTCTGAAAATCCGCAAAACAGTCTTTCATATTTCTTTTTATTTAAATAAAAAATTTGATCTGAGTCTGTTGAAATTTACCAGATTCGATCTCTAATAGTATATATAGTATATCTCTTCTAATAGTATATACAGTATATCTCTTCTAATAGTATATACAGTATATCTCCTCTAATAGTATATACAGTATATCTCCTCTAATAGTATATATCCTCTAATAATATATATAGTATATACTGTATATCTCCTCTAATAGTATATACAGTATATCTCCTCTAATAATATATACTGTATATCTCTTCTAATAGTATATACAGTATATCTCCTCTAATAGTATATACAGTATATCTCCTCTAATAGTATATATCCTCTAATAATATATATAGTATATACTGTATATCTCCTCTAATAATATATACTGTATATCTCTTCTAATAGTATATACAGTATATCTCTTCTAATAGTATATATTATAATATATACAGTATATCTCCTCTAATAGTATTTACTGTATATCTCCTCTAATAATATATACAGTATATCTCTTCTAATAGTATATACAGTATATCTCTTCTAATAGTATATATTATAATATATACAGTATATCTCCTCTAATAGTATATACTGTATATCTCCTCTAATAGTATATACAGTATATCTCTTCTAATAGTATATACAGTATATCTCCTCTAATAATATATACTGTATATCTCCTCTAATAATATATACAGTATATCTCCTCTAATAATATCTCTTCTGTCTGTTATTCTCAGAGTGGATTAGAGATTTTTCTCCCTAACCATATAGTTGGTTATTTATATTTAGCACTGCATAGAGCTATTTAAGATTAAATTGTTTTTTTTTTAAACTTTACATATTAACTAAATTATACACCACACTTTTTTTTAAGGTTATTATCCAATTAATCGAAACAATAATCGGACAATTAATCGATTATGAAAGAAATCATTAGTTGCAGCCCTAGTTTCTATGCAGAATTGTGGCTAATTTCTCTCTAGCTTTAGTAAATAAACCTCAATGGGACACAGATGGTGAAAAAAAAATTTGACAAGGGCTATAACCCTCCATTAAGCCTCGTACACGCGATCCAATTGTTGGCCAACCAAGCGTCAGATTTTGTCTAACGGTGCACAATTGTCGGGCAACAAACACGAACGTAGTGATGTACTATGTGAAATTTCAGCTCTTGAGCACCACCCTTTGGGCTCCTTCTGCTAATTTCATGTTTGGTGAGCATTCATTATGAGCATGCGTGTTTGTACTTTCAACTTTTGTGCGACGGACTTGTGTCTGACCATCAGAAAATCTGACAATCAATCGCTGTCCTCCGAAAATTTACTAGCCTGTCATCCAACATTTCTTGGCCGAAAGTTGGACAACAATTATCAAAAGGAGCGTACTAACGGTCAGATTTTAGGACAACAGTCTGTGAACAGACAATCCCCTGCCAACAATCATACCGTGTGTACGAGGCTTTACTCTATCCATAATAAAAACAAAAAAAGTTTTGCCTGTAGTTCTACTTTAATCTTGGATAGAGTAAGGAAGGGTTATAACCCCCTGTCAGCTTTTTTTTCCCCCACCATCTGTGTCCCATTGCGGAGATTTTCACTTCCTGTCCCATAACCAAACAGGAATTGAGGGGAAATCCCTGCAAATTAAGGGAATTCTTTGGGGACCCCCCAGATCACCAGAACTAGTGTCTCCATTGGAAGATTTCCCCTCTATTACTTTTTTGGGGACAACCCAAAATTTGGGATTTTTATTTTTATTTTTAATGGTAAACAGGACAAATAGAGAGGGGGAATCTCCTTAACGGAGGCACAGACAGCAATAAAAAACTGACAGAGGTTCTAACCCATCGCCACTCTATCCAAAACAACAATAACAAAAAACTTTGCCTTTAGTTATACTTTTAGACTGTAAATGGTGAAAAGCTGGACTCCCTCAAAAAATTTAAAGCAATATTTTTTTAGTATTAAAAAAAAAAAATATGTTATTACTCCAGCGCTATCTGGTGAATGAGCGCAGGTTTTGGTTAATTTTTAGGTTTTCTAGTGGATCCAAGAACAAGTCGCAGGTAGGAGCCAAGAAACTGACCCCCCCCCCCCCCCATATATAGCTCTACTTCATATTAGGAAGAAGGATCGCAGCTTTGGATCTGCTGGAATGAAGCAGTATAAGACAGATTGCCATCCAATCTATGGCGCTCGGCTGCAAGGCATATCGCATCTCTCAGCGGTAGCATTTATTAAGCAATGATTTCCACGTCTCTGATAAATAAATCATCACAAGGAGCCAGCGGAGAGGCCAGGAGAACACTACACTGGAGACACTTAGATGTGAAATATGACAGAGCGCCCAGGGCCTCCTGTATAAAAACATAAAATCTCACTGATTAATGATAGCGGGCCTAGACAAATAGAACAATGAGAAATGGACTCCTTGGGATTTTTTAACCACTTCAGCCCCAAGAGATTTGGCTGCTCAATGACCAGGCCATTTTTTGCGATTCGGCACTGCGTCAATTTAACTGACAATTGGGCGGTCGTGCGATGTGGCACCCAAACAAAATTGTCGTCCTTTTTATCCCACAAATAGAGCTTTCTTTTGGTGGTATTTGATCGCCTCTGCGGTTTTTATTTTTTGTACTATAAACAAAAGAAGAGCGACAATTTTGAAAAAACACAATATTTTGTACTTTTTGCTATAATAAATATCGCCAATTTTTTTTAAAAAAAAAGCTAATTTTTTTTCTCAGTTTAGGCTGATATGTATTCTTCTACATATTTTTGGTAATAAAAATCACAATAAGCCTATATTGATTGGTTTGTGCAAAAGTTATAGCGTCTACAAAATAGGGGATAGATTTGTGGAATTTTTATTAATTATTTTTTTTTGCTAGTAATGGCGGCGATCTGCAATTTTTATCGTGACTGCGACATTATGGTGGACACATCAGAGACACTTTTGACAAATTTGTGGGCCGATTGACAACTATACAGCGATCAGCGCTATTAAAATGCATTGGTTACTGTATAAATGTCACTGGCAGGGAAAGGGTTAACACTAGGGGGTGATCAAGGGGTTAACTGTGTTCCCTAGTGTGTGTTCTAACTGTAGAGGGAGGGGACTGACTAGAGGAAATGACGGATCATAGTTCCTAGCTTTTAGGAACTCACAACCTGCATCTCCTCTCAGAACAGAACAGAACAGGGATTTGTGTGTTTACACACACACACACGTCCCTGCTCTGCCTCTCGTGCCTGCGATCGCTCGTGGACGGCGGTCATTGCGACTGCCGGTCACGAGCATCGGCACCCCCGCAGTGCATCGGGCGGCGCGCGCCTGCTATCCCACTTAAAGAAGCTAAAACTTTTTTTTTTTTTTTTTTTTTTGCAACGGGAAGTGAGAGGAAATCTCTCCAAAGAGGAGATCATTTGCCCCTCACCTCCTGTTGCGGTGACAACTGTAAAAATGTGGATTCAAATCTCCACAAAGATCAAAAATGTTACAGTTGTAACAACAATAAGTGGAAATATTTCAACAAGGGCACCTGATTTCCCATCACATTAAAATGATCACATGGCAATGGTCTTTGAAACCAGGACGAGGATGAATCTCTCACAAATCGAGATTTAAAATCTCAACAAAGATCCAAAATGTTACAGTTGTAACAAGAATAGGAGGTAGGGGGAAATATTTCAATGAGGGCACCCGATTTCCCATCACATGACAATGGCCATCAAAGACGAGGATGAATCTCTCACCAAAGACGCAAATTTCCACAAAGATCCAAAATGTTACAGCTGTAATGAGAATAGGAAGTCGGGGAAAATATTTCAATGAGGGCATCTGTTTGGGAAGGGATTTCCTCTCTCAGTTTGGAGAGATTTCCTATCACTCCCTGTTGTGTTTCCAGGAAAGGTAGGAATCTCTCCAAGGAGACACAGCAAAAAAAAATGTAAAATAATAATAGTAGACATTGGTTTTAATTCTTCCCTACTCCATCAAATACTAATACACACCAGCTTTTTCCAACTGAGATTCCGCAGTACTCATTCACTTAGGAGGAGGGTGAGATATCAAGGGGCCCCCTTATTTTAAGGAGGGCTTCCAGATTCCAATAACCCCCCTCCCTCGCTGTACTTAGAGATCCCCACATCCACCAGGTTAAGAACAGGGTGGCAAGGTGCCTTTCCAGGACTTTCCCACCCAGCAAGATACCCCGCCCAATGTTGAGGGCATGTTGCCTGGCATGGTTCAGGCCCCTTTCTTGGCCAGTCAGTCTTCATGTTTGGATAAGGGTTTGGTATGGATTTTGGGAGGGAACCTCCACTCCGTTTTTTTTTTTCCCCCTTAAAATCCATACCAGGTAGTCATCAAAAAAAGAGGTCTAGTGTAGATTTTGGGGGACCACATATCTTCCTTTGATTTTTTTTTTTTAATTTTAGACTAATGTATCTCAAGATTTTGCATACTTTCGTGATCGAAAAAAGGTTATGAATTCCTGATTTAGGCCCCGTTTACACCTCTAAAACGCTCAACAAGCCAAATCCCATTTATTTCAATGGCCCCTGTTCACATTTGAGCATTCTGTTGCCTGAAGAAAAACGCCTGTCACTCAAAGTACTTCTTTTTTGGCAGATTGGAGGCAGATTGGGCCCTTTAGACCTCAATGGGAACGTCTGAAAACAAAGTGCAACAAGAGCTTTTAATGAGCGTTTTGTGGCCTGTTTTCTGCTCACCCTAATGCTTTCTATTTCTATAAACAAAAACCCCTGAAGCTAAAAAAACGCTTGTAATAGTTCTGTTCTTTCCAACATGGATGTTGCCGCTGAACTTCCTCTAAATGGTCTGTTATATTCCCCATGCCTTTTTTTTTCTCAATAAACAAATTTAACAAGAAAAACCCTTGTAACACATTTATAAAAATGCTCAAAAACTCTTCCATAAAAACGCCTTCAAGTCACTCTGCTCAGGTGTGAATGCAGCCTTATACATTTTAAAGGGGAAGTCCACCCTAACAATAAAATCGCTACATCTACAGATATAAGCCTAACCTATCTAGCCCTGTAAAGAAGAAATCGCTATACATACCTTTTCTGAAGCCGATCCGATCTGATCTCCAGCGGCGGAAGCTCTGCAGAGGACACAGAGAAATGAATGGGAAGTGACGTCCCCCATAGACTTACTATGGAGCTTCTGTTGTCGGATATGTCCTCTGCACCCTCCTCCACAGAGAAGCCGCTGCTGACAGCTCAGCGTGGGATCGGGTCGGATCAGCTTGAAAAAAAATATATGTATATACTGATTCCAGAGTGAGACCCTGCGGTTCCTAAATCAAAAGACTGGCTAACACAATTACAATTCTCAACAGCATTGAGACAGCCTATCCAGGACCACCGCTCACTCCCCCATAGGAGCTGGTCTGAGCCTATGAGCTGCTTTGTGAGTAATTGAGGATTGGCTTGTTTATGTGATGTTTCTCCCCCCCAGGGGGTATCATATATTATTAGCTTTATTATCCATTTGTCATTCTAGTATAACTATGCATCTAACTTCTGATGAGAGGCTGTATGCCACGAAACGTGTCAAGTTTCCAACATAGGGTGCCAAGACAAGCTTGCTTTAAGTATGAATTTTTAATCTGTATATGTAAATGTTTTTTATCATTGATGTATGAGTTTATGTGGGTATACTCTGGTAATCATGTCCACATTATGTCTGGCATTATTTATATTGTATGTATTGTACCAATCATGTCTGTTGAACATTTATTAAATACTTTATCATTATTATTATTATGTCTAAAACATCAATTCTTTATGATTATATTATATATTGCTAATTAATGATATAGTACATTGTATCTTATTATATTATGAATTATTACATGTCATTATGATCAATTCAATCATGGTTATACGTTCTTCATTCATCGTTATTTACAACATCGTGCCTCACGTTAAGTCCCATTTCTTCTTCTTCCTTTTCTACCAGCATGGGACTAGTAATTTCCTGGCCTGGTCCCAGTTTATTGCTGGTACATTTGACAAGGCCGGGGTACTTACAGTTCTCTCACAAGTGCTGTCCACCATAATTCACTAACATGCTCAGAGTAGCCATCTTATCATTGATTCAAAGTGATTGTAAAGTCTCGTTTTTTTATTTATTTTTTTGTTTTTTAAATAATAAACATGTTATACTTACCTCCTCTGTGCAGTTGGTTATGCACAGAGCAGCCCGGATCCTCCTCTTCTTGGGTCCTTCTTTGCAGCTCCTGGCCCCTCCCTCCTGTCGAGTGCCCCCTCAGCCGACAGCTTCCTATGGGGGGCACCCGAGCCGAGTCAGACACGGAGCCCCGATTGGCTGACTAACTGAATGACAGCCACAGGAGGCAATGACGCCGCTGCTGTGTATCAGCCAATCAGGAGGAGTGTCCCGGATGACTTAGACACTCGTGGACATCGCTGGAGAGAGATGGGGGTCAGGTAAGTATTAGGGGGTCTTCTGTCTTTACAACTCCTTTAAGCCCAACTCTGGGATTCCCCACCAAATTTTCCTGGAGATGACCCACAGCTGTAATTTTTGCTTTTTTTTTTTTTAAAAATTTCTAAATATACTTACTTTTTCTTATGTCTTTAGGCTGGTCACATGACAAGCCGGGTTTTCTTCCTCACTTCCTTCTCCAGCGGTGGGCAGTCCTCAATAATGGAAAGAGCAGTGCCACTTTCTGCATCATTACACTCAGGCCTGGTTCACACCTATGCATTTTTTTAGTGCATTTTCAGTTTTGCAGAAACACACTACATTCCATTTAACATGGTCTCCTATGGGTCACGTTCACATCTGTGCATTTTATGGAAAGGACCTGGGACTTATTTCTGGTTTTTGGTTCCAAAGATTTCAATGGATCAAAAACGTGTATTGAAAAAAGCAAACTGCACCTGGAATATGCAACCTGCATAAGTGTGAACCAGGCCTAAAAGTCCATGATACCCTGTACTAAAAAGTATGTCCTCAGTCTTCTGGACTGAAGTATGCTGGGAGAGTGGGAGTCAGCAGGATATCACATTTGACTTCAATGACTATTTGCAATAAAAGTAGCCTAGTATACCTGCAATTCTCTTGTGATGTCACAAAAGTGCTTAAAAAAATATTTTGAAATGTTTCCACCATTATTGGTGCTTATTGGGTAAGCCCCGGTTCACACAGGGGCGGCACGACTTGCAGGTCGCCTAACCGAGGCGACCTGCACACGACTGCCACGGCGACTTGCAAAACGACTTCTGTATAGAAGTCTATGCAAGTCGCCCCCAAAGTAGTATAGGAACCTTTTTCTAAGTCGGAGCGACTTGCGCTGCTCCGATTAGGACGGTTCCATTGTACAGAACAGGACGCTACTTGTCAGGCGACTAGGTCGTCCTAGTGTGAACCGACCCTTACACAAAAAGTACAAATATATTTAAACAATTTAACTCCGCTCTATAAACACCAAAATCTGCAGGATGATAATAATGTGAAGTGGCTGCACGATTACATGGACTTCTTCGCCACCTGGTGGACAAATCTGACATTACTTCATGCTGAGAGCTTGCCAAAGAGAAGACTGAATGAACTCAGCTTGCATCTTCCTATCAATGTACCTTTCCCTACAAGCCAAATAGTCATTTATTACCCTTCCGCTTTATTCCGCAAACATCCATGATTGAGACTCACCAATAACAGTAAATTCCTCTAATTGTTCCTTACTCTACAATGCTTTGTAACCCTTTCACCTGGTATTTCCTATATTGATGATTAATTATTGTCACAAGTGTTCAACTAGCCGTCCAATAAACAACTTGTTCACTTTTTACTATAAATTCCCGCATGTTCCCCAATACAACCCCCCCCCGCCCCCCACAGATCCTTATTTGCCTCTTCCCATGGCTGCGATCTTCAAATATCCAGACCAGCCAGTAAAAATATAGCGCTGGCAAACCTGAACCAACATTCCATGAAGCTAAATGAGACATTGCTCCTCCTATACTGGTACATCCTATTTATCCAAGGGCCATTGATATGCAGCTACAAGTGGCCCGGAGCAATTGGCAGGGTCTGCATCCCTTTAGACGTGATTTCCCTTTTTCCAATTCGCATAGCAGGATATTGTGCCGGGCTCTTTATGGAGCCGGCTCACAGATCTCCGCAGGGGCTCCGGTGGGGATTGCACCCGGGGGGGGGGTCCTGTGTGTCTTTTGGTCTGTTTCATGTCCGAATTCAGCCAAAAATTTAGGGTGAAATCTGAGCTGCAACGGTGAATGGAGACGCACCGTCCCTCCTAAGAGCTTGAGTGCACTCAAGTGTGACCCCAACCTCTGAGAGTATCCCACCAAAAATGACATTTCTGTTGCAGGGGATGCTCACTTCTGACTTATCTTAGTGCAGACTTCTGGGAATATCATTGAGCCAATCACACAAGCAGGAAATGTTGTTTCTGGGGGGTGTTTTGTATACCATTTCTGTATACCACCTGTGTATATCATCTGTGTATACCATCTATGTATACAATCTGTATATACCATATCTGTATATACCATCTCTGTATACAATCTGTATATACCATCTCTGTATACCATCTGTGTACAGAACTCCTCCAGGTTGTCACATTTCATTTTACAGCAGCTGCAGAATGAAAAGGTCATTTTTAATTACATTCAATTACAATATGACTTGTGAAGCAACTGTATACACTATATCAATTTTATAACGGGAAGTTGGAGGCCGGTATTTTTTTTTTTCAGGCGTGCATTGGACTGGCAAAAAGGGGAGGTTGAAGGCCGGTATGTTTTTCTTCTGGCGTGCTTTGGACCGGCAACAAGGGCAGGTTGGAGGTCAATAATTTTTTTTTCAGGCGTGCGTTGGACCGGCAACAAGGGGAGGTTGGAGGTCGGTATTTTTTTTTTTAAGGCGTGCGTTGGAGCAGCAACAAGGGGAGGTTGGAGGCCGAGTTCAATCCACAGCAGTTAGTCCTAGGGTCCAGTACCTTAGCGGTGCACTCCGGACTCCTACGGAGTGCATGCGTCACCTGAGCTCAGGTGACCTGACAGGGAGGTTGAAGGCCGGTATTTTTTCTTTCAGGCGTGCATTGGACCGGCAACAAGGGGAGGTTGGAGGCCGATATTTTTTTTTAGCCGTGCTTTGAACCGGCAACAAGGGGAGGTTGGAGGCCGGTATTTTTCTTTTGGTCGTGCGTTGGACCGGTACCAAGGGGAGGTTGGAGGCCGGTATTTTTTTTTTGGGCGTGTGTTGGACCGGCAACAAGGGGAGGTTGGAGGCCGTTATTTTTTTTTTCCAGGCATGTGTTGGACCGGCAGCAAGGGGAGGTTGAAGGCCGATATTTATTTTTCAGGCATGCATTGGACCGGCAACAAAGGGAGTTTGGAGGCCGGTATTTTTTTTTTTTAGGCGTGCGTTGGACCGGCAATAAGGAGAGGTTGGAGGCCGGTATTTTTTTTCAGGCGTGCGTTGGAACGGTAACAAGGGGAGGTTGGTATGTTTTTTTAGGTGTGCGTTGGACCGGCAACAAGGGGAGGTTGGAGGCCAGTAGTTTTTTTTCCAGACGTGCGTTGAACCGGCAGCAAGGGGAGGTTGAAGACGCGTATTTTTTTCTCAGGTGTGCGTTGGACCGGCAACAAGGGGAGGTTGGAGGCTGGTATTTTTTTTTCAGGCGTGTGTTGGACCGGCAAAAAGGGGAGGTTGGAGGCTGTTTTTTTTTTTTCTCAGGTGTGCGTTGGACCGGCAACAAGGGGAGGTTGGAGGCCCTTTATTTTTTTTAGGTGTGCTTTGGACCGGCAACAAGGGGAGGTTGGAGGCTGGTATTTTTTTTTTAGGCGTGCGTTGGAGCGGGAACAAGGGGAGGTTGGAGGCCGGTATTTTTTTTCCAGACGTGCGTTGGACTGGCAACAAGGGGAGGTTGGAGGCCAGTATTTTTTTTCCAGGCGTGCGTTGGATCGGCAGCAAGGGGAGGTTGGAGGTTTTTTCAGGAGTGCGTTGGACCGGCAACAAGGGGAGGTTGGAGGCCGGTGTTTTTTTTTCAGGCGTGCATTGGACCGGTAACAAGGGGAGGTTTGAGGCTGGTATTTTTTTTTAGGCGTGCGTTAGACCGGCAACAAGGGGAGGTTGGAGGCTGGTATTTTTTTTTCCAGACGTGCGTTGGACTGGCAGAAAAGGGGAGGTTGAAGGCCGGTATTTTTTTTCAGGCGTGCGTTGGACCGGGAACAAGGGGAGGTTGGAGGCTGGTATTTTTTTCTCAGGCGTGCGTTGGACCGGCAACAAGGGGTGGTTGGAGGCCAGCATTTTTTTTTCAGGCGTGCGTTGGACCAGCAGCAAGGGGAGGTTGGAGGCCGGTATTTTTTTTTCAGGCGTGCATTGGACCAGCAACAAGGGGAGGTTGGAGGCCGGTATTTTTTTTTAAGGGGTGTGTTGGACCAGCAACAAGGGGAGGTTGGAGGCCGGTATTTTTTTTAAGGCGTGTGTTGGACCAGCAACAAGGGGAGGTTGGAGGCCGGTATTTTTTTTCAGGCGTGCGTTGGAATGGGAACAAGGGGAGGTTGGAGGCCGGTATTTTTTTCTCAGGCGTGCATTGGATCGGCAACAAGGGGAGGTTGGAGGCCAGTATTTTTTTTTTTAGGCTTGCGTTGGACCGGCAACAAGGGGAGGTTGGAGGCCCTTTATTTTATTTTTTTTTAGGCGTGCGTTGGACGAGCAACAAGGGGAGTTTGGAGGCCGGTATTTTTTTTACACTCATTACATTTCATTACACTCAGGCCTGGTTCACACCTATGCATTTTTTTAGTGCATTTTCAGTTTTGTAGAAACACACTACATTCCATTTAACATAGTTTCCTATGGGTCACGTTCACATCTGTGCATTTTATGGAAAGGACCTGGGACTTATTTCTGGTTTTTAGTTCCAAAGATTTCAATGGATCAAAAATGTGTATTGAAAAAAGCAAACTGCACCTGGAATATGCAACCTGCATAGGTGTGAACCAGGCCTAAGAGTCCATGATACTGTACTGTACTCAAAGTATGTCCTCAGTCTTCTGGACTTAAGTACGCTGGGAGAGTGGGAGTCAGCAGGATATCACATTTGACTTCAATGACTATTTGCAATAAACGTACCCTAGTATACCTGCAATTCTTCTGTGATGTCACTAAAGTGCTTAAAAAATTATTTTGAAATTTTTCCAGGATTATTATTGGTGCTTTTTGGGTAACACAAAAAGTACAAAATATTTAAACAATTTAACTCCGCTCTATAAACACCAAAATCTGCAGTGTTTATGTATACAATCTGTATACCATCTCTGTATACCATCTTTGTATATACCATCTCTGTATACCATCCGTGTACAGAACTCCTCCAGGTTGTCATATTTAATTTTACAGCAGCTGCAGAATGAACAGGTCATATTTAATTACATTCAATGACAATATGACTTGTGAAGCAACTGTATAAACTATATCAATTTTAAAAGGGGAGGTTGGAGGCCGGTAATTTTTTTTTCAGGCGTGCATTGGACTGGCAACAAGGGGAGGTTGGAGGCTGGTATTTTTTTCAGGCGTACGTTGGACCGGCAACAAGGGGAGGTTGGAGGCCGGTATTTTTTTTTTCAGGTGTGTGTTGGACCGGCTATAAGGGGAGGTTGGAGGCCGTTATTTTTTTCAGGCAGGTTTGGAACAGCCTGTAATGGAACAGAATTTCACATATGATTGTAAATATATGTAACCAAAACCTGTTTGGAATGAATTTTTTTAAATAGTTTATACTGGGAATGGGTTTCTTGCTCTGGATGTCGCAATGTGGAAATTACACTAGAGGAGATTTAGGGACCGCACTTTGTAGAGGGGACTTGACCTGGCAGTGCGGCTTCACATATATTTGCAAATGTATCCAACATAAACCGAAAACAAACTGCTGAAACATTGGAGACGTTTTCTTATGTTGCTGGCTGCCCATGTGCACCTTACTATAAGCACCCAATCACATTTTAGTGTTGTGGTAACGTGCATTACCGCAATGTAGGTGGACGTTCCATGCGTTAGCATGTTGCAGTGCCATCCATTGTTCCCCCCCCCCGATTAGATACTCTGAACACATGTAAACGCATGTACATTTAACAACAGGGGTAGGTGAATAGGGAAGTCTATAGTTTGGAATTCCTAGATCAATTTCTCCTCTAGTAAAATAAAAAAAGTTAAAACCTCTTATCCTCTGCTGTCATGAATACTCCTCTTTGTTTATAAAGCTCCGTACTACATGTAATGCAATGAAAATAATGACTAAGTCTTCTCCAAATCAACCAATTCATAATTAGAGACTTTCTTGTTGGATGTCCTGCTGTTTGCACCAAACACTCAGTTTCACACTGTCAAGATAATGTAAAAATCGATAGTGTAATAGAAGCATTTAAATACCTTTAGGCTCCATTCACACTAGTGCGACTTGTCATGCGACTCTGGACACAAAGTCACATGATTACCCACAGCCCATTGATTTCAATCACACCCGTTCCAATCTGTGCGACTTAGTCGCCGCAAAATTCCTGCACTACTGTGATGCGACTTTCTTGTGACTTGAGTGCTAGGGAGTGTAAAGTCACATGAATGTCACACTCGGAGTAGCACTAGTGTAAACTGAGACTCAACAGCATTTATGCACGTAAGGCGTTTTTAGAGATATGAGTGCAAAATCATTCTATTGTCTAGAATATCGATTTATTCTAGACACTGGAATACATTTACCTGCGTAAATTATGCTTATATGCTCCTCTCCAAACGCAGATTTGAGGCATTTTTTTATGTCTCTTGCACACAAAATAATCGTCCGCATGTACATGGCCACATTAAATAACATGCAGCTGTGCGCAAGGGCATTACAAAAAAAAAAAGACACCAGACTCCTTTTACAGCAGCATTATTTTTGCCAGTGTGCATGAGACCCCCCTATGTGTATAAGGCGAAATTCACGATTCCCGATGATTAGCTGCAGTCGGAAGCCCCATTGAAATTAATGGGAGGCTGGCAGCTTCTGCAGCTATCCGCGGGCGCTTGAATGGAATTTCTTAAACAGCGATTACCTGCCAATGATTGGCCTTGGACACATAAGTCTAAAAAGTGTGCTAACAAGATCACTTCCTCTTCTCCATACCGACCAATCAGCTTCCAGGGTTTCTCACATCCTTTTCTCATGTAGATCTGCTATTTAAAGTGGAACTCTGCTCACCTCCACTCCAGTGATGTTCTGTCCACAAGCACCGTCGCCAGCCACTGATATCTTCGATCGGTCTTCTTCTGGGTTCCAATGTTGGGCTGTTTTGGTTGGCTGAGCGGGGATTATGTCACAACCAGGCGTGTGCTGGATCCTGGTAATCCCACGCAGAGACTGTACACAGCTCAGTGTACATTGTGAACAAGCAGGTAAGAAGACAAAGAGAAGATATATCAAAACTGGAGCAGACAGAATCCAAAGCAGCTGTGCATGGCAACCAATCAGCTGTTAGCTTTCATTTTCAAAGCTTAACAGCTCTTTCACACAGGCAGCAGTAGAAACAGGGGGCTGAGCCGCTGTTTTACTCCCTAAATCCTAACACGGGATTGTACACACCATTATCACCCATGATATCACACTCCTGGGCCCTGCACACTGTATGTACCATATTTGTGAGTCCTGAGACCCGAACATAGTGCACTCCTGAACCCTTTACATAGCACACGCCTCAGCCTTGCACCCTGTATATGGTGCACGCCTGAACCCTGCACTCTGTACATAGCCCACTCTTGAGCCTTGCACCCTGTGCATAGTGCACTCCTGAACCCTGCACATAGCACAGTCCTGCGACCTGTGCTCTGTACATAGTGCACTCCTGAACCCTGTACATAGCAGTCCTGCGCTCTGTACACTCCTGAACCTTGCACTCTGTACTGTATGTAGTGCACTCCTGAACCTTGCACTCTGTAATGTACGTAGTGCACTCCTGAACCTTGCACTCTGTACCATATGTAGTGCACTCTGTACTGTACGTAGTGCGCTCCTAAACCTTGCACTCTGTATTGTATGTAGTGCACTCCTGAACCTTGCACTCTGTAAGGTATGTAGTGCACTCCTGAACCTTGCACTCTGTACTGCACGTAGTGCACTCCTGAACCTTGCACTCTGTACTGTACGTAGTGCACTCCTGAACCTTGCACTCTGTACTGTATGTAGTGCACTCCTGAACCTTGCACTCTGTACTGTATGTAGTGCACTCCTGAACCGTGCACTCTGTATGTAGAGTACATCTGAACTATACACTCATGATATTCAGGCCTTTCAATGCGGGGGGGGGGGGGGGGGGGGCTCACGGTGGAATTCCTGCACTTATTCTCCAAGAAAAAAATCCCTGTGTAGAATACCTATTATAACATACATATTATGAATACAGTTTACATGCACATAATAACATTAACAAATGCTGATAGTAGAGAATAAAATAATGCAATACAGACTAGACAGTGTTAAATTGTACTCAGTTTAATTAAGAACAGAGATGAGAGAAGCATGCCCTTCTTCTGCTCCTAGAAGGATTACAATCCCAATTATTCTCTATATGAGACCTCGGAGGGACAGTAATTCCCAGCATGCCTTTGATGTCCTTCAACTCCCAGCAAACCCTACCCTAGACTCTGCAGAGACTACAACTCCTGGTATCCTCTCTGTAACCCTCTGTAGAGACTACTGCGTCTAGAATGCCCCAGCTCTTCCTAATTCTTTGAAGGGACTACACCTCCCAGCATGCCCTAAGACACTGGAGGGGCTACAACTCTCAGCATGTTCTTTCTAATCTTCTGAAGGATAGTTCCCATCATGATCAATTTAAGGCTGAAGAGACTACAACTCCCAGCACACTGTGAGACTCCAGAAGGATTACTACCCCCAGCATGCCCTTCCTAAGACTCTGGAGGCACTACATGTCCAAGCTTGCTCTTCATAAGACTCTGGAGGGACTGCCTCTCCCATCATGTCGTAGCTAACATTTTGGAGAGACTACAGCTCCAAGGATACCCTTCCTAAGTCCAAAGAAGGAGTTTAACTCCCACCATAAACTTTCTATAACTATGGAGGCACTTCAACTTCCAGTATGCCCTAGCTAGGTCTGTGGTATGAATGCAAATCCCAGCACACCCTACCCAAAACTCTGGAGGGACAACTGCCAGCAAGCCCTAAGACTCTGGAGAGACTGCAACTCCCATCATCCCCTACCCAAGGCTATGGAACTACAACTCCCAGCATGCCGTACCAGAAACTCTGGAGAGACCACAACTCCCAGCATGCCCTACCTAAGACTCTGCAGGACTACAACTCCCAGCATGCCCTACTCAAGACTCTGGAAAGACTGCAACTCCCAGGATGCCCTACCTAAGACTCTGGAGAGACTACTACTCCCAGCATGCCCTGCCTAAGACTAAGGAGGGGCTAAAACTCCCAGCATGCCCTTCCTAACACTCTGTAGGACCACAACTCTAAGCACGCCCTACCCAAGACTCTTGAGGGACTGCAACTCTCAGCGTGCCCTTCTTTAGACTCGAGAGGGATTTACAATTGACGGCATGAACTTTATGTAACTCTGGAGGGACCACAACTTCCAGCATGCTCTTCCGATGACTCTGGATGGACTACAACTCCCAGCAGGTTATTTCTAAGCCTATGAAAGGACTACAACTCCCAGCATGCCCTACCTAAGACTCCGAGCAAGTTCTTAGACTGGGGAACTACACCACCCAGCATGCCATTCTTACATCTCGGGGGGGGGGGGGTTACAACACTCAGCATGCCATGTGACTCCAGAAGGATTTAAACTCCCAACATGCCCTGCTTAAAACTGGAGAAACTACAACTCTCAGCATGTTCTTTCTAAGCCAATGGAAGAAAAATAACTCCCAGCATGGCTTTTCCAACACTCTGGAAGGAGTACAACTCCCAGTGTGTTCCTTCTAAGCCTATGGAAGGACTACAACTCCCAGCATGCCTTTCCTAACACTCTAGAATGATTACACATGCTGTCAGACTGTACAGCCCTCTCCTCTCCCGGGATAATGATCAGCACAGCCCAGATCTATCTCCCCTACCATCTATATCCCCCTCATTATAGCACTGAGACAGCTTGAGCGCTACTGCACATGCGCCGACCTCGCTCCCGGGTCCCGCCCCACTGCCCTGAGCCATGTGACCCGCTCTGCAGTCCCCGCCCACCTCTGACAGGAAGTAGGGAGGACTTCCGGGTGGTGGGCGGAGCGCTGCACAGATCTTCTTCCCCAGAGTGTTTTACATGACATTAGATCGGTATGTATGGGGGGGACACCCAGGGGGGAAGGAAATGTATGGGGACACCGAGGGGGGGGGCTCTGCTCAGTACCGGGTACAGCTCTACTGAACGTATGCCACCTCATCCTTTTAAACCCGAAGACATCTTGATTACACAGGTTCTGAGGCTAAATTAATGCAGATAAGGCACCGAGTGAGTTTAATTACAACCTTAATCAGCCACAGAACCCGTGTAATTCATATGTGTTCGGGTATAAAGGGATGAGGTGGGAAACCCTCCCCCCAGCACAGGTCCAGTGGTGGGGAACACTTGGCACCCCCAGATGTTTTTGGAACTACATTTCCCATGATGCTCCACTACACTGCAGAGTGCATGAGCATCATGGGAAATGTAGTTCCGAAGGTTGCCAAGGTTCGTCATCACTGTCATAGACTGTCAGTGGGGTCCTGACACCCTCCATGGTGGGGGGGAGGGAGGGTTGCCACCTGTCTGGGAATCACCCGGGTTTTTGAATCCTCTGTCCCCCCCCGAGGCCCGGACACATCAGTGGCAGCCCCAATCCTCCTCTCCCTACTGCTCCTTTCACACCGGCACGACTTAACAGTCGGGCGATTTTGACGCCATTTCAGGGAATGCCTGTGTAACCTTGAGGTCTGCGGACCATGGACGTCGGACCAAAGTAGTACAGGGACTGAAGTCGCACGGATATGAATGATTATCATTGGGAATCCCGGGGTGGGGGGGGGGACGGACTTGTCTTGCAACTTTGCAGTCCCAAGTCGCAGGACAAGTCACACAAGTGTGTAAAGGGGCCTTACTGTCGTCTTCCAGAGCTTTTACTCGCTGTACGTGCTTCAGCATCCCAGCCTCCTCCCCTTGTGCAGAGCCCGGGTTTGCATGTCCCCCACAATACAGAGAGTGAGGAACACAGAAAGTAGTAGTGACAGTCCGCCCAGAGCTCCATCAGCGCATGCCATAACCATCCTCTATGTAGAAAGCCTACTACTCACATTTTGACATCTTTTTACTACTCTTCTTGGGGCGCCCAAAAGGGTGTCGCGGGTCTTTTACAATTCTATAGTACTGCAAAAAAAAACAAAAATTGCTGTGCGCCGCTGAAGTGTTCAGGTTTGGCTTGACGAAAAGGGGGCAGCCCTAGGTGGGGCTGTACTGTAGATAAATACACAGTATTGGGGGGATTGGTCAATGTTTACCGTTGCCGTGGTTTCTGTATCTTGTTGACATTGTTTCCTGTGGGCAGGTGATGGAGGAGCCCGGAGAAGGGGTCCCGGCCCAAGAGACGGAGGTCCTGTGTGTGACGGACCCCGACCGCAGCGAGGCCGAGCTGGCCTTCCAAGTCTATAAGATGCTGGACGGGAACGAGGCCTTCAGCAACGTGTCCGAGTACCACATGGTGCCGGTCCAGGCGGCCGACGGCTCCATCATCGGCGTCCAGGTGACGGGCGTACAGAGGGGGGAGGAAGGCAGCCCCAGTCTCCTGCCCACCCAGCTCATCGAGTTCCACAATGCGGGGGAAGCAGAGCAGCCCCAGGCCCAGCAACTGCTGCCAGAAGAGAGCGTGACCCCAGCCGACCCCCCAGCGGATGACCCCGCCGCTCAGGCCGGGGCTGTACAGGTAGGTTGGCTGCCTGCATAATACATCCATTTCATCACTGTCAGGGCTCATTCTCACTAGCAGTTAGGGAGGGGAGTGGAAAATCCTATGGTTGAGCCACCCCCCCCCAACCACTACCCCTTATTTAGCCAGGGAGCGATCAGGAGCTTTCACTTACCGAGAGGCCACATATTTGCATGCAGCCGACACCAAGGGAGGTGCTGTGGGTGCGGTGCGTTTTGAAAAGTCCCGCATGCTGCATCTTTGGGCAAAAACAAAACACACCTGCGATTTACGTTTTTGAGTCACCCATCCATTTTTCACAGGAGCAGGCCCCCAAAAATGCACCAGAAATGCAGGGGAAACGCAATTTTGGTACAGAGAAGTGTGAAAGGGTCCCTAAAGTTACACCCAAGCATATAAAATCACTGAATGAGAGCAATAATTCTACCACCAGACTTTGTAATGCTAAACTGATGACCTATAGGGGGCTTTTAAAGCGTCCTCTATGGAAAATATAGGCTACTAAAGTTTGTCACCATATCACGGCACACACTCGTTTAAGGCTTGACATATTGGGTATCTATTTACTCGGTGCAACATCATCTTATATATTTTACCAAAAAAAAAAATAGGGTAATTTACAGTGGCGGGCCATAATGCAGGGTGCAGGGGCGCCTTCCCCCCATTCGGACACATGGATTCCAGTGTTTTTTTTGGCCAGAGGGGGAGCCAATGAGCTTATCCGGCAGGTGCGATGTCCGCTGGGACCCGCCGATTGTTCCCCAAAGAGGCAGAATGGTGATCTGCCTATGTAAACAAAGCAGATCGCCGTTCTGACGGGAGAACACAGTGATTTTGTGTTCCCGCTAAGCAGGAACACAAGGTCACTGTGTTCCCCAGTCAGTCGATCCCCCACACAGTTAGCAAGCACCCCCCTAGGAGCACACAAAACCCTTTAATCGCCCCTGGTATAAACCCCTTCCCTGCCAGTGTCATTAGTACAGTGACGGTACATATTTTTTGCACTGATCACTGTAATAATGTCATTGGTTCCCAAAAAAGTTTCAGGTGTCCAATTTGTCCACTGCAGTGTCACAGTCCCGCTAAAAATCACTGATCACCGCCATTACTAGTAAAAAAAAACAATATGTAAAAATGCCATAAAAATATTCCATAGTTTGTAGAAGCTATAACTTTTGTGCAAACCAATCAATATACACTTATTGGGATTTTCTTTTACCAAAAATATGTAGCAGAATACATACTGGCCTAAACTGATGAAGAAATTTAGATTTTTAAAAAAAAAAAATTTATTGGATATGTTTTATAGCAGAAAGTAAAAAATATATTGTTTTTGTTTTTTTTTTCAAAATTGTCCCCCTTTTTTTTGTTTTCAGTGCAAAAAAATAAATAAATTTGCAGAGGTGATCAAATACCACCAAAAGAAAGCTCTATTTGAGGGGAAAAAAGACATACTTTTTTTTTGGGTACAGCGTTGCACGACCGCACAGTTGTCAGTTAAAAATAAGGCAGTGCTGTATCGCAAAAAATGGCCTGGTCTTGAAGGGGGGTAAAACCTTGACGGGCTGAAGTGGTTAAAGCTTAACTCCAGGCATGATTATAAGCTATGCTTGGAAAGCCAGGGGATGCTGTATCCACCATCCACGGGTGAAGGGTTGCGGGCTGTTTATGCCCATCCAAAGCGAAATGTGCGGTAAACAGAAAAAATGCCGCACTCCCAGGCAGACACCATGAAATATGAGTAAGGATCGGCTTCAGCCTATATGCCCCCGCCAAGAAACCACACCCACTGATGCATTTCGCCCTGCCCACCCGGGGCTTAATCATAGGGTCTATGACTAATAGGCGTGCAACGGATCAAAAAACTCACGGATCGGATTGATCCTCGGATCAGAGTCACGGATCGGATCATTTTCGGATCAGCAAAAAAAACGAAAAAAAAAAAGACAAATCTTGTTACACCCACCGGAGTTTTAGATTTAAAAGCTATTTTCCACACAAAACGGAGCTTATATGCATAAATACAGTATTTGTAGATCGGGCGGACTGTTTAGATGTTAAATTTTAAAAGCAGCAGCAAACCTGCTGACCTTAAATGGTTGCTAATGTGACAGAACACCTCTGATTTTCACATTTAACATTAAATGTGAAAATCAGAGGTGTTCTGTCACATTAGCAAATACTGTATTTATGCATATAAGCTCCGTTTTGTGTGGAAAATAGCTTTAAAATCTAAAACTCTGGTGGGTGTAACAAGATGTCCGCTTGCCCCCTTCTAACTCTATCATTACAGTACTGTGCAAGGGAGTGTGGGGTGTAGCAAGATGGCGGCGACGAAACGTCACTACCTGACGATACAGCGGCCGCCGCCGGGTGTACCAAGATGGCCGCTGGTGTGCCGATCCGCGGAGGTTGACCCGAACGGGTCACGGATCAGTGACGATCCGTTGCACCCCTAATGACTAAGTCTTGAGGGATGGGGCGAAATGCGCCGGGGGGGGGGGTTTCTTGGCAGAGACCTGTAGTCTGAAGCCAATCCTTACTCATTTCATGTTGTCTGGCTGGGAGCGTGGCACTTTTTCTGTTTCCGGACAGGATCACCTTGTCAGGTTTCCAGAAGACAAACCTTCTCATTCCTGAGGAACTACAATGCTTGTCTGCTGTAACCAGTGAAGGTAATCCTGCATGGAGTAGAGTAAGGTACGGGAGGAAACAATCAGATCGGTGAGCGTCTGCTGAGGAATGATATTATTGAGGTGACTCTGGCAGGAGGAGGGATGGGGAGCAAAGTGCCGAAGGTGTGAAGTGCATGAACCTGCAGCAGCCTGGCACCAGCCAGATGTTTGCCCTTCTGGAAACCGGTGAGGGCAATCCTACCTGGAGTTGGTCTTTTATCTGTAATGCCAGTCTGTAGGTGCGGAGATGGGTGGCTTCAAGCCTCCAGGTAACAAGAAGGTGCTACCCTATTCTTTGATGCTTTAAAAGTTTCATTTCTTTCCCGATAGGAGTTGGATGGCCATGACAGTTCACAGATATCTGCTGCCGCTGTTGCGCTTGAGGAAACTTCTGAGCAGAATGAGCCAATTCCACAAGCGTCCGCAGACTTGGAGAAGCAAGGTATGGCTGTATTGTGCGGTGACCACAAAATCTGGATGAGGTTATATAGTTTGATTACTACATCTTCACTGTGTGTTCTCAAAGGGCCTGCAGAATAGAAACAATAACTGCCATGGTATTGGGGGTGGAGGCATTCCCACATGGCCTCCCGCATGGCAGTGCAGGTCATTAGTGATCTATGGGGAGGCGGCCTTATTGTGTCATGACTGGAAGAAAAAAATCATCATTTGTGTTTAGTAGTTGATGCAGGTTTGGGGTGCCTTATAGCACTTGTCACACCTGCCGGGGTCTGTACTTACCTTCACTTCCTCACCTCTCCTATGGGGCTACCCCTCCATTATCATCATCAATTGGCAATAGCCAGTATTGTTAGCAGCTGCATACTTCATGGTAGTGGTCTCCAAACTGCAGCCCGTGGGCCAGATGCAACCCTTTGCATGCCTTTATCTGGCCCTTGGGGCTCTGTTCTTACCACTGATATGAGGCACTATTCCTCCCACTGACACCAACAATAGGGTGCTAATCCTCCCAATGACACCAACAATTCTGGCGCTATTCCTCCCAGTGACACCAACAATAGGGCGCTATTCTTCCCATTGTCACCAACAATAGGGCGCTATTCTTTCCACTAACACCAACAATAGGGCGCTATTCCTCCCACTGACACCACCAATAGGGCGTTATTCCTCCCGCTGACACCAACAGTAGGGCGTTATTCCTCCCGCTGACACCAAGAATGGGGCGCTATTCCTCCCGCTGACACCAAGAATGGGGCGCTATTCTTCCCACTGACACCAAGAATAGGGCGCTGTTCCTCCCACTGACACCAAGAATAGGGCGCTGTTCCTCCCACTGACACAAAGAATGGGGCGCTGTTCCTCCCACTGACACCAACAATAGGGCGCTGTTCCTCACACTGACACCAACAATAGGGCGCTATTCCTCACACTGACACCAACAATAGGGCGCTATTCCTCACACTGACACCAACAATAGGGCGCTATTCCTCACCCTGACACCAACAATAGGGCGCTATTCCTCCCACTAACACCAACAATAGGGTGCTATTCCTCCTACTGCGGTTTAGTCTAACTGCTGGTGCAGTGCACCTGTGGCTTAGATGCACTTTGCCATAGACTTCTATTATATCCTGCAGGTGTGGTGCACTTTCTTCCATTGAATTCAGGCGTTTTGGTGCACTTTCAGAAAGCGCACCAAACCCGCATGTAATAACAGAAGTCTTTGGCTCAGTGCAGGTAACCCACAGGTGCACTGCGCTCCACCTGCGGATCAGTTTGAAAGCAGTCCAGTAACTAAAGCAGAAGAGATGTGCCCATATATAAACAATAATCTTCCATTCACGAATCTCCCTTGCTACAGGTTTTGCCAGCTGTTGCCGTCCCAGGCGGAGTACAGTTGGTATCACTCCGCCTGTGACAGGAGCCAGCCTATACAGGAAGCATTGGCTTATGCGGCTCTGCTCCCTCTACAGCCGTGCTTCCTCTAGCGCCAGCTCTATTCAGAACATTGATGCTCTGGGATGGTGGGTCGGGAACACGAGATCTAAGCTTGCCGACCCGCCTTCCTGGATCAGGAGGTCACGGGCCACATTAGATGATCATTCTATTACTAGATAGATCTCACTGCGCTTTTTTTGGTTGGACCCGCTTGTGTATCTTGTCACCAACTTGACCATTCACATGTACCAGGATGCGATTCCTTCCAATGCCATGCACCGTCATTCAAAAAACAGTATCAGGGAAAAGGTTAATTGCACAAAGCAGCTGACTTTATTAAACCATACCAAACCTTACAATTGCAGTCGCATGTATATGTGCCTAAGGACCAGCACCAGGTACATAACAACGCTTATGGTTAAGATGGCTGCCGCCTCCCTGAGACCAGAAGCTGGCTTGCGCTCTGCAGATAGGATGTAATGTGTATTGGCTGGGTATTGTCTGTAATTGGACGTCTTCAGGAAGGTTACTGCCGTTGTTAGGCCTCATGTACACGGGTGTATGTATCCGTGCCCTGTGTGATGAGTTTACGCGCAGGGGGATGCATCCCTGTGGGGCAGTCCCATTAAAGTCAATTGGGACGCAGCGGTTGGACGGACACAGCCACTGCTTCCAATGAGACATCCGTGTAGGTGAGGGTGCACGGCCCAAAATGCACCCTGGTTTTGTTCGGGGCCGTGCACTCTCACCAATGTCACATTGGGATCAGCGGCTGTGTCAGTGCATCCACTGCTTTCCAGTTGACTTTAATGGGGCTGTCCGCATGGGAATGCATAGAACATCTACGCACCCCCATGCACATAAACGCATCCCTCACACGGAGCACGGATGTGTACACCCTATGTGAACAAGCCCTTCATGTAAATGTTATTACCAGGGTGGATTTGATTTAAATCCTGATTTAAACCAATAGTAAAAAGGCTTGATTTAAATCATAATTTTTAAAGAGCAACTGTCATTTTCTAGCAAAAAAAAAAAACAAATTTTAACTTGTAAACACTGAGTCTGAAAAGTAGGCCGGGTCCTTAAGGGGTTAAAGAGCAACTTTCATCTCCGTCCCGCAGCGGCTCCTCCTCTGACCCGCTGTTGACACGCCGACAGTTCCATTCACTTTAATGGGACTGCTGGTGGTGCGGCAGTGACACAACAAGGTGAGGGACGTGGCGGCAGCAGGTGAGTGGGTGCTCGCCAACAATGAAGCTTTTTCAGAATTTTATGCAGGAAGATACTTCTCCACTTTCTGACGCACAGAAGAAGAATATTTCGTTAGTGAATGTTTTATCTCCTGTCCGGTGTTTTTATTTAACTTCCGTAGTTCTCTTTCCAGAAGTGAAGACGCTCTACCGGTGCGGTCAGTGCCAATTCAGCTCCTTAATGATGTCGGTTATGAGGCGCCACCTGCGCAGACATTCCAACAAACACAAGTGCCACGTTTGCGAGAAGACATTTTCCAGCGCCAGAGAACTGAAGCTCCATGTCAGTACTCACACGGGTAAGAAAAGGGAAACCATTCTCTCCGAAAACCGTTTTGTGTTTGAATTATCAGAACAATTGAGGTTGATTTAGTAAAACTGGAGCACTCCGAATTTGGTGCAGCTCTGTATACAAACCAATCAGCTTCCATGTTTTTTTTTTTTTTTTGTTATTTTTTTTTTGTTATTTGAACAAGCTGATTGGCTACCATGCACAGCTGCACCAGATTCTGTGTGCTTCAGTTTCAGTTAGGGATGCACCAAAATTTCGGCCGCCAAAACATTTCGGCCGAAAATGGTGTTATCGCCATTCCGCCCATAAGAGAAAAAGGTGCTGATAATGGCACAGATAATTCACACGGTTTTGCCATGAATTTGTGGCGATTGTGCCGCAATTTCTCCACGATTTTGCACCGAGTTTACTGTGCTCATGGTGTATTTTTCATAGGTCATGTGACAAAAACCGCATCAAAAAACATTTCACGGGTGCATTCTTGCTGCGTTTTCAATGCATTTAAACTGGGAGGCGCGTTTTTTTTCGTGCATTTTTTTTTTTTTTTTAACTGACCAAAAATGCAGCGAACAGCATTTTTAACACCACATTGAAAGCCCAACGGACCAGTGTGCAGACATACAAAGAATTTAAAGGGATACATTTTTCTTGAGCTTTTCTTGCGCTAAAGGTGCCAATAATGGGCAAAGATAAATGCATATTCCTTCAAAAGTTAAATATAATACAATTATATATACAAATATAATTTTTTTTTTTTTAATTTTATTTCAGTTTTTGGCCAAGTGCCTCCCTGCATTTTTGGTTTCGGCACCAAAATTTCTATTCGGTGCACCTCTAGTATATCCCCCCCATGTGAATATTATCTAGTCAGATGCACCCTGTGTGTTTCAGGGGATTTTAGAAAATGCTTGCTCGGTGCTCTGCCTTCACTGTGGGTTTGCTGGTCCTCCGCCATGAGGATTGACATTGGGTAAATTCTTGTATGGGCAGTTTTGATGGTAATACAATGTTGTGTATGTTGCAGGGGTCCGCCCGCACAAATGTAACAACTGTGACATGGCTTACAGAACGGCGTCCGACCTCTTACGCCACATCAGATCCATACATACACTTGACAAACCCTTCAAATGCTGCTACTGCGATTATTCAAGTGTGGAGGTATGACATGTCCTCTGTATGTAGAATACAATATATATCAGTCATCTGCTATTACCCCACCCCACAGAGCTTCCCTTACCTTAGATGCCACTCAGATTGTTATTTATTGAGGACTTTGAAAAACAAAGAACAACCAGGTGGGACTTTATATGAGAACGCAGGGCTACCACCGCTGAGCGCCTCCATCCCTGTTAATTGATAAGGAGAAAGGAGGACTTTGCTACCTGTTGACTGAGGAAGTCTTCCCAAAAATTGCTGACAAACTAAGCGCACTTCATACACTTCTTGTATACTCCTAATCGTTATCTGGTGGCATGGTGCTGTGTGATTTAGTAACAGTGCTGTGGTCTACTATGTTACTGTGAGCCTGAACATGTAAAGTAAAGATTTGTTATACTGAACACTTAGAAATGTAAATTCTGCCTGAACAGTACCCTGAAAAATCTAAATTTTTGTCTCTAATTTCTATTGAGAACTAGTAGAGCACTTCTTGTGCCTAGGCACTCCTGTTCTGTACTCTCATAGCTGTGTGTATGCAGTGTTAGATAATATAGGGCACATGCGTCAAACACAAGGCCACTGGCCGAATCCGGCCCTCTGGGCCATTTCATGTGGCCCTCACACCTCTCCTGCAACTGTGGCACTTCCCCTTGTCTCTGCCCCTGCTCCAGTCTCAGCAGTTGGCAGCAGAGAGGAGGACAGAACTCCTCCGACGGATCCTGTTTCTCTCTGTGCAGCCGCAGTACCCCCTCATTGCCACCTCCCCTGCTCTCAGCATTCAGCAGACTCTGACAGCTGATTCCATCTCACCTCTGGTCCTCCTCCAGATCTTGCACTTTCTGCTTCCTAGCTCAGCCCCCAGTTTCTTCCTGGCAGCAGGACAAGGTAACGGGGTGCACTGTAATATGTAGAGGGGGACACTTGACTTCTGATGGTGGGGGGCTCTTGACATCTTTAATAAGGAGCGGGGTGGGGTGCTCTGGACATCTAGTCTTACAGATATAACTGGCCCTTTGAGCACAACCATAATGCTGATGCGGTCCACAATGAAATTGAAACCCCTAATCTAGGGCACTGCTGCCTCTGACTCCTAGTCTCACCAGATTTGGAGTGAAATTTGGTGATGTCATTACCATGCTGGACAGGAACTGAGGATCTGCAGTGCAAGGATCTCCTTGCTTCCAAGCCTAATAGTCTCAAGAGATGTGGATTGAGATTTGGCAATGTTATTACTGTCCTGCTCACAGTTCTCCTTGCTGGAGAGGATGCTGTACCTGAGGACCTGCAGTGCAAGGATCTCCCTGCTTCCAAGGCTGGTGGTCTCAGGAGATTTTAGTGATGTCACTACTGTGCTAATCATTGTTCTCCTTGCTGGAGAGGATGCTGTACCAGTGGACCTGCAGTGCAAGGATCTCCCTGCTTCCAAGCCTAGTAGTCTCAAGAGATGTGGAGTGAGATTTGGGAATGTCATTACTGTCCTGCACACAGTTCTCCTTGCTGGAGAGGATGCTGTATCTGGGGACCTGCAGTGCAAGGATCTCCCTGCTTCCAAGGCTGGTGGTCTCAGGAGATTTGGTGATGTCACTACTGTGCTGGTCATTGTTCTCCTTGCTGGAGAGGATGCTGTACCTGTGGAGCTGCAGTGCAAGGATCTCCCTGCTTCCAAGGCTGGCGGTCTCACGCTTTTGTTTCACCTGATCTGTGCTTCTCCCAACTCCGCTACTGCTGCTGCCTCCAGTCATTGTAGAGGAAGAGGGTGGTATAACGCTGGCCTGAGCAAGCAAAGCTCTGCCTCCACCACTGTGTCACTGTGCAGAACAGGGCATAGTAGGTCAGAAATTGCCTGGAGGCAATACTGGCAATAGGACGAATGTCCTATTGTAGCTTTATTGCTACAAGGCAGCCGCTCTGCGAAGAATCACGTGTATATACACACATGATTTTGCTCTCCTGGGTAGGGGTTGCGTGTGCTTCTGCTGTGATTAGTCACAGAAGCCGATCAGCGGGTGGCGGCCAATGGCTGTCTGCCGACACCCGCTGATCAGCGAGGAGATACACAGAACGGAGCTCTGCCTATGTAAAGAATGCAGAGCTGCTGTCGGAGAGGTGCAAGGTGAGGGTACCCGGCACTGTAGCCTTTCAGCTTCATGCCGTGAACCCTACTACGCATGCGCAAAGCCCGCTCCTCTCTCCTACTGGCCCGGAGAAAGGGGAGAGAGGAGGAGGGGGCCCCAACCATGACGTCAATATCTGCGGCTGTGGCTCCCAGAAGTGGGAAAGGATAACTGTCAAAGATTCTGTCCCCCCTCCCCCCCGAAAGGTGCCAATTGTGGCACCAGAGGGAGGGGGGGGGGAATCAGATGAGAGGAAGTTCCACTTTTGGGTGGAACTCCGCTTTAAGCACTGATCACTGTATTTGTGTCACTGGTTCCCACGAAGTATCAGTTATTGTCTGAATGTCCCCACCGCAATATCGCAGCCCCGCTATAATTTGTTGATCGCTGACATTACTAGTATGAAAAAATGTAAATAAAAAAATCCAATATATATACCATAGTTTGTAGACACTATAACTTTTGCGTAAACCAATCGATATACGCTTATTTGGAATTTATTTTTATGGACACAAATATGTAGCAGAATACTTTTTTTTTGTTTGTATTTTTTTTATATTTTAATATTGGATATTTTTTTAGCAGAAAGTAAAAAATATTTTGTTTTGTTTTTAAAAAAAAAAATAAAAAACTCGGTGATCAAATGCCACCAAAAGAAAGCTCTATTTGTGGGGAAAAAAGGACATATTTCATTTATGTACAGCGTTGCATGACCACGCAATTGTCAGCTAAAGTAACACAGTGCCGTATCGCAGAAAATGGCCTGGTCATGAAGGGGCGTAAATCTTCCGGAGGTCAAGTGGCTATTTTTTGAGCATAGCTTGTACATTACAGGTCCTCTTTAATGGTTATTGACCAGCTAAACTGTAGAACACACAAGCTTGCGTTTCTTTCTGTCTGTAGCAACTCTTGGAGGGCAGATTTTTAGGCAGTGAACCCATAATGTGGATCCTACTTCTAGTAGATCAGTAAAGGGCCCCCTCAACCTAAAAGGGGACACACTCTGCGACCGACACTGAGATTCACTCATTACAGTATATGAAGAGAAGTTAAAGAGGAGGTCCAGCCAGAAAAAAAAACAACTTAAAAGTCAGCAGCTACAAATACTGTAGCTGCTGACTTCTAATATTAGGGCACTTACCTGTCCAGGGAGCCTGCGGTGTCAGCACACCAGCCGATCTTTGGATCGACTCCCGGTTGCTGCCACCGCCATTCCTAGTAAGGGTACCAGGCAGTGAAGCCTTTTGGCTTGAACTGCTGGTCCCCTGCAGTTCCCTACAGCTGCGCTTTCTAATTGGCCCAGCGGCGGGAGAAGGAGGAGGGTGGCTGAACCTCCGGGAGATGGGGGTCGCGGCCCGTCTCGCAGAAGTGGGGAAGGGGACCTGTCATAAAGGGTTCCCCCCTGAGTTTTACTTTTGGGTGAAACTCTGCTTTAATATAGGGAAAGTTCTGTAATCAACATCTGTTACTGTTGAGTTAATATGAAAAAGTTTGATTTAAAAAAAATAATAATATGTAAAAGTTTCGGGAGCTTCTCAGAACTTTAGATTTATATCAAATGAATAGATGGGGGGCGTTTTCCTTCATTTTTTGCATATAGACTTTACTGTCTTTTTAAATGTCATCTCAATTTATTATGAAACCTTTTTACAAATTTGTAAAAATTAAGGCTCCATTCACACTTCTGCGACTTGTCATGCAACTTTGGACAAGTACATGTTCCCCATGTTTTCCAATGATAACCATTCATATTTGTGCGACTTAAAGTAGTCCATGCTCTACTTTGGTCCGACTTTCATGCAACTTGAGGGCCATAGACTTCAATGTTAACCCTCAAATGTTACATGAAAGTCATACCTGAATGTTTTACACGCAACAGTTGTCCATTTATCATTGGTCAAAGCTAAAGTCGTATTCCAAGTTGCATCCATCCAAAGATTGAGTGTGAATGGAGCCTATAGAACGTTTGTCTCTTGCTTACTATACAATACTTTTCTTCTCTTGTTGACTTGTTCTCTTGCCTTTAGGCAAATAGGATGAAGATTCACATCCGATCTCACACCGGGGAGCGGCCGTTTGCGTGTAGTGAGTGCGCTTTTGCGACCACAGACGCTTTCAAACTGCGAAGGCACCTGAGAACACATACAGGTCTGTGAGTGCCGGGGAAGGTGGAGGTTTTTCATCCATCATCATAAGCAGATTTGATGTGTGGACCTGTTTTCTGGTTCAGAGCTACTCGAGACTGGCAATTTAGATTAATGGCCTCCAAATTGTGTCCCTTTGCTTGCTTTTGTCCGGCCCTTGGGACAATAGTTTCCCCCCACTGTTGCTGACATAGTTCCTGTAACTGACACTAATGATGGGGCACTATTCCTCCCACTAACACCAATGATGGGACACTATTCCTCCCACTAACACCAATGATGGGACACTATTCCTCCCACTAACACCAATGATGGGACACTATTCCTCCCACTAACACTAATGATGGGGCGCTATTCCTCTCTTTGACACCAGTGATGGGGCGCTATTCCTCCCATTGACACCAGTGTTGGCACGCTATTCCTCCCATTGACACCAGTGATGGGACGCTATTCCTCCCATTGACACCAGTGTTGGCACGCTATTCCTCCCATTGACACCAGTGATGGCACGCTATTCCTCCCATTGACACCAGTGATGGCACGCTATTCCTCCCATTGACACCAGTGATGGCACGCTATTCCTCCCATTGACACCAGTGATGGCACGCTATTCCTCCCATTGACACCAGTGATGGCACGCTATTCCTCCCATTGACACCAGTGATGGCACGCTATTCCTCCCATTGACACCAGTGATGGCACGCTATTCCTCCCATTGACACCAGTGATGGCACGCTATTCCTCCCATTGACACCAGTGATGGCACGCTATTCCTCCCATTGACACCAGTGATGGCACGCTATTCCCCCCCATTGACACCAGTGATGGCACGCTATTCCCCCCCATTGACACCAGTGATGGGATGCTATTCCTCCCATTGACACCAGTGATGGCACGCTATTCCTCCCATTGACACCAGTGATGGCACGCTATTCCTCCCATTGACACCAGTGATGGGATGCTATTCCTCCCATTGACACCAGTGATGGCACGCTATTCCTCCCATTGACACCAGTGATGGCACGCTATTCCCCCCATTGACACCAGTGATGGCACGCTATTCCCCCCCATTGACACCAGTGATGGCACGCTATTCCTCCCATTGACACCAGTGATGGCACGCTATTCCCCCCCATTGACACCAGTGATGGCACGCTATTCCCCCCCATTGACACCAGTGATGGCACGCTATTCCTCCCATTGACACCAGTGATGGCACGCTATTCCTCCCATTGACACCAGTGATGGCACGCTATTCCTCCCATTGACACCAGTGATGGCACGCTATTCCTCCCATTGACACCAGTGATGGCACGCTATTCCTCCCATTGACACCAGTGATGGCACGCTATTGCTCCCATTGACACCACCGATGGGACGTTTTCCTCCCAATGACACCAGTGATGGGGCACTTTTCTTCATATTGACACCAGTGATGGGGTACTATCTAATATCAATCATGGAGCATTGTTTACTCCCACTGACGCCAGGACATTTTCTGCTGCCACTGGCCACAGTCGGGCCCCACTAAAGTCTGAAGGACAGTAAACTGGGCCCTTTGAGCTATGACTAAGCACCCCATAGTGGTGTGAAACATGTCAGCTTTTCATGGATCCTGTGCCTCTGATGTCTTTGTACCAGAACCATTTTTAAACCGTCTATAAAGGTGTTAACAGAGTGCGGCCGTCCATCCTTTTCTTCGATTTTCAATCTTAGTAAGACCACGGCCCGGAAAATTCAATCAAAGCTTTTCATGCCCTAACAACAACAAAAATAAAAGAATTATTTTTTTTTTTTTTAATGGAAATGCTAAATATATAGGTGAGTAGGGGGAAGAACCTTCTAGCTCAGGGGTCCCAAAAATTTCTAAACAAAAGGACCAGTTTACTTTTTATTCCAGTCTATAGGGGGCAAGTGGAGGGTGGACATAATCTACTTCAGTGGGAGTAAACAATGTGCCATATTGGGAAGGAATAGTGCCCCATCATTGGTGTCAGTGGACAGAATAGTGCCTGATCATTGGTGTCAGTAGGAGGAGTAGTGCCTCATCGTTGGAGTTAGTGCCCCGTGATTGGTGTCAGTGGACGGAATAATGTCCCATCCTTGATGTCAGGAGTGCCTCATCCTTGGTGTCGGTGAAAGGTGAAAGGCATAGTGTCTCATCATTTGTATCAGTGGAAGGAAAAGTGCCCCATCATTGGTATCAGTTGAAGGAATAGTGCCCCATCATTGGTGTCAGTGGGAGAAATAGTGCCCCATCATTGGTGTTAGTAGGAGGAATAGTGCCTCATCCTTGGTGTCGGTGAAAGGAATGGTGCCCCATCACAGGTGTCAGTGGGAGGAATAATGCATTGCATTAGTGGGGGGTGGGGGGGTGGGGCACAGGGCCCCAAGGACCGGATAAAGGCATGCAAAGGGCCACAGTTTGGAGACTGTTCTAGCTTAACTGGTCAGTAGGGGGAAAAGATGCAGTGACGCTGGCATCAGAATGAAGAAAAATATAGGAGATTTTGAAGTGTACCAAGGTCTCCGGATGGGGCTGGAAGGCTTTGGATGGTGTAGAGCAGTGGTTGTCAACTTTCAAGGCAAAGGGACCCTCAAATGCGGGCCCCCATGTCTCCGAAGGGCCGCCTATAGTATTTATTACGTGTCGTGCTACTGAAATCTGTCACAGATGGAAGACTTGTTAGAAGAAATGGTCGGAGATCATTCTGCAGGAGTGGTTGGAGACTGAAGTCATGCTATAGGAGACAGTCAGAGACTAGGGATGAAACCACTGGACTTTACTACCATTAAGGGCCCCTTTACAAATCAATACTCCCTCTACTGACTGACTGGGGGGGGTGGGGGTTAGTAGTTTATGCAGCTCAGTGGTTTTTCAGTTCTCGTTTGTAAAATTTAAGGGCAGTTTGGCAAAGGTGCCCACTATGCTTTTAATACCCTAGCGGTTGTGGTATCATACTTTGCTCCCAATGGGCGTTTACTGTTCTTTTATGACCTCCAACAACCAATTAAAATAAATATAGTTATGTCCATCGTTTTTTTTTTTTTTTTTTTTTTTTTTTTTTTCGTTTTCTTTTGCCTATCCATTTTCTGTTCAAAGGATACTCTAGCCAATTGTTCTTCTAGGTCCTTAGGTCAGTTACTTTCCTTAGTGCCTCTGTTTGATTTAACCCTTTCTCGTTGTTCAGGTGAGAAGCCTTATACGTGCCATGTGTGCGGGGCCCAGTTCACGCAGAACGCCAGCCTGAAGATGCACATCTTAAGAAAACATACTGAGAACGTGCAGAAGGAGCAGTGTATCATCTGTAATGCAGTACTGTTTGGGAAGAATGACGTAAGTAAGTACTTTTACTCACCCTGTGTGCAGCAATGCTTTCTAGGAATAGAAGAATTCTGCCTTATACCATGGTGGTGTTGTCAAGCAGTGCATGAGTCCCAGAACCGTAGCCCAGACATAACTGCATGACTTTTAGAAGATAATGAGCACCTGCAGTTTGAATATACAGTGGATATAGAAAATAATCACCCCCCTTTTAAAATAATCAAATTTCAATTTAATTATTTATTCTTATTATTTTATTTTTTATTGTATTTATTATTCACAGACTGAAATGAATACCGATACAGTTTTTGTTTTATCCAGCTGTATTTACGCAGTGAAACTTATAACATCTAACTGAAAGATATAACACCGACAAAAAAAACACGGAATCACTGAGTTGGAAAAAGGATCACCCCCTTGTGTCAGAATTTTGTTGAACCACTTTTTGCTTTAATTCCAGCCTTTAGTCTGTTGAAATTTGTCTCTGCTAACTTTACACATCTGGACTTTGCTATATTTGCCCACTCTTTGTAGAACTGCTCAAGTTCAGTTAAATTTGATAGTGAATGTTTGTGGACTGCAGTCTTCAAGTCATTCCACAGATTTTCAATGGGGTTTAAGTCTGGGCTCTAGATAGCCACTTCAGCCCCGGAAGGTTTTAACCCCTTAAAGCGGAGTTCCACCCAAAAATGGAACTTTTGCTTTTCCGGGTTCCTCCCCCCCTCCGGTGTCACATTTGGGACCTTTCAGGGGGGAGCAGATACCTGTCTAATACAGGTATTTTGCTCCCACTTCCGGGGATAGATACCCAAGCCATTCCCCCCGCCCCCCCGCTGTATTCTGGGAGACGCACGAGTCCCAGAAAACAGCAGGGACCAGTGGGATAGTGCAGCACAAGTCGCGCGTGCGCAGTAGGAGACCAGGAAGTGAAGCCGCAAGGCTTCACTTCCTGATTCCCTTACCGAGGATGGCGGCGGCAGCACCCGACAGCCCATGGACAGATCAGCTTCAGGTGCGGACATCACGGGCGCCCTGGACAGGCAAGTGTCCATATTTTAAAAGTCAGCAGCTGCAGTATTTGTAGCTGCTGACTTTAAAAAAAAAAAAAACACGGCGGAACTCCGCTTTAATGACCAGAGCATTTTTTGCGATTCGGCACTCGATCGCTTTAACTGACAATTGCGCTGTCGTGCGACGCTGTACCCAAACAAAATTGACATACTTTTTTTTTCCCCACAAATAGAGCTTTCTTTTGGTGGTATTTGATCACCTCTGCGGTTTTTATTTTGTGTGCTATAAACAAAAGAAGAGTGACAATTTTGAAAAAAAACACTATTTTACTTTTTGCTATAATATCCCAAATTAAAAAAAAAAAAAAAAAAAAAATTTTTTTCCTCAGTTTGGGCCGATATGTAATTCTTCTGGTAAAAAAATCGCAATAAGCGTATATTGATTGGTTTACACAAAAGTTATAGAGTCTACAAAATAGGGGATAGTTTTATGGCATTTTTATAGTAATGGTGAGCAGCGATTTTTATCGGGACTGCGATATTGCGCGGACAGATCGGACACTTTTGACACATTTTTGGTACCAGTGACAATAATACAGCGATCAGTGCTATAAAAATGCACTGATTACTGTATAAATGTCACTGCCAGGGAACGGGTTAACACTAGGGGGCGATCAAGGGGTTAACTGTGTTCCCTAGGTGTGTTCTAACTGTGGGGGGGATGGGACTGACTAGGAGGAGAGGGAGATCGGTGTTCATAGTTAGTATGAACACACGATCTGTCTCCTCTCCCCTGAGAGAACCGGGATCTGTGTGTTTACACACACAGATCCTGGTTCTTGCTCTGTCACGAGCAATCGCGGGTGCCCGGCGGGTCATCGCGCCTGCCAGGCACTTGCATCAGCTCCGGTGGGGCGTGCGCCCCCTAGTGGTCAAAAGGCGAACCGACGTAAGGTAACGTCGTTTCGCCCACCCGTGCCATTCTGCTGCAGTAAAACTGCGGCGGCTCATCGGGAACCGGCTAGGCCATGTAAGGACATTCACCGCCTTCTCCAACCACTGTGTGCTCATTATTGCTGTGTGCTTGGGGTCATTGTCATGTTGGAAGGTAAACCTTCTTCCGATTGCTTTCCGGCAGGCATTTTTCCTTCTATCCTGACAAGTGCTCCAGTCCCTGCTGCAGAGAGACACCCCCATAACTGGATAATACCACCTCCATGCTTTACTGTAGGATTGGTGTTATTTGGATGGATTTCCACCAGACATATCTTTTGGTGTTGAGGCCAAATCATTCAATGTTAGTCTCATCTGACCAGAGCACCTTTTTCCATGTGGTCTCAGATTCTTCAAGGTGTGTTTTGGCAAAGCTCAGTGGTAACAGCATGTGGCCTTTCTTGGGACGTGTTTCTTGCAACCCTCCCATACAAGCCACATTGGTGGAAGATTTGTGGTATTGTCACATGCACACAATGACTACTCTTTGGAGTTGCTGTAGGCCTCTTGGTCGCCTCTCTGACCATCCATGACTCTTTCATCCAGTCTGGAGTGACGTCCTGGTCCATGGAGGGTCTGTTTTGTACCAAGTACCTTCCACTTCTTAATAATAGACTTTACTCTGCTTCTAGGCATTGATAAAGCCTTTGTATCCATCTCCTGACTTGTGCCTGTCCACAACTTGATCCCGGTGACTGTGCCTTGCCACCCATATTTGATTGTTTGCTTCAGTTGCACTGCCAGGGACTGAAATGCTCCAGGGAAGCTCTTTTCATGCTGAGCTAATCAAAATGACCACAGCTGATCACAGTTGAAAGTCACTTGGCTTTGTGTGCCATTGAGAAGGTGATTAGCTACACCTGAATGAGTTTACAAGTCATTTTTAGGAGGGTGGCGATCCTTTTTCCAACTCAGTGATTCGGTTTTTGAATTTTTTATTTTTTATGTTTTCTGACATGTTGGTGTTTTATCTTTCAATTAGATGTTATAAGTAAATACAGCTGGATAAAAAAAAAAACTGTCTTCATTTTAGGCTGCAAAGCGACAAACTGTGATTATTTTAAAGGTGGATAATTATATTCTTTGCCCACTGTAAATCTGTCTGCAGCTTCAACAGTTTGTCTTTGTACATCACTTGTGAATTTAGCTGTTTGACTAAAGTTGCCCTTTAATATCTTTTTTTCAGAGGTTCATATCCGCAAGCAGCACACCTACCTGGAGGTTCCGATCAGGTGCCGCATCTGTTCTGAGGAGTTTCACGAGCGATACCTCTACCGGCAACATCAGGAGAGTCACAGGAGCCGAAAGACAATGGAGCTGAAATCCGTCAAGCAAGATATACAGGTGAGGCCTTTGGAAGTTGTCACCGTGCAGACTCGTGTTTTTTTCCTTTGTTTCCTTTGTGTTTGTAGCATTACGTTGTCTTTAGAATGTCTATGGAAGATAACTTGGGCAGAAGCAAGTCTTCTTTGTTGCCCAGACAATAATATTACAGTAACAGTTGTTACTGTCTTGCAAGGTCCTGAAATACTGCTATCTGGGGTTTCTGTTGGCAGTATTCCCCCTCACTTCCTGTCCTGGTGACAACATGTAGGCAATAGGGACAGAGACAAAAACACAAGTCTGGCAGGGGTTCTAGCCTGGCCTATAGTAAAATGACGGCCGGATGGGAGCACTGTTGTCATAGGACGTCCTCCCAGAGCGATCTGTCACAGGCTGTGTCCACCAGACACAGCCGATGACTGATCACTGCACTATCCTGCTGCCAGTGTCATGTGATTTCTGTGACCAATCACAAATCACATGACCTTTTGTAAACAATGGATGACTTCTTTTCATGCCATCCATTGTATAAAACAGTGTTGCTAGCTGTGATTGATCACAGTGATCACATGGTACAGACAGGGCCAATCAGTCTATCTGTGCCATGTGATTAGCTTTGACCAATCACCGCTAATCACAACAAAACCAGTTTCATTCAGTAAAAATGGTATATATAATATAATTTTTTTTTTCTTTTACATAAGATCAATGTCCTTGATCACTACCACCCCAGTTATATGACAACACTGTACTGCACTGGTGACAATATGTAGAAAAAAAAAAAAAAGTGAATTTTGTTTTTTGTTTTTTTTTTAAATTCATTTTCCAAATAATTGTGACGACTTTGACAAACTCGCCATGCCTCTTACTAATTACCTTGGACTGTCTACTTTCCAAAAATGGGTCATTTGGTGGAATTTTTGTACTGCCCTGGGATTTTCAGGCCTCAAGAAATGAGATAAGCCGTCGGTACATAAAGAATGATTAATTTTCAGATATATAGAATGAAAAGGAGACTTTACATGAAAACGTGGTCTGGTAAGACCACGTGTTTCCATCCCTGTCAATGTGACTAAAAAGGAGGACCACAGGCAAGCTTGCAGCAAAGCAAACGAGCCAGCGACAAAAGGGGTGGGACTTTACATGAAGCGCCTGGTTCGCAATTGAATAGATTGGTGGATAGATAATTTGTTTTTAGAGCATACACAGTAGTTACCTTTTGTGTTACCTACTGTGTATGCTCTAATAAACAAATTATCTATCCACCAATCTATTCAATTGCGAACCAGGCGCTTCATGTAAAGTCCCACCCCTTTGGTCGCTGGCTCGTTTGCTTTGCTGCAAGCTTGCCTGTGGTCCTCCTTTTTAGTCACAATTTTCACATCTACATCCCATAGTTTGTGGACTCTATAACTTTCCTACAGACTAAATAATATACACTGATTTGGGTTTTTTTCATCAAAGAAATGTAGCTGGATATAGGTTATTTGCAAAATGTTATAACCGAAATAAAGAAAAACGTGTTTTGTTTTTTTTTCAGTTTATTTAGCAAACAAATAAAAAACACAGTGGCGAATAAATACTATTGAAAGAAAACTCTATTTGTGTGAAAAAAGTGGCTAAAAAAAGTATTTTTATTGCTGCTGGAGGGTTCCCCTCACTTCCTGTGTGGTAAAATGTTGTCAGCAGGACAGGAAGTGAGGGAAAATCTCTCTAACGGAGCCCCATTTAGCAGTAAAAACTTTTCCTACACTATCCAACACTAATAAATAAAAATATTTTGGCTGGACATACGCTTTTTGAATGAAATGTATTTAACCACCTCCTGCCCGCCGTATAGTCCGATAACAACGGACTGGTTGCATTCTCATTCTGGGACGGCGTCGCCCCAGTCTCACCCGCCACTGACGCGGCTCTTTACCCTATGTGGTCAGCTGTGTCCAATCACAGCTAATCGCATGTAAACGGAAGTGCCGGTAAACTTCTCTCCTTGCCTCACACTGACAGAGTGTGAGGAGAGGGGAGCCGATCAGCGGCATCTCCTTACAGGGGAGACCTGTACAGATAATCAGGGCACTGATCAGTGCAGCACCAACAGTGACCAGCAGTGATGTCAGTCAGTGCCGCCTATCATAGCCCATCAGTGCCACCCATCAGCGCCACCTATCGGTGCCCATTAGTGTGGCATATTAGTGCCACCTCAGTGCCACCTATCAGTGCTCATTAGTGCAGCCTCATCAGTGAAGGAGAAAAATTACCTTTCTTTCTCGAACATCACGGGACACAGAGCCACAGTAATAACTGATGGGTTATGTAGGTACCATTAGGTATTGGACACTGGTCACACCCTAACCAGGAAGTTCAACCCCCTATATAATTCCTCCCCTTCCAGGGATACCTCAGTTTTTACACCAGTGTCTTAGGTGATGGACGTGTAAAGATGTCCTGTGCTGAAGCTCCAAAGGGAATATCCTGTTATCCTATACTGGGGCAAGCCAGGCGAACCGGATCCAAAGTGTCCTTTCATGGCCGAATTGGATGGTACCCGGCCTCGTGTCCGAAGAAACGAGGTTTTACCTGTAACGCTTCTCTTTTTAGAGAGCTGGACCCCGCAGATCAGAAAATGGCTTTGAATCTCCTCATTTCTAGCTGGGTGCTTTACAGGGCCAGAACTGCAGGATCCCCCTACTTGTAGGGGGCCCCAGTCTCTGACGGTTTTTTTTAAACGGAGCCCACCGTGAGAGGTGAAGATTGGGTCTGTGTATACAGGACCCTGCAGCTGGATAAGGTAAGAGGCGATTCCACAGAATTTTTGAATTCTAGTAGGTTTTTCTCCTTTAAGGTAAATGCATCCTATGCCTATTGTGACCATCGGGGGCTGCCAAGAGCACATACCTTCTCATGCTGATTTCTGTCTCAGCGTTCAACGCTGTACAAGCTCCTCCAAACGGCTCCAGGTAGGATGGGATGGGGGGTTTTCTCTTCTGGGATATTCCCCCAGGCTAGGGGGAGGCCGCAAGTGGGCTGTAAGGCGGTTTTACACCGCGCTGTCGCTGCCGCCGCCATTGCAGGTATGCAGGCCCAATCGCTGCCGGCCTCTCTCCTTCCTCCTCCACCCCCAGCCTTCCTCCATGATTATTCGGAAGGGTCAGGCTCGCGCGGGAAGCACACGTTTTTCGAAAAAAACAAAGGGGGGGCGGGGCGTCAGCACAGCGTCAGCGTGCTTAGACGCCCACAGTGCCAGAAGCATGGCCATTTAAAGCACACTTTACAAGTGCTCTGAGCCTTGGAGGGACACAGAGCTGACAGTCGCATGTAAGGTGGGACACAGGCATTCTCCTAGGCTGCATTTACTAAGGTAACACCGGACTGGGCATTTGGTAGCAAGGCTTTTGCCAGACTACATCGCTCAGCAGTCAGCAGTGTTCATTTTGGATACCTCACACCTTGTTGCTTTGCACTATGGGTAGAAGAGGTTCAAGTACCCCCAGAACCAGAGACACTAGGGGATCTCGTTCAGGTTCTGAGGACCCCCTGTCTGCTACATCCTCCCCCCCTGAGGGGCCAGGGAGAGCCGTTGGGGTCAGGGGCTGTACCTACTTCCGGCACTTCAGCCCCTGTATACATTACACAAGAGGTCTTTTCCTCAACCATTACTGGATTAGAGGAAAGATTAATGGCCGTGATTACAGCTTCACTCAGTGGAAGAAAACGTACTAGGCCTTCCTCTGTTTCCCAAGACCCTCAGGCAGAGGAGCTCTGGGATAAAGGAGATGAATCCCTTTCAGAGGATCAGGATGGGACAGATGATTCCTCTTCTGAGGAATCAGGTGGAGAGGGACCCTCTTCGGCTTCCCAAGAGGAGAAAGTCTTAGTACAGATCCTTACTGGATTGGTCCGCTCCACATTTAAGTTGCCCGTACCTGAATCTGTTTAGGAATCTTCTTCTTCTTTGGGGTCGCTGAAACCTTCTCAAACATCACATTCCCCACATCTGTATTAAGATGTGGGGAATGCCGGCCATTGATGCGGCCATTTCCTCTGTAAATAGTAGTCTGACTTGTCCTGTAGACAATTTTAAGATGCTTAGGTATCCTGTGGATAAAAAGATGGAATCCTTATTAAAGGATGTTTTTTCCTTAGCAGGATCAGTGGCCCAAACTGCAGTAGCAGCGATTGGAGTCTGTCAATACTTAAGAGACCATGTTAAGCAGGTCATCAAAGTTTTACCTGAACAACAGGCCCAGGGGTTTGCTAACCTTCCAGCGGCCTTATGTTATGTTGTTGACGCCATCAGAGATTCTATCATGCAAACCTCTCACCTTTCACTTGGGTTGGTGCATATGCGTAGAATCTTATGGTTGAAAAATTGGTCAGCCAAAGCACCATGTAAGAAGCTCTTGGCTGGGTTTCCTTTTCGTGGTGCAAGGTTGTTTGGAGAAGACTTGGATAACTATATCAAGAGAATCTCTAGTGGGAAAAGCACTCTCTTACCTGTTAAGAAGAAGAGTAAGCGTCCCTCTTTCAAACGGACTCTTTCCCCAGCGCCAGGGGCATCAGCCCCCAGGCAGTCACGACGGCCGCCTCCGTCTGTGACAAGAAACAAGAGTCAACCCCAGGGACAAAAGAAGTCCTGGGAGAAGAAGTCTTCTAGACAAGACACTAAGGCCTCTTCATGAAGAGGCGCCCCTGCTTGCTCAAGTGGGGGGAAGACTGCTACAATTTTCAAGGCTCTGGCAGGAGGACCTCCAGGACAGATGGGTAATCTCCACAGTAACCTTAGGGTACAGGCTGGAGTTCCAAGAATTTCCCTCTCCTCATTTCCTCAGATCAAGTGTTCCCACAGACCCAGAGAAGCGTTAGAGCGACTTTTGTCCCAAGAGGTCATTATGGTGGTTCCCACAAAGGATCAAGGATTGGGCTTCTATTCCAACCTTTTTACGGTCTTAAAACCAAATGGGGATGTCAGACCCATTCTGGATTTAAGGGATCTGAATCGATTCCTAAGGATACAGTCCTTCCGCATGGAATCAATTCAGACAGTAGTCTCCACCCTGCAGGGAGGATAATTTGTGGCATCGATAGACATCAGAGATGCATACCTACAGGTGCCCATTTTTTTCTGCTCATCAGAAGCTTTTGCACTTCGAGATAGGAGGGCGCCATTTCCAGTTTGTGGCTCTGCCTTTCGGGATAGCCACTGCACCTCGAATGTTCACGAAGATCTTGGCTCCTCCACTGGCCAGATTAAGGGCTCAGGGTATAACTGTCATAGCATACCTAGACGACCTGCTCTTGATAGACCGGTCGGTAGCTTCCTTGAACGGGAACTTGAGGACCACGATCAAGTATCTGGAACATCTAGGTTGGATCCTCAACCTAGAAAAATCTTTCCTAAAACCAGTAAGAAGACTGGAGTATTTGGGTCTGATCATAGATACAAGCCAGAAGAAGGTATTTCTTCCTCGGGCAAAGATCACTGCTTTAAGGGAGCTGATTCTGGTAGTCAGGACCAAGAAGGGTCCTTCTGTCCGCCCTTGTATGAGGCTGCTGGGAAAGATGGTGTCTTCATTCGAAGCAGTTCCCTATGCTCAGTTCCATTCAAGACTCCTGCAACACAGTATTCTGTCGGCCTGGAACAAGAAGGTTCAGGCATTAGACTTTCCGATGCACCTGTCACATGCGGTGCGTCAGAGCCTCAATTGGTGGCTCATACCCGAAAACCTACAGAAGGGGAAATCCTTTCTACCGGTTACCTGGACGGTGGTAACAACAGATGCCAGTCTGTCAGGTTGGGGAGCAGATCTGGAACAGTCTCCAGGGGCTATGGTCCAAGACCGAGAGGACCTTACCCATCAACATTCTGGAGATCCGGGCGGTATACCTGGCCCTAAAAGCCTGGACTATCAGGCTACAGGGTTGCCCGGTCAGGATCCAGTCCGACAATGCCACAGTAGTGGCTTATGTCAATCATCAGGGAGCCGAGCTGCTCAAAAGGAGGTGAACCAGATCTTAGTCTGGGCAGAGATGCATGTGCCATGCATATCGGCAGTTTTCATTCCAGGGATAGAGAGCTTGCAGGCAGACTATCTAAGTCGCCAGCAGTTACTCCCAGGGGAATAGTCTCTGCATCCCGACGTCTTTTGGGCCATATGCCAAAGATCTCTTTGCATCCCGATTCAACAAAAAGATAAACAGATTTGTGGCAAGGACAAAGGATCCTCTTGCATGCGGGACGGATGCGTTGGTGATTCCGTGGTATCGGTTCTCACTGATTTATGCATTCCCGCCTATTCTGCTACTGCCACGACTCCTTTGCAGGGTCAGGCAGGAAAGGAAGTCAGTACTTCTGGTGGCCCCCGCTTGGCCCAGAAGGACTTGGTATGCAGAAATAGTAAGGATGACGGTGGGTTCCCCGTTCTGAGGAGTCGTGGGCTTTCAGGTTCTGTGATATCTACCTTGATCAATGCAAGGAAGCCAGCTTCCAGAATGATTTATCATAGAGTCTGGAAAGCTTATGTATCCTGGTGTGAATCCAGGGGTTGGCATCCCAGAAAATATGTCATAGGTAGAATTCTTGATTTTCTACAATTAGGATTAGAGGTGAAGCTGGCCTTGAGTACCATCAAGGGCCAGGTCTCGGCCTTACCAGTATTGTTTCATCGGCCACTTGCTTCGCATTCTTTGGTCCGAAACTTTATGCAAGGGGTGATGCGTCTTAATCCTCCGGTTAAGGCACCCCTATACCCCTGGGACTTGAATTTGGTTCTGGCGGTGTTACAGAAACTGCCTTTTGAACCAATATGTCAGATTCCTTTGGTCTTGCTGACGAGGAAACTAATTTTTCTGGTAGCCATCTCTTCTGCTAGAAGAGTTTCAGAATTAGCAGCTCTTTCCTGTAAGGAGCCTTATTTGATTGTACACAAGGATAGAGTGGTACTGCGCCCTCAACCTAGTTTTTTACCGAAGGTGGTTTCAGATTTTCATCTAAACCAGGACATTGTTCTGCCTTCCTTTTTTTCCAGATCCCTGTTTTTCGGAAGAGAGGTCACTACATTCTTTGGATGTAGTAAGAGCAGTCAAGACCTATCTGGAAGCAACTGCTCAGATTCGCAAAACGGATGTTTTGTTCGTGCTGCCAGAGGGTCCCAATAGAGGACAGGCAGCGTTAAAAGCTACCATTTCTAAATGGATCCGATAATTGATTATTCAAGCTTACGGTTTGAAACAGAAGATTCCTCCGTTTCAGATCAAGGCACATTCCACAAGGGCTTCTTGGGCAGTGCATCACCGGGCCTCTATGGCTCAAATCTGCAAGGCTGCAACCTGGTCTTCAGTTCATACATTTACCAGATTTTATCAGGTGGATGTGAGAAGGCATGAGGATATCGCCTTTGGGCGTAGTGTGCTGCAGGCAATGGTACAGGGTCCTCAGGTCTGATTGCACCCTACTCTTGGTTGTTACCCCCCCCCCCCCCCCCCAGTTGGCATTGCTTTGGGACATCCCATCAGTTATTACTGTGGCTCTGTGTCCCGTGATGTTCGAGAAAGAAAATCGGATTTTTTATAACAGCTTACCTGTAAAATCCTTTTCTTTCCATGGACATCACGGGACACAGAGGTCCCGCCCCTCTTCGAATACACTTATATTGCTTTGCTACAAAACTGAGGTATCCCTGCAAGGGGGAGGGGTTATATAGGGGGTTGAACTTCCTGATTAGGGTGTGACCAGTGTCCAATACCTAAAGGTACCTACATAACCCATCAGTTATTACTGTGGCTCTGTATCCCGTGATGTCCATCGAAAGAAAAGGATTTTACAGGTAAGCTGTTATAAAAAAATCCTATTATTTACAACATTTTGTTCAGTTTTTTTTTGTCTTAGTAGCTATTGGAGTGTACCACCATTCAGTGCCAGGTTGGCACTAATGTTGTTGTATGTGCCTTTCTAGATGTATATCTTAAAGCCTGGGTATGCCCAATAGGCTCTGTTTTGTAGCTAAACTTTCTTTTTCTCAAATAAACAGAATTTAAAATATATATATATATATATATATATATATATATATATATATATATATATATATATATATATATATATTTCTACATATATATATATATATATATATATTTTTATTTATACATTTTTTTTTTCCAGCAAAAAATAGGAAAAAACAGTGATGATTGAATGGCACCAAAAAAGCTCTATTTGTGTGAAAAATATGATAAAAGTTTTAATTTGGGTACAGTGTTGCATGACTGCGTAATTGTTGCAAAAAAAAGGTTTATAATCACTTTAATGTATTTTCCTTGATTTCAGACTTATGAGTTGGAGGAGGAGGAAGCAGAGATCGCCACCACTGAAGATGGAGTGTCCTGGAACATCGTACCGGCCACAGGCGAGGCGCAGCTGTTTCTAAACTATCAGGAGGGGGAGCAGCAGGGCACTGTGACGGAGCTGCACAGCATACCAATGCAGACGGAAGACGGCAGCATTGTGCAGGCCATAGTGCTGCAGAGCGGTGAGCAGGTGGACGCTGAGGCCATGCATGCCGAGGTGTACGAGGTGCAAGATCTGGCCCAAGTCTTTCAGCCCATAGTGGAGCAACAGTCCTCCGAGCCCATAGTCCTAACACTGGAGTCTATTAATCCGGACGAACAGAGTGCAGAGCAGCAGGTAAGAGACAGAGAAAGTGTACAATCATTTCAACTTTTTTTCAGCCCCGAGCAGGCTGTAGCAGTAAATCTGCTATGGGGACAGTCAGTATGTGGTTAAAAATTGCAGATAATCTCACTTTAAAGCAGAATTCCAGCAAAAAACTATTAAGGCTTAAAAATGACACATGTATGATAATGAACCTGTGCAAGAAAGATGTATATACTTACCTATTTTCAGCCTGCTCGGGGCTAGAGATATATATATATATATATATATATATATATATATATATAGATGTATATAGATATAGATATAGATCTATATATATATATATATAGATATAGATATAGATATATATATCTATATATATATATATATATAGATATATATATAGATATCTATATCTATATATAGATTATATATATATATATATATATATATATATATATATATATATATATATCTATATATATATATATATATATATATATATATATATATATATAGATATATAGATATATATAGATATAGATATATAGATATATAGATATATCTATCTATACAGGATCTCTCTCTCTCTCTCTCTCTCTCTCTTTTCTATCTATCTATCTATCTATCTATCTATCTATCTATCTATCTATCTATCTATCTATCTATCTATACACAGGAGTTCTGCACTTCCGCCTACAGGAGATTATTCACAACAGAAGCCGCTCTGCGGGTGCCAGGCACTAGATGTCCGCCGGCACCCAACGATCATCGGGCAGAGACACAGAACGGAGCTCTGCCTATGTAAACAAGACAGAGCTTCATTCTGACAGCTGGGAAGGGATGGATTTTGTGTCCCTGCATGGGGGGGGGATTTGTGGAAATAGTTTTTTAAGGTAAACTTACACTTTATCCACTTCCCGACCACCTACTGCAGCTTTACTGCTACAGTGTGGCTGCGCTGCATCACGTTTATATAGATAAATAAATTATATAAAATAAATAAATTATATATTTTATATACGTGATCCAGCATTTCTGGGTAGGGGCCGCGCTCTCCCGTCGACCCGGCTGTGCTGTCATTCTCTACAGCACAAGCCGGTTTATGGCCGGGACCGTCTGATCGGCTGAGCAAATAACAGAAGAGAGCCCTGTGTTGGTAAAAAAAAAAAAAACCTCCACAGGGCTCTCTATGGAGAGCAGCGATGTGGCTGTTATCTTTCACCCTACAAAGCAGGGAGTCAAAATAGTCACATTGCTTAGTAAAAGCAGCGCACATTACAAACTTTACACTTTTTAGGCACACAGTTAACCGTTTAAATGCCCCTTAATGTTAACCCCCTTCCCAGCCCCCTCCCTTCACACTCATCACTTATCACTGTAATAGTGTCACTGTTACAGAGTTACATAGTAGGTGAGATTGAAAAAAGTCCATAAAGTCCAACCTATGTGTGTAATTATGGTGATGTCAGTGTCAGTTCCCCCCCAGCTTCAGTTAGTATCAGATTGTCCGCCGCACTATCACAGTTCTGCTATAAGTCACTGATCGCTGCCATTACTAGTTAAAAAAAAAAAAAAAAAGTTAATTCAAATTTGTGGATATTTCCCATCGTTTGTAGACGCTGTCATTTTTACGCAAACCAATTAGGCTTTATGTACACGGCACGGTTTTACAATCTCTCCTGAACGATTTAACTTGACAGATAGTAACCCACGTTTGAAACGTCTGTTTGCCGCGTTTACATGCCGCGTTTAGCTGCATTTTGCCGCATTTGCGTTTAAAAGCGTTTTATTTATTCTTAAATAGCCAACAATGAAAAACGCGTGTAAACGAAACGCTGCTAAACGCTGCTAAATACCACCAAATATAAACTGTATTTATGGGGGAAAAAAGGACGCCAATTTTGTTTGTGTACAGCGTCATACGAACGCACAATTGTCAGCAAAAGTAAAACAGTGCCGGATCGCAAAAAATGGCCTGGTCATTAAGGGGGGTAAAATCTTGCAAAGCCGAGGAAGAAAAAATTGCCTGGCCATGAAGGGGGGTAAAATCTTCCAAAGCCAAGGAAGAAAAAATTGCCTGGCCATGAAGGGGGGTAAAATCTTCCAAAGCCAAGGAAGAAAAAATTGCCTGGTCATGAAGGGGGGTAAAATCCAAATCCAAAGCTGAGGTGGTTAACTGCAAGCAATGAGGGGACTGCTCATGTAGGTAATTGGAAAGGTCGTCTGTGAATCAAGAGGGGGGAAGCGGGTTTTCCTCTCCCTATACAGTTGTTCCATTTTTTTTTTCTTCTCCTCAGAGTGTCGTCCCCGACTTCATTCCCCAGGCGGCTTCCACACCCCGACCCCCATCCATTAAAGGGAGACGGATTCAGCCAATCAGCCCTGAGCAGCAGATCGGTGAGCACCGTTCATCTCAATACAGTAATCACAGCTGAATATTAAGCATTTTTTACTTATACTGGTGGATTGAGGCTTCCTTTTTTATGAACACATTATGAATTTTATCATTCCTACCCGTAGAGGTGAAGCTGCATCGGTGTAAAGACTGCGACAAGGCCTTCTCTACCGGCATGGAGCTCCTGAAACATAAAAAATTACACAAGCCAGAGAACATGTTTAAATGTCCTTTTTGTGAGAATGAGTCTTTTGGGGTAAGTCTGCATTTAAAGTCGGTTACCTAACAATGAAATTATCCTGTAGGCCAGTGGTCTCCAAACTGCAGCCCTTTGCTTGCCTTTATCCAGCCCCTGGGACACTATTCCTCCCACTGACACCAATTATGTGGCACTATTCCTCCCACTGACACCAATGATGGGGCACTATTCCTCCCACTGACACCAATGATGTAGTGCTATTCCTCCCACTGACACCAATAATGAGGGCACCATTCCTCCCACTGACACCAATAATGAGGGCACCATTCCTCCCACTGACACCAATAATGAGGGCACTATTCCTCCCACTGACACCAATAATGAGGGCACCATTCCTCCCACTGACACCAATAATGAGGGCACCATTCCTCCCACTGACACCAATAATGAGGGCACCATTCCTCCCACTGACACCAATAATGAGGGCACCATTCCTCCCACTGACACCAATAATGGGGGCACCATTTCTTCCCACTGACACCAATAATGGGGGCACCATTCCTCCCACTGACACTGGCCCTTTGTTTAGAAAGTTTGGAGACCCCCTGCTATAGAACATTGTATATTATTTGGATAAGAGGTTATAATTTTTGCTTTTCATTCTGGTCTGATATTCGTATGCTGGAAAGTTGTCTTACATAGAAAACTTCCTTCCCTTTTGTGTGTCTAGGCCCTCGAGCTGATCCTTCACATTCAGGTCCACAATGATGACCGCCCATTCCACTGTGAACAATGCAACTTCTCCACAACTGATTCCTTCAAGCTGACCAGGCATAAGAGAACTCACACAGGTAGGTAGGGAATGGGGTGGCTGTCTTGCAGTACCCCCTTATTGCTGTTTGACAAAACAACATCAGCTGCTGCTAACCGCCAAACTCTTAGGCTCGGTTCACACTGCCGCGACTTGGGATCCGACTTGTGAGACCTCAAGTCGCATGACATGTGAAATCCCATGTTAGTCAATGAGAGCTGTCCTTATTGGCACTACTGAAGTCGCTCCGACTTTAGAAAAAGTTCCTGTGAGGCGACTTCTATCTGATTTGTGCCCATAGACTTTAATGGAAGTTGCCTCCAAGTTAGATCCTCATCTACATTGATGTGATTCAGATCTGACATTACAGGAAGATTACACAGGCATTCCCTGCGGTGTAGCCCCTCCTTTGCTTCAAAGTCGCATCAAAATAGTACTCAAATCGCAGTCACCTAGCAAAGTCGCCTGACTTTCAGGTGGCAGCACTCTCAACCAAGGACCTACCCACATCTGCATGGAAGAAAACCATCAGGCCTTCAGGAAGAAAGTCAAGACCTACCTCTTCTAAGGAGCTGGACAACACAGGAGAGATCTAGCGCCTTGAGGCGATTCAGTTCGCATGTGCAGCGCTATACAAATCATTCATTCATTCATCATTCATTCATTCAACCGAGCCTTAGTTCCTGTTCACACCAGTGCATTGCGGAATTTGCAGTGAGTCCTGTGTTGTTACCACATCAAAATCGCACCCCGTTCATGCGAACCGCTGCAGGTATGTATGTTAAAGCGGAGCTCCACCCAAAAGAGGAAGCTTTTCTTGTTTGCCTCCTCCCCCCCTCCTCTGCCACATTTGGCATTTTTCAGGGTGGAGGGGGGAGCGAGTACCTAGTTTTGACACCACGGCAAACTCAGCCGGAAGTTCGGCCCCCCCTCCTTCCTCCGCCACTGTGCCATTCACAAAGTGCAGCGCACTTCGCGCATGCGCAGTAGGGAACTTGCTGTATAGCCATCAAAGCTGAGATGGCGGCGGTGGCAGCACCCGAGAGCTGATTGAAAAATCGGCTCAGGTGACGACACCACTGGATTTGTGGACAGGTAAGTGTCCTAATATTAAAAGGAAGTCACTGCAGTATTTTTCTTTTTTTTTTTTTTTTTACAAAAATGTCGGTCTTCTTTTTTTGTTTATAGCGCAAAAAATTAAAAACCGCAGAGTTGATCAAATACCACCAAAAGAAAGTTCTCTTTGTGGGAAAAGACATCAGTTTTATTTGGGTACAGCGTCGCACAAGCGCACAATTGTCAGTGAAAGCAACGCAGTGCTGTATCGCAAAAAAAATTACCTGGTCAGGAAGGGGGGTAAACCTTCCAGAGCTGAAGTGGTTAACTGCCATCACAGTGGATGGTGTGAGAACAGCTACCGTGTTTCCTTGAAAGTGAGACAGTGTCTTACTTTCTTTTTATCCCTAAAAGCCCCACTATGTCTTACTTTCGGGGTATGTCTTATATTGGGAAAATATGTTGGGGGGCTTTGGTGAGATATCAGGGGTCTTAACAGACCTCTGATATCTCCCCCTTGAGACAGAGAAAGAGACAGAGGATAGATATTCCCCAGTCCCTTTCTCTGCAGCGTCAGCTGCACTGAGAATGAAAGGAGAGAAGACAGCGGCTTCTCTCCATTCATAAACTGACACATTGTAATCACAGGAGATTACAATGTTTCAGTTATGTGAATGGACAGAGTCAGCTGACTCTGTCTATTCACAAAGGAAGGAGGAGGGGGAGGACGGAGGAACGGAGGGGGAGAATGGAGGGGGACAGAGAAGGAGGGGGGAACGGAGGGGACAGCGGGGAGGCACAGAGGAGGAAAGCGGAATGGAGGGGGAGAACGGAGGGGGACAGAGAAGGAGGGGGGAACGGAGGGGACAGCGGGGAGGCACAGAGGAGGAAAGCGGAATGGAGGGGGAGAACGGAGGGGGACAGAGAAGGAGGGGGGAACGGAGGGGACAGCGGGGAGGCACAGAGGAGGAAAGCGGAACGGAGGGGGAGAACGGAGGGGGACAGAGACCCGCACCCCCAGCGGCCCGCACCCCCAGCCCCACTCTTTGTACCGCACGTCACTGGAGGCAAATCCCCCCGTGTTTCCCCGAAAGTAAGACATATGTCTTACTTTCGGGGTACGGCTTATATTAGCTGACCCCTCTGAAACTCCCGATACGTCTTACAATCGGGGGTGTCTTACTATCGGGGAAACACGGTAGAAGCTGTAATATAATCTTCTGTCCAGAATTTGCTAACTTTAATTGATTTATCCTCCCTTTTTTCTTTCTCAGGAGAGAAGCCTTTTACATGTAATGTATGTGAGGCCAAGTTCACGCAGAAGACCAGCATGTTGATGCACATTCAGCGGAAACACACCAAAGAGCTCCCCAAATTAGGCTGTCCTCTGTGTAAAACCATCCTGACCGGGAAGCACAGTCTGAGTGAGTATACTTCTGATTCACCTTCTTCCCAGACCTGACGGTATGCTTTGGCAAAGGTAGGGGATTCGCTGCCCCCAGGCCCTAAAATTGGGGGACGCTTTGCATTGTTTGAGAGAATGCAAAGTGTTCTCCGAATTGCATCCAAGCAACGGACCTCCTGTGTTCATAATGCAGCAGGACAGCTGCTCAGCTCAAGAATCGGTGGATAGTGGAGATCACTGTAGTAGCGGTGTCTACTAAGGATGAGCTCCGGCGTGTTCGCACACTCCACGTGCAGAGCCCGCCAGGAAGTTGCGCTAATCACAGGCAGTGAGACATTTCCCGATCTCTGCAGCCGCACATCGGGAAAATGTCTCACTGCCTGTGATTAGCGCAGTGCCGTGTTGACTTCCTGGCGGGCTCGGCACGTGGAGTGTGTGAACACGCCGGAGCTCATCCTTAGTGTCTACTATAGTGACTTCCAAGATCCACAGGGATCCAAAACATACAGCAAATACAATAAATACCAGCATTATAAATAAATGATTAAACCACTTTAAAGCGGAGCTCCACCTAAATTGGGAAGCTTCGCTTGTTTGCTCCCCCCCACTGCCACATTTGGCACCTTTCGGGGGGGGGGGGGGGGGAGCGTCGAGGTTGCCCGGAAGTCTGGCCCTCCTCCTCCTTCCCCCCAATTTATAAGGCGCAGCACGCTTTGCGCATGCGTAAGTAGGGGAACCTGCTGTGAAGCCGCAAAGGCTTCACTGCCAGTTTCCCTTACAAGGAATGTGGCAGCAGCACCGTATGCCGATTGAAAACTCGGCTGGGGTGCTGACATCATGGGATTCCTGGACAGGTAAGTGTCCTAATAAAAGTCAGCTACGGTATTTTCTGGTACTTTTTGTTTCCATGTGAAAATCTGTTTTTTGGGGTTTTTTTGCTAAAAAAACTAGTTAGAACCCCCAAACTATATATCTATATATAGATATTTTAAAAAAAACAAATGTTTTAAAGCAGGGGCCCTAGAGAATAAATTGGTGGGTTTTGCCAATTTTTATGTCCCACGGTATTTGTGCAGCGATTTTTCAAACGCAGTTTTTGGAAAGAAAAAAAAAAAAAAAACTTTTATTAAATTTAAAAACACAATACATAACCCAATTTTTTGTAAAATCTAAAAGATGATGTTACGCTGAGTAAATAGATGTCACTTGAAGTCAAATGACACACCGGATACGTGATTTGGCGGCAAGTGGTTAAAATTTAAAGATGCTTCTACTGCCTGTGTATCCGTACACATATGTTTATTGTGACCTGTTTTCATGTGTTGTATTGCAGACATTCACCTGCGGAAGCAGCACGCTCACTCAGAGACCGAGCTGAAGTGCCGTTTCTGTCCCGCCACGTTTCGGGAACGGTTTGTCCTCCGCGAGCATCAGAAGACTCATAGAAACGAAAAGCCCATCAAATCAGTCACCCCGAGGGCAAAAAGGAGAAAAATCACTGAGAAGAGTCAGGTAAGGAAGGTAGAGATCCTGATTCAAAGTGGCGGAAGAGTGCCTGCTTAATATATAAGATCCAGTTACTGGATTGGCAGAAAAGAATGTTAATGTGGATCTAAAGCATTAAAGTGTGTGTTCAGCCTTATAGAAAATCTGTGAGATCACCTTACACTTGACCCCCTCCCTCCCCAATCCCCCCCCCCCCCCAAACCTCCTCTGTTAGACATCGGCATACCTCTTTACCCACCCGCTTCTCTCCTCTCCTCACAGTGCTGACAGGACGGGTCAGACGGATTCTGATTGGTCAGTGTCGTCCATGTGACAATGCTGACCAAATCACTCTGGTCCGTACCGGCTAAGCAGTACGAAGAGGATATTATACCGCGGGGATTTCAAATCCCTGGACCGGTGAAGCAGCATGCAGCGGAGGATCGATGGACTCCAGCACAGCAGGAACAGAGGGGATGGGGAGGGGATCCGGTGTAAGGTCACCTTTACAGATTTTCTGTAAAGCTGAACTTACACTTTAAAGGAGAAGTACAGCCAAAGCCCTATGGATCACAGGGGGGTGCAGTTCGTTCTGCCTTCCTGTGACCCATTTTCAGCAGACAGCGGGCTGATGTCACAGAGCCGGTCCAGGCTCAGGCAAGATCACGACAGTGAAGACTGCTCTGCCCACATGCCTGGACCTGCATCTGGCTCAGTGAGCCGCTGAGAACCTGGGCCCGGCCGCTCCCGCCCCCACCGTGGCCCAGCCCTCCAGTGAGCACGGTGGAGAGCAGAGCAGACAGCGGGGACTGACAGTCACCAGCTCTCTCCTCAGGGAGCCCTGAGAACGGAGTGATCGGCAATGTTTGCTCGCTCGGTTCTCAGTGTTAGAGCTGGTGGGGGACAGATGCAGCATCCACCTAGGTAAGTATGAATCAGGAAAAAAAACACGTACTTCTTTTTTAATGTTTTTTTACCTTAACACATTCTCTGCCTGATCTGACAAAGACAGGAGAGCAGCGCCATATAAGTGCAGCATTATTAAGACATTTTATTCCATAAAAGACTAACTCACAAGATGTATGAGATGCCGGCGCATGTGGGATTAACCACTTCAGCCCCGGAAGATTTGGTTGCTGAATGACCAGGCCATTTTTTTGCGATTCGGCACTGCGTCGCTTTAATAGACAATTGCGCGGTCCTGCGGCGCTGCACTCAAACAAAAGTGATGTCCTTTTTTTCCCCACAAATAGAGCTTTCTTTTGGTGGTATTTGATCATCTCTGCGGTTTTCATTTTTTGCGCTATAAACAGAAAAAGAGCGACAATTTTGAAAAAAACACAATATTTTGTACTTTTTGCTGTAAGAAATATCCCCATTTTTTTTTTTTAAAAAAGCTAATTTTTTCTCCGTTTAGGCCGATATGTATTCTTCTACATATTTTTGATAATAAAATCGCAATAAGCATATATCGATTCGTTTGCGCAAAAGTTATAGCGTCTATAAAATAGGAGATAGATTTATAGCATTTTTATTAATTTTTTTTTTTTTTACTAGTAATGGCGGCGATCTGCGATTTTTATCGGGACTGCGACATTATGGCGGACACGTGGGACACTTTTGACACATTTTTGGAACCATAGGCATTTATACATCGATCAGTGCTATAAAAATGCACTGATTACTGTAAAAATGTCACTGGCAGGGATGGAGTTAACACTAGGGGGCGATCAGGGGGTTAACTGTGTTCCCTGTGTGTGTTTCTAAGTGGGGGGGGGGCACTGACCTAGAAGAAATTAAAGATCATAATTCCTAGCTATTAGGAACTCACGATCTGTCACTCCTCACAGAACAGGGATTTGTGCGTCCCTTTTCTGCCTCTCCTGCCCGCGATCGCTCGTGGCCGGCGGTCATCGCGACTGTCGGCCACAAGCATCGTTACCCCCCGCAGTGCAGCGGGCTCGTGTGCACGCACCTGCTATCCCGCTTAAAGAAGCCGACATATAGCTACGACGGCTCACGGGATTGTGCCGACCTGCCGCAGTATAATGACGGCGGCTGGTTGGCAAGCAGGTAATAATGTGGTTCTTCCGCTCGTGGGGAAGATGATCTTCTCACTGGTGAAGAGGCAGCTGATGGGTCCAGGGACGCCGGTGGTTCCCAGCGCTTCCAGACACTCAGGACGGCTCACAGACAGCGGTGTACGTCACTTCCGGTTGGAGAGAGAGCGGGGAGGAGCGCGCGTTCGGAGCATGCGTGCTCCTTCATCAGGCTTGATCTGGATCCAGCGCTGTGCATGAGAGCAGCGGCTCTCTCCGCTCTCTCCCTTCTCTCTCCCTTCTCACAGGGTAGATTGATAGCAGCAGCAGACGACATTGGCTCCTGCTGCTATCAATCAATTCCTGTGACGAGGATTCCAGGGCAGAGCAAAGCACTGCTGTCTGTGTCTATAGACTCAGGCAGCAGTGCTCATGAGTGAGTACCCTCCTTAGCAAACGGCTTGTTGGGGAGGTACTCGTAAAGCAGGAGGAGCCAGGAGCACTGGCGGCGGACCCCAGAAGAGGTGGATCGGAGCTGCTCTGTACACAGAGCAGGTTTGTTGTTAAAAAAATGTAAATGTTTTGAATCCCTTTAATAATGTTATTTATGTTCAGCTGTTGTCCGAAATCAGGCTTGCTGTGGGAGTGTCTAGTCCATAGCGTGAAAGGCAGGAGGGGGAGGTGCTTTGGTGGGCTTACAGGAGAAACACAGCTCAGCAAATTGCTCTGTAGCTTCCCATTAAGTGCAAGATATTTTCACTTGTGTTTTTTTTTTTCATTTCTAGAGCGATCAGGTGAACTTTGAGGAGCAAGAGCCGGTGATCGGAGCCCAGGCGGAGGAGTACACCTGGCAGGTTCTACCGGCGGAACAAGAGACCCACCAAATCCACTTTGTGATCAGCGGTGGAGAGGAGGCAACCTCGGTGACAGAGTACCACCTCCTCCCAGTGGAGGCGGACGACGGCAGAGTCATTAGCATTGAGGTGTCAGGGATAGAGGAGGTGGAGCAGATAGAAGAGGGTACAATACAACAGGTCATTTTAGGGGATATCTATAAATAGCCAAGCTGTGTGTGACCGGTATCAGTGCCCACGGGGTGCTGCATCTAGGGAGGGCACCCCGTAAACAAAGGAGAAGGGAGCACGTCCAGGGGACGAAGATTCGCAGCGTGGTGCCGACCAAGGAGCACACGAAGGCCCGACAAGGGAAGGCAACCTAGGCCTCATTGTACATATGTAGGTTATTTGTTTTATATTGGTTCGTTATCTAGACTTGTTTAAATTATAAGAGATTTTAAATATGTGCATAAAGCCACTGAATGTTAGAAATGGGCAGGCCTGGAAGGTTGGATTACGCAGCAGATTGGAAAGGGTTATTTTCAGTAACAGAAAGACTGTCAGCAATAAAAGTGCCTGAAGTTCCCCTGACAAGTCTGCACATTGGGAGAGAGGTGTGTGCGGGAAAATTCACAATCTCAGCAATTTGGATGGAGATCTGTTAAACGACATCTCTTGTTGAGCTGAATAAAAGTTACGTCCATACAGTTGTAGTGAATTTTTTTTTTGTGATTTCGCTTTTACATTTGTCAGATATATAACCACTTCCCGTCCAGCCTATTGTCAAATGAAGGCTGGGCGGGACCTTTGTTGTTCTGGGTGGACGTCCTATTATGTCCTCCAGGAGCACGCCTCACGTGGGTGCCGTGCCACGGCGCGATCTGTCACCGGCTGTGTCCACTGGACACAGCCGATGACTGCTCAGGGTACTGGCCTGCAGCCTGTACCCTGTGATCACTGTGACCAATCACAGCACATCACATAACAATTGTAAACAATTAATGGCTTCCTTTCATTCCATCCATTTGTACAATTATGTTGCTGTAAAAAGTGGTGTAGCGCTAATATAAGATTGAATAAAAAAACTTTCAGTGTTGAAAGTAAACTAAAATAAAACATCATTATGAAAGTCCATAGAGATGTGAAGTAGTAGTAAGAGAACTGGTGAAATCCGCTTGAACTGACATCGCCACCATCACTCAAACACACTGCCTCTTACCCTAAGGTAGATCAAAACAAGCATAGGTATTTATCCAGCAACTGCTCTTCAGCAGTATGGGGGATGATAGACAGCAGCTCCTTCGGGTAGATATCAGTAAGTCTGGATCACTTGCAATGACAGATCCTCACCAGTAAGGGATTAGATAGACCAGCTTATCCACCAATGTAATAACCCGGTAGAGAAAAGAAGACACTGCATAGTGCAGACATCCCAAAACCTCTTAGTTTAATGTATAATTAAAAGTGGTTACACTAACATGCACATAATGAAAAACAGGCCAGCGAACGGAAGAAAAGTCAGGCGTTTCAAACCCAAAAGATGGCCGCTGCGTCCCGATAAACAGGTCGCGTCACAGACTCCTCCCTACAGGTTTCGTCATCACTGACGTTGCTAGCTGTGATTGGTCAATGTGATTATATGGTACAGACAGGGCAAATCACAGCCCATCTGTACCATGTGATTAACTGTGGCCAGTCATGGCTAATAACAACAAAACACACTAAATGAATCAATTTCATTTAGTAAAGGGTAAAAAAAAAAATCCTGATCACTTTTCCAGAGTAGAACAATGTTGCTATGGTAACATTTATATTGCTTTGGTCATAGTGTTTTTTTTCTTTTCTTTTTTTACATACTGGCCCCAGTCAGTGTCCCTGATCACCACCACACCATTTATATGATTATGCTGTACAGTGCAGTGTACCATTGCAGGTGACAGTATGTAAAAAAAAAAGCAAAAAAACAAAACAAACATTTTTAAATTATTTTCTATAAAATTGTGACATATTACAACTTCAGAACACCCGCCATGCCTCTTACAAAATACCTTGGACTGTACACATTCCAAAAAAAGGGGTCACTTGGGGGGGTATTTGTACTGTCCTGGTATTTTTTGGGCCTCAAATGAGAGCCGTCAGTACATCAGGACTGATCGATTTTTCAGATATATATCCCATAGTTGGTGGACGCTTTCCTACAGACTAAATAATAAACACTGACTTGGGTTATTTTCACCAAAGAAATGTAGCAGAATACAGTTTAGCCTAAATGTATGAAGAAAGATTATTTGTTTGCAAAATTTTATAACAGAAATGAAGAAAAACGTGCTTTTTTTTATGTTTTTTTTTCAACATTTTTGGTATTTTTTAGTTTATTTAGCAAATAATATAAAACCCAGCTGTACCACTAAAAGAAAGCTCCATTTGTGTGAAATAAGTTATAAAAGTTTTATTTGGGTACAGTGTTGCAAGACTGCGCAATTGTCATTCAAAGTGTGACAGCGCTGAAAGCTGAAAATTGACCTGGGTAGGAAGGGGGTGAAAATGGTAATGAGGAAATGTGGGGAATTGGCGCTGCCCTATGTAATATATGTTATATGAGGGTCTAGGAATTAAATAAATAAGTAAATGAGTGATTAAATTGGTGACAGCGAAAGTGTATGTAAAAGAATAAATAGGTGTTTAAGTAACTATCCCCCTATATGTGCACAAAAATAATTGATGTAAAATCCTGCTAGGTGAATGTGCACATCTTTTTTATCATGTAAATGAATTAAGTTTATATTTGCTCCACTACCACTGGGGGTTTATATATAGATAATAAACCAGGTGAAAATAATAAAGTTATACAATATATTTATATAGGGGGTCCAAGAATCCACTGTTTAAGTGCTCGTGGTAACCATGTATGGTTACCAATTAGCCCGCTAGATGTAGTAATTAAAGTGCACTGAGTGTAAAGTGAACGAAAGTGCAACAAACTATAAGTTGCTATAGATTAAATGCCCTCAAATTCATATATATATACACCATAAGAGATACAGTTATAAATATAAATATATATGAAGGAATTAAAACAGATATCATTAAACATTTATAAAAAAAGGCACCAAGTGTAAATACACCATCTGTAGACCAGTCCATAAAATTGGCATATACTGGAATAAAATGTCTAGTAAATACACCATCTGCAGACCAGTCCCTATAATTGGCATATACTGGAATACTGGAATAAAATGTCTAGTATGTGGAGACCACTCACCAGAATCCGTTACCCCCGAGGGGGTATTGGGCAGAGGAGTGGGTGTCTTTGGGTAGCTGTCTCTGGTGTCCCTCTTAGGCTCCACTCACCATGAGTGTCTTCTGTTTAGACCGATACTGTGGGTCCCCTTATGCTAATCCAAATCCGGATACCTTCACTAGTGTCCACCTCCTTATAAATGTTTAATGATATCTGTTTTAATTCCTGCATATATATTTATATTTAGAACTGTATCTCTTATGGTGTATATATATATGAATTTGAGGGCATTTAATCTATAGCAACTTATAGTTTGTTGCACTTTCGTTCACTTTACACTCAGTGCACTTTAATTACTACATCTAGCGGGCTAATTGGTAACCATACATGGTTACCACGAGCACTTAAACAGTGGATTCTTGGACCCCCTATATAAATATATTGTATAACTTTATTATTTTCACCTGGTTTATTATTTTCACCTGGTTTATTATCTATATATAAGCCCCCAGTGGTAGTGGAGCAAATATAAACTTAATTCATTTACATGATAAAAAAGATGTGCACATTCACCTAGCAGGATTTTACATCAATTATTTTTGTGCACATATAGGGGGATAGTTACTTAAACACCTATTTATTCTTTTACATACACTTTCGCTGTCACCAATTTAATCACTCATTTACTTATTTATTTAATTCCTAGACCCTCATATAACATATATTACCTAGGGCAGCGCCAATTCCCCACATTTCCTCATTACCATTTTCAATTAATTCCTCATTAGGAATTAATTAAGGGGAGGCTGCAGCTCTTTCTAATAGCTATTTCCTAAGCGCGGACTTTTCAAATTAGGAAGGGGGTAAGAGTGCCCAGTATTGAGGGAGTTAATGTGTAATTGTGTGGGTTTTTTTTTTGTTTTTTTTTTGTTAGTTCTTGATTTTAGACTGACTGGCTCCAGTGAATCAGGATATACTGATACAGGTACCATCCAGGTACACTTATATCTGCTTTTCTTTTAGGATGGTAGATGCGTATCTTGAAAATTGTTAAAGGATGCCTAAATCCAAGAACTAACATGTAATATATTGTAGTTTACAAGTCTGTAGATGTGGTGGCTGCATTAGTGTTCTATTTTCCAGGCTGAGAACATTTTTTGTAAGTCCAGAAAAAGGAAGTTTTATAGTAGTCAGCTTGTAAGGACAAGAATACTTTCAGCTCAGAGGAAATGACGAGGACACGGCGTTTTCTGGCAAGTTCAACAGGTATATCTCCCCGTATTTTAAGTAGATGCGTTACAAACAGAGCGATATATTTCAAGCAATTCTCTCTTAATTTTGATAATTATGGCTTACAGCTTGTGAAAACCCAAAATTTAGTATCTCAGAAAATTTGAATATTACATAAGACAAATATAAAAAGATTTTTAATACGGAAATTTTGGCTTACTGAAAAGTATGTCCAGGTACAGTATACAGTGAGGGAAAAAGGTATTTGATCCTCTGCTGATTTTGTTTGTTTGCCCACTGACAAAGAAATGATCAGTCTATAATTTTAATGGTCAGTTTATTTTAACAGTGAGAGACAGAATGACAACAAAAATATCTAGTAAAATGCATTTTAAAAAAATTATAAATTGATTTGCGTTTTAATGTGTGAAATAAGTTATTTGACCCCTTTGCAAAACATGACTTAGTATTTGGTGGCAAAACCCTTGTTGGCAATCAGAGGTCAGACGTTTCTTGCAGTTGGCCACCAGGTTTGCACACATCTCAGGAGGGATTTTGTCCCACTCCTCTTTGCAGATCCTCTCCAAGTCATTAAGGTTTAGAGGCTGTTGTTTGGTAACTCGAACTTTCAGCTCCCTCTGCATATTTTCTTTGGGATTAAGGTCTGAAGACTGGCTAGGCCACTCCAGGACCTTAATGTGTTTTTTCTTGAGCCACTTCTTTGTTGCCTTGGCCGTGTGTTTTGGGTCATTGTCATGCTGGAATACCCATCCACAATCCATTTTCAATGCCCTGGCTGAGGGAAGGAGGTTCTCACCCAAGATTTGACGGTATATGGACCTGTCCATCGTCCCTTTGAAGCGGTGAAGTTGTCCTGTCCCTTTAGCAGAAAAACACCCCCAAAGCATAATGTTTCCACCTCCATGTTTGACGGTGGGTGAAATAAATTACTAAAATAATAAATATTGTCTGTGCGGTGGCAATGGATTCCCTCTATTTATTCCATATACGTATTAACTTGGCTATTCCTATAGTTAGCTAGTCTTTTAAAACTCTGATAATGTTACTGTTGATAGTTCAATGATATAAGGTTAGCTATGAAAACAAACACACTGCTTAGTAAAACAATGTCTTATTTATTTCTCAAGAAAATAGGGAATGCTAACATAAAAAACCACTAAAGGAGAATATTACAGATCATATAACAAAAGAACATCAAAGATACTTAATGCAAGGCTGTCCTCTAGATATTGTCTCGTCAGCTGGGCTTAAAATGGTAACAGAGAGAGCTCTCCCTCTCGGTCAGCACTTTTTAAACTTCATCCATACACCGCCCGGACCCAACCCCATTGCCAGCCATATCTAGATTTCTGACGAATCAAAGTTAATATGCAGTGCCTTTTTTGAATATATGCCTGTCCTCCAAGAAACATGCTGTGTTGTCTAGGGGCAGCTTGTGTCCATGAATCAGATATCTGACCTGGGTCATCTTCAGTGACAGCTGGCCCTTTGATGTTATGTAAAGGACATTTGAATTTGCATCTCTTCAGGGGGTCTTCCTCTACCACCATACCTCCATCAGGAGGCCTGCAATGAATTCCCTTTCATGATTCCTTGTTAAGAACACCCTGCTGGGTCAACTTGCAACTTCCAACTTGGGCCACCTGGCTGTATTAACCAGGAAGTGAAACTCCAGAAATATGATATTAAACCTTGTTGCCTTCCAACAGTGGTGATGGTGTTCTTGGGGTCATAGACAGCATTCCTCCCTCCTCCTCCAAACACAGCGAGTTGAGTTGATGCCAAAGAGCTTGATTTTGGTCTCATCTAACCACAACACTTTCACCCAGTTCTCCACTGAATCATTCAGCTGTTCATTAGTAAACTTCCGACGGGCCTGTACATGTGCGTTCTTGAGCAGGGGGACCTTGCGGGCGTTGCAGGATTTCAGTCATTCACGGCGTAGTGTGTTACCAATTGTTTTCTTGGTGACTATGGTCCCAGCTGTCTTGAGAGCATTGACAAGATTCTCCCGTGTAGTTCTAGGCTAATTCCTTACCGTTCTCATGATCATTGAAACTCCGCCAGGTGAGATCTTGCATGGAGCCCCAAACCGAGGGAGATTGACAGTTATTTTTTTGTTTCTTCCATTTGCGAATAATCGCACCAACTGTTGTCACCCTCTCACCAAGCTGCTTGGCGATTGGTCTTGTAGCCCATTCCAGCCATCTGTAAGTCTACAATCTTGTTCCCAACATCCTTGGACAGCTCTTTGGTCTTGGCCGTGGTGGAGAGATTGGAATCTGATTGCTTCTGTGGACAGGTGTGGTAACAAGCTGAGATTAGGCGCACTTTCTTTAAGAGGGTGCTCCTAATCTCAGCTCATTACCTGTATATCGAGAACTAGAAATTAATGAGGCCTGTCTCAACCTGAAGTAGAAACACTGAGATGCCTCCATCTCTAAATGCTATGCGAGAACAAAAGAAGTGGGGTTGGGACTTTACATGAGGCATGTTGGTGTGTATAATGATATTTAGAATCAACATAAATAAGTTGAATGTCACAGCCCCCTAGGGGCACATCGTAATAGATGTTAATAATTATAATAAAACCGATAGCAATGAAACATTTATGGTACAAAATGTAATGAAAAAGAGTCAATATATAATTATAATAATAGATTTAATAGCGAATGATTGATTAGAGAACATGCTTCGTGACAAACAAAGTAAATAATAAGCGATCAAATACATACAAATACATTTTTTTTCTCTCTTCTTTTTTCTATGGGGAATAGTGGATCCCTATAGACTACATAAAAATGTATCTATCTATTATTTTTTATTTCATTCATGCATCCAACTACTGACAATTGGCAAGAGGCCATGAAACGCGTTGAGTGTTCATTCATGGATGCCAAATACAAGTTTGCCCTGATAACTGTATCATATTACAACCTGTATCAATTTCATAAACCATGTTGATCATGTATGAATTATTTGTATGTATTTGATTGCTTATTATTTACTTTGTCACAAATCATGTTCTCGAATCAATTATTCTCTATTAAATCTATTATTATTATTATATATTGACTCGTTATGATTACATTTTGTATCATAAGCGTTTCATTGCTATCGGTTTTATTATAATTATTACCATCTATTACGATGTGCCCCTAGGGGATTGTGACATTCAACTTATGTTTATTCTATATAACATTCTACACACCAACATGCCTCATCTAAAGTCCCAACCCCCACTTCTTTTGTTCTCTCATTACCTGTATAGAAGACACCTGGGATCAAATACTTATTTCACTCACTTAAAATGCAACTCTATTTATAACTTTTTTTTAAATGCGTTTTTTCTGGATATTTTTGTTGTTCTGTCTCTCATTGTTAAAATAAAAACTTTCAATAAAATTATAGAATGATTATTTCTTTGTCAGTGGGCAAAGGAACCAAATTAGCAGGGGATCAAATACTTTTTTCCCTCAATGTAGTATGCACTCAATACTTGGTCGGGGCTCTTTTTCCATGAATTACTGCATCAATGCGGCGTGGCATGGAGGTGATCAGCCTGTGGCACTGCTGAGGTGTTATGGAAGCCCAGGTTGCCCGGGTTGGTATCCAAGCTCACACAGCTGCCTCTTTAAGTCCACCTCTTATGTGTTTTTGCAAATATCAAACCACAAATGAACTAAACATATATATTGTCCAGATATATTTAAAGTAATTTTTTCAACTTTTCATCTATTAAATCTTTTGCTCTTGTTGTTTTAAATTTGGATAGTAAAACATTTTTTTTCTGCCGGTAAATGCTTATACAGCCCTCTTCCTGTTTCTTGTCTGGTCATTAGCCTAGGCTTATGACATCATGCACAGCTCTCTCTCTCTGACTCTTGTGAGAGTTTGCCAGGAAGGGAGTGGAGATGAGTCATAAGAAGGCCAATGAGAGCTGCAGAGCTGGAGGTGTGCCTCCTGTGTAAATCCAGGAAGTGAACAGGCAGCAGCTTCAGCTGCCCACAGTTAAAATGGATGCAGCCAGACTCAGTGGTGGCCGATTTCTGCAGCATGTTTGCATACCTCCCAACATTTTGAGATTGGAATAAGGGACACCTACTAACAAATGTATGTAGGCATAGGACATCCCCCCCCCCCACCACCACCACCACCACCACCACCACACCCGTTTAAAGGAGAATTAACCAAAAAAAAAAAGTTAATTAAATCCACAAGGACTTTTTTTACCACTACTGTTCACTTATATTGGCTTTTAAAATGTGCAAATGCAGAAATTTGGAAATTAGATGAAAGGTTTAGCGCTGGGAAACACTTTTTGAAAGATAAAAAGTTCATTTTATATACAACTATATAGATCAGACCAAAATGAGGGACAAATGAGGTGGAATGAGGGACAGTCCCTCCAAATCAGGGACAGTTGGGGATCTATGTATTTGGCAAGTACAAAATCGGAGTATTTATAAAATAATATGCAAAGTGGTTGGAGGGAAGCTTCAGAATGGGAAAGATATTTTTATTACAAATTATGTGACTGCAGTTCCTCTTTAATAAGTGTCCAATATAGTCCCCGCACTATTGTGCTGGTGCAAAATAAACTGGTGCAGTCTTTCAATCACTTGTGCTGGTGTGCAACCACTTCTCTATCTCTGGTGCAAACGCTTCTGAAGATGTCCTGTGGGATGGGCGAAACATGTTAGGCTGAGTCCACCAGTGATGTCACATCCGGCCTGTGGAGTGAACAACATTCTGGCTCTTATTTGTTTGGCAATTTAATTTGTCATATTAACCTTTTTAAGTGAGTGTAACCAATTTTGTGTGGCTTTTTACAATAGAGAGAAATATCCTTTTATATGTGAGAGGAATACCAAGTACTAAATTGGAGAAGTGGTGGAAAGAGGAGAGGAATAAAGGAGAGTACACTCAAGAAGCCCATGTGAGCCAGAGAATATCCTGCATTACAAGCACTTAAAGTGGTCACAATATACAGGATTTTTTTAGTTAATTTGTGGCTTGATATTTGCACATAAGAGGTGGATTTAAAGGGGAAGCGCTGTGAGTTTCGATACCATTGACTAAGGTTATAGAGCCTTTGTTTTTGGGGGAGGGGGTTTATAACTTTTTTCACCATTTTTACTTTTATCACTTTTATAATTTTTCAGAGGGGAATATCACAATCCTAGCGTGGGTAGATAGAGATATATGTCATTTACCAGTCTGTAGATGTTGTGGCCGTGTTAGTTTTCTTTTTTTTTTTGCAACAAGGACTCCGTGTTTCTGGCACATTGAAAAGGTATATCCACCCACCATTGTAATGGAGATGAATAGAGGAAAACCATTTTGTAGACCAAATCGGAAGAGATCAGGTGACCGCTACGACTCCATCCATAGATAAATTGAAGTGAGTGAGTGTAGCCACCCAAAAATTGATGTACCCTGTTTCCCCTAAAATAAGACCTAGCGTGATTGTCGGTGATGGCTGCAATATAAGCCCTACCCTCCAAATAAGCCCTACCCTTCCCCTACCCTAAAAATAAGACCTACAAAGACTTTAACTAGGGCTTATTTGGGGGGTAGCGCTTATATTGAAGCTATCACCGACAATCACGCTAGGTCTTATTTTAGGGGAAACAGGGTAGCAAGCAATCATTTCTCAGCAACAGTCAAGGTCTAGTCTGACCCCCTCTCGCTTATCCATGTTGGTTCTTCAACTTGATGGGCAACCTCATTGACCAAAAAGGCATTGTAGGAGGTGGTGGACCAACTCTGGATTATTTTTTTCGAAGGGGTCGCTAGAGTGAGGCACCGAAGTTGGTGGGGAAATAACGGCGAGGAGATCCATCACTACTGAAGTCCTGAAATGATATAAATCAAGGAAAAAGGTGGTATGGTTGAACAATGGAGTGGGCCCACATCCCAATTAATCTAGAGAATGGAGAGAACTCCCCCCTATGGGACTTTAATGGCCCAAATGACAATCGGTCCAGATAAATTATGAAAAAGTTATAAAAAATTTATTGAAAATATAAAAACAATGAAAGTGGCTGATAACATCAAAAGTCAACATGAATACAAGGGAACATAGAAGCTCTAGAGGGGTCACATGACTACCGTGATGAGAGCCGCCATGGCAGAACATGCAGACCACACCCAAAATGATATAAGAGGATATTAATTTACCTTGGTTGTTTGGAGTGAGTGTTTAGAATGTAACTCCACTTTTGTTGTGAAAAAACCCTCCACTCTGGACGATCTACATTGCAGGGATTGTAACAAACTTTGAAAAGCAGCTGGGAATGTTTATTAACAACATTGCTCAGCCCTGAGACACTAAAATAAAAAGAAACGTTGTTTCTTTTTGTATATTTCTGTTTCTTCATCTGCAGATCAAAGGGATGGACAAATGTTCCTCTGTTTATTCCCTTAACCTCCCTGGCGGTATTCCCGAGTGTGGCTCGGGGTTAAAATTCAGCACCATTAGCGGTAACCCCAAGCCACACTCGGGATTGCATCGCAGGATCCTGGTGCCTCCTTACTTACCTTGTCCCCGGGATCCTGCGATGTCCCCCCGCTGTGTCTGCGGGCTGTGTCTTGTCCCGAAGCCTCTCTGTGCCAGGCTCCGTTCCCTGCGAGCGTCGCGACGCATGGGGGCGGAGCCTGGCGGCAAATTCAAAAAAATGTAAAAAGCATAACACATACAGTACTGTAATCTTACAGATTACAGTACTGTATGAAATCATTTCACATCCCATTTGTCCCCAGTGCTCTGGCCCATGCCCTGCATGCAGTTTTATATTGCATATACTGTTCTTTCTGCCTGGAAACTGGAGATTGTCCATAGCAACCAAAAAGTGTCCCTTTACGTCAAAAATGGCTTTAGACCAGCTAGAAAACAGCGATAGTAAATTAGAACACTTGCAGAATTGAGCGATAGTGAATCGTGTGGAAATTTATTTTATTACTATTTATTTTTATTTTTTTTAATTATTATTTTTTTTTTATTATATTAAAATTTATGTTTTTGTGTTTCAAACTTTATCATATCCGGGATATCTACTAGACTCTTGTTTGGACAGATTTAAGTGTGTTATTGTTAATAATTACAGACCTACAATATAAAACGCCAAATTTCCATGCAAAATAATTGTACCGCTTTCAGCACCTAAAATCAGAAAGAATCATACCACCAGGGAGGTTAATAACCCTTAATTTACTCTAATCAGCCTTAATTAACTCCCTATTCTCCTCCATTTAATTATTATTTTTCTGCTTTGTTTTTTTTTTTTTTCACGTCTATTTTATAAACAATAAACAATTAAAACTTTTTTTTTGTTTGCTCTGTTAGTGAATATTTTTACACATATATATTAACATATATTTACACATTTCACATAAAAAAAGCGCTAAATTAAAAACAAAATTAATTTATTTAATTTGTAAATAACTTTTTATAATTGGTATCGAGTACTTAAAAAAAAAAAAAAAAAAAAAAAGTATCGGTACTTGTACTTATTGTAAAAAAAAATGGTATCGGTGCATCCCTCGTCTGCATTATTTTCCCAAAAATGACATGGTCCTACTTTCCATCCGTCTGGCGGATCGGATGAAAAGACTTGCGGATTTGGCAGATCGGACATCGGCAGGATGTCAGCGCTGACATTCGCTGCTCCATAGAGATGAATGGAGCGTCACATCAGGTCCGCCTGAAAAACTGACAGGTGGAACTGATCGGACAGCCTGTGTGAAAGGGGCCTTAAATGGTATACAGTGCATGTCTGGGATAGGGCAGCAGGGGGCGCTCCTGCATATAGTTTCCTCTGTACTAGTTTTTATCAATCAGGGTTACTCCAAGGTTGCACGTAGTTGCTTGAGCAATGTCTGTTTCTTAAATATGTAACCACTGCCAGCAATCATGAATTACCTTTTTAACTTTTAGGCCACTTTCACACGGGGCGGACTGCAGCTGTGATCCGCTTTCTCAGCAGGGGATCTGTTTGCTGACACAGACCGTTCTCTATGAGCGGCCGAATGTAAATGGACCGCCTATCCGTTTACACCTGACTGCCATCTGATCCCATCCGCTGGACGGAGGATGATCGGATTGGATGTAGGGGGGTGTAAATGGACACATGTCCGTTTACACGCGCCGCACCATAGAGAAGAAAGGAGGTTCCGATCGGATCCGCCTGAAAAACGGACAGGCGGACCCGATCGAAACGTCTGTGTACAAGGGACCTAAAGGGGGCATTCTTTCCACTGACCATCAGTGTAATGGAGCCCTTTTCTCACTGACCACGGGAAAGTTGGACCTTCTCCAAATCACCGCCAATGTAAAGGGGGCCCCTAACACTAATGTACCGACAGCTGAGGATATGGTAATTCTTAGCAGAGGTTCCTGAAGGTCATTCAAGGGATTCCTCTTTGGTGCAAAAGGTTGAGGAAGGCTCATTAACTGTTTTTCAGCTGCCCAGGATGCAGAGGTGTTGCATGCAGGGAATACAAATACAGTTCTGATCAGGGCTCCGGACCCACTCTCCATTCACACCTGGGCATTCCGGAACTGCGGGCGCTGCTGCCCGCGATCCCAGAATCGCGGCGAAACCCGGGGCGCATTTGCAATGCAATTCCTTCTAAAGGCACCCCAATCACGGTGTGATTTTGCTGCAGTTGTTGCCCGATAAATCACGGCAAATCGCAATGCGCAACACCGTCACCCCAAAAGCAGCCCCTGCTCCTTTTTGAGCAACACGTTTTGCGCCATTTTGACAACCGCGGCAAAGTCGCACCGCGATTGGGGTGCCATTATAGATAGTGGCATCACAAATGCGTCCTGCGTTTTGCTGCGATTCTGGAATCGCTGTCAGAATCGCTCGCGGTTTCGGAAACGCCCAGGTGGGAATGGAGCCTAGAGATCTGTGTAGCCGGTCGCCTACATGGAACACCTCGGCATCCTGGGCAAAAGAAGACGGGTCCTTTGCACGGCCATGTGAATGAGGCCATAGAGTATGGAAACTGATCAGTATCCGGGGGGGGACCCCAGTATGGTACTGGGATGGCTTTTCCTCTATTTGTTTCCAATCTTTTTTATTGAAGTTTAAACAGTGCAGAAAGGAGTATTTCCAAATTACAAGGCAAAATGGACCATACACAATTGAAGACATATGCCTCATTACAGAATGAATTACAGCAATGATAACAATCCCTGAGTTCTTCATAATATGGCATAGAAGAGAATCTTCACCGTGAGAGGGGTCCCCTTTAGGGGGATCTATAGACGCCATGATCTCTCTAATCAGTCTATCAACCAAATAATAAACTATATTTGATCATTTCCCCCCGGAGGGAGGAATAGAACCCAGGGCGGTCAGCCAACAATCACATGACTCCCTCGGGTGAGCCGAAAGGGCCATGCATGAAGAAGGAGAAGAGCATGGAAGAGAAGAGAAGAGGAAAGGAAAAAGCAGCGAGCACTCCTATTAGCCCCAATGGACTTCAGAACGTGTTTAACCTCTTGCCTACCGGGCACTTTCACCCCCTTCCTGCCCAGGCCAATTTGTAGCTTTTAGTGATGTCAAACCTTGAATGACAATTGCGCGGTCGCGCAACACTGTACCCAAATGAAATTTGTATAATTTTGTTTTGAGAGCCAGATAGAGCTTTATTTTGGTGGTATTTAATCACCAATGAGTTTTTTATTTTTTGCTTTTTACATTTAAAAAAAAAAGACCTTTTTCCTTCGTTTTCTTTTTTTATAAAATTTTGTATATAAGTAACTTTTTTTCTTCACTGATGTGCGTTGATGAGGGTGCAGTGATTGGGCACTGATGAGGCTGCACTAATCGTCAGTGCCCAGATCATTGGTGTGCAACCCAGAGCACAAACACACATGCGTGTATACCAGCGGAGCCGTGGACGGTGTCAGTAGAGCAGAGATTGGTGGCAGTAGTTTTTATTTTTAAAATAATTTTTTGCAAATGTATTTTTTTATTATTTTTTTACAATATTATTTATTTATTGTTTTGTACAATTTCTTTAGGAGCCTTGTTGAGGGGCTTTCGTGAAATATCAGGGGTCTAAACTGAGAGAAAGGCACTCCCCCAGTCCTTTTCTCTGCAGCCTCAGCTGCACTGGACAGTGAACGAATGGGAAGTGCTCATTGCTGAGCTGTTTATTCACAAATTGAAGTACAGTAAACATAGTTCACTATGCTTCAGTTAAGAATGAACAAAGGAGCGATCACTGAACAGATCACTCACTGTGTTCATTCATTCATTCATTCATCCATCCATCCATCCTGAAACATCCCGCAGCAGCTGGCAGGAGAGGAGGGAAGCTGGCAGCACCGCAGGAGGGAGACGGGACGCCATGAAACGGGGGCAATCAGCACCGCCCAGGCACACCCAGCACACCCTGTGCACACGCCAATGGCCCTGATTACACTTAACTGTCCTGTCACAGGATTGACAGTTATCTGCTTTCCTTTTCTCACACAGTGACATGGATGAGAAAAGGAGACGCCTATTACCGGAATTTTGTTTACATGGGATCAGCTGTGATTGGACACAGCTGATCTGGTAAAGGGCCGATGTGGTTGGCTCTCTACCTCAATCTGTGATCAGCTGTGTCCAAAGGACACAGCGATCACAGAGCGCGCCCCAGAACATAGACACCCTCATAGACACCCTCCCAGAACTGGACAACTGTGTTGTAGCCGTCTTTCGGCTATAGCGCGATTGACAAGTGGTTAAGAGGTAGAACCTGTTTAATTCAGGGGTCCCAAGTTTTTTGAAATACCGACATCCTGTCCCGAAGAATGTCAGAGTGGCGTTCGTTAGTCATAATCCACCAAAGTTTGGCCTTTAGAAGGTCAAATGGTACTGTAGGAGATTTCCATGATCTAGCAACAGTAATTCTTTGCCGCTACCGTGTTTCACGAAAAAACCCTGTGAGAGGGTTAGATAAAGTTATAGGGGCAGATCCAAAATCTAGGGACTCTCTGGCACATCCACCAAGTAATGGTAAGACGTACCTTCCTGGCCACAACCCCTGAAACAGAGGGGGGGAAGCCCCCGGCACCCACTGGGCCACCCTGGCAGGGACCATGTACCACTGCCACAGAACCTTTGATTAGAGATGTAGTGATAATAGATTTAGCAGTATCCCGAGCCAGCTTATGCCATTCCGCTACATCATAGGCTTCCCCCAAGTCCTGCTCCCATCTTTCCATGTAAGGGAGCTTAGTATGGCTTTTCCCCTTTTACTCATATATTTTATTTCCAGTCCCCATCTCATTCAACATTGAGACTGGCATAGAGGGAAATGATCTGAACTTTGTGCTGAGCTGCTGGAAATGGATTGTGTTCATGTGGGGATATATGTACAAAAAGAAGGGATGTACAGGGCCTATGGTGCATCATATATGATGGGAGTAAGCATGGGTGGACAGGATACAGGGAGTATGTGATTGTGGTGGTGGTGGTGGTGGTGGTGGTGGGGGGGGGGGTGCATGGGTATGGGTGTGGGTGCAGTGTATGTGTGTATATATACATATAAAATATGAAGGATGTAGAGACAATGGGGGAGTGCATATAAACTGTAAGATGGGAACAGAGTAGTATACAGACAGTATGGAGTGTATGTGTACAAAATACTAAAATACAGACAGTATGGGGACATTTATGGATAGTAGGAAGGGTGTACGGTACTGGGGATGTCTGTATAATATAAGCAATGGACAGTACTGGGGAATTAAAATAATGGGTTATGTGTGTACAGAATGGGGAAAGCAATTGTATGGGGGATGTACACAGTCTATATACAGTATATTTGGGATGCATGTACGTTATGGGGTATGTAAGGGGTGTATGCACGGTATATGGAGTGTATAGATTATTTATACAGTATTGTGTATTTAAAGAGTGTATGTACAGTATGGTGTTTTGGAAATGTTTGGAGTGTGCTTGCAGTGTGTGGGGGGGGGCAAAGTAGAGTAGGAGAGGTGTATGGATAATGTGTACATGATTAGAGGTGGGGGGTATGGATGTGTACAATGTTTATGGATTATAAGTAAAGTATAGAGGGGGGGTATGGATTATATCTACAAGGTAATAGTTTTTTATGGGAGGGTATATAATCTATATGCTTTATTGGTAGAGTCATAGTACGATGTATGGGAAGGTATGTAGTACTATCTGTACAGTGTGGGAGGGAGTTCTGATATGTATTGGAGGGTATGTAGTGTACTGTACTGGGCAAAACGTTTAGGCAGGTGTAAAAAAAATGCTGTAAATGAAGAATGCTTTCAGAAATAGAAGTGTTAATAGTTTATTTTTATCAAGTAACAAAATGGAAAGTAAATGAACAAAAGAGAAATCCAAATCCAATCATTATTTGGTGTGACCACCCTTTACCTTCTTCCAGGTAGACTTGCACACAGCTGTTGAAGGAACTCGGCAGGTTGGTTGTTCTATGTATTGTACATCTTTGAGAACTAAACACAGATCTTCTGTGGATGTCAGCTGTCTCAAATCCTTCTGTCTCTTCATGTCATCCCAGAAAGACTCCATCATGGTGAGATCAGGGCTCTGTGGGGGCCAAACCATCACTTACAGGATTCCTTAATGATGCTGGCTGTATGTTTGGGGTGGTTGTCTTACTGCAGGATACATTTGGGGTCAATCATACTCCTCCCTGATGGTATGGCATGATGGATAGGTATCTGCCTGTATTTCTCAGCATTGAGGACAACATTGATCCTGACCAAATCTCCAACAACATTTGCAGAATGACACTCTCAAACTTACAAGGAACCTCCACCTTGCTTCACAGTTGTCTGCAGACACTCCCTATTGTACCGCTCTCCAGCCCTTCCCCCAACAAACTGCCTCCTGCTACAGCCAAACATTTCACATTTTGACTCATCAGTCCAGAGCACCTGCTGCCATTTTTCTGCACCCCAGTTCCTATGTTTTTTGCATAGTTGAGTGGCTTAGACTTGTTTCCACGTCTGAGGTGTGGTGGCTTTTTGGCCACAAATCTTCCATGAATACCATTTATGGCCAGACTTCTCTGGACAGTAGATGGGTATACCTGGGTCCCACTGGTTTCCGTCAGTTCTGTGCTGATGGCACTACTGGACATCTTCTGCTGTGGAAGGGAAGTAAGCATGATGTGTCTTTCATCTGTTGCATTGAGTTTCCTTGGCCGACCACTGCATCGACGGTCCTCAACGTTACCTGACTACTGCGTATACTGTCCTCAACGTTACCTGACCACGGCATCTACGCTCCTCAACGTTACCCGACCACTGCGTCTATGGTCCTCAGCAGTACTCAACCACTGCGTCTTCGGTCCTCAATGGTACCCAACCACTGCATCTATGCTCCTCAATGTTACCTGACCACTGCATCTACGATCCTCAACCTTACCTGACCACTGAATCTACCATCCTCAGCGTTACCCGACTGTGTGCAAGTGTACCTAGAAAAATTGATGTTGGTTTGCAGCCAAAGAGTGGTCACACCAAATATTGATTTGATGAACATTTTTCTTCTGTTTGCTCATTTTGGAAAATTGATAAAAATAAACAATTGAATTTTATATATTTTTGAAAGCATTCTAACAGCATTTCTTCATACCTGCCTAAAACTTCTGCACAATACCGTATATACAGTGTGGGTTGAGTAATAATATGCGCACAAGGTATATATTGTACATGCCATATGTGTGAAAGAATCGTATCAGAGGGTGTGTAGTTTTGGGTACAGTATGGGAGGGTGTGTACTGTGCATAAAGTATGGGTGAAGTAATAATATCAGAGGGTGTGTAGTTTTGGGTACAGTATAGGTGGTATAATAGTATGGGAGCGTGTGTACTGTGCATACATTATGGATAAGGTAAAAGTATTTATGGGAGCGTATGTAGTGAATGTACAGTTTAGGGGAGAGTGATATGTCTAGGAAGGTATGAAGTGAACATACAGTATGGGGGGGGGGGGTAATAGCATTTTTGGGGAAGGTACGTAGTGTATGGATAAAGGAATAGTATTGTGTGAGAAGATATGTAGTGTACTGTTTGTGTGGAGTAATAGGATCTATAGGAGGGTATGTGGTATATGTAAAATATAGGTAAAGTGATAATTTGTATGGAGAAAATATGTAGTGTATGTACAGTATGGGTGGGGGGTAATCGTATGCATGGGGAGGTTTGTAGAGTAATAGTATGGGAGGGTAAGTTGTGTACGTACAGTACGGGTGGGGTAATAGTATGCATGGGAAGGTATGTAGTGTATGTACAATATAAGTATGGGGAGGTAAGTATACATACAGTATGGGTGGAGAAATTGTACATAGAGGAGGGCATATAGTGTATGTACAGCATGGTTGGAGAAAGAGAATGTAGGGGGAGGTATGTTGTGTATGTACAGTATAGGCAGAGTAATATGGGAGGGTGTGTAGCATACATACAGTATGGGTGGGGTAATGGTATTGTATAGGAAGATATGTAGTTAATGTAGAATACGTGGAGGGTGTAAAAGCATTTTGGGGAGGTATGTACAATATAGGGGGAGTAGTAGTATGTATGGGAGGATAGGACTAGTGTATGTACAGTACGAGTGGTGTAAAATTATGGGGAAGGTAGTGTATGTACAATAGGGGGTGGTGTAATAGTATGTATGGGAAGGTAAGTAGTGTATGTACAGTACAGGTGGAGTAATAATATGTATGGTAAGGTAAGTAGAGTATGTACAGTAGGGGTGGTGTAATTGTAATCTTATCTTTTCTTATCTCCTACTACTCTGCTCCTGCAAACAGCCCATGAAATCCTATGACTGGGAACTAGTGAGAAGTCTTCCTCACTGAATGATCACTCTGACAGACAATATCAGTGAGAATTCAATGTAACATTTTAAGCCAAAACAAACAAGTAACATAGTAGCTATCTTATCTCCTGCATTCCCTGTCAGACAGATTGGTGAGTGAGAGAGCTGCAGCTGACAGAGGAAAGTTTTTATTGTGTGCACAGGGAGTTAACTCTTAATTAACCAGGACATACTCTGTTTTTTTTAATACTTAACCCTTTCATTTCAACCTGTATAAGCACTATTTAACAGTTTCATCTCCTGTTCCATATTTCTATTTTAAATTATTTGCTGGAAACATTTTTTTAAAGCACATATATACATTGTTATCTTTAAGGATTTACTGTTAAAAATACATAGTTTAGGGTATATCTGTTTTATTGTAAATCAGTAAGAACTATAAATTACTGATGCATTATGAGAAAAATGAAATGTATGCAAAAAAAAAAAAAAACACACCCTTTATTTCTTTTGTAAAAAACTCTAACATGCTTTGTACCAAAATTTTTATTTTAATGTTGCAGTAAATAGAACAAGCAGCAGAATAAAATGTACATGTTTTCCTCACATTATTGGTACTTTTGGTGTTCAAAATATTACTGATCAAACTTGAAAAAAAATTTTTTTTACATTTTTGCTTTTTTTCCCCTTAAAATGCAAGTAAGTTTTAAAAATTCCCAGCGGACTTTGGGGTCACGAGAAAGCCCGGTTTGTCCCCCAAAACGACAATATATGTATTAATTCTTTATCATCAGTAATTACAAAGTTATAGACTCATGAACAGACACAGCAGAAATGTGAAATCTGGTCTGGTCCATAGGGGGTAATCAGGTGTGAGAGCTGAAGTAGGTATGAAAGGTACAGGTGGAGTCATAGTATGTACGGGAAGGTAAGTAGTGTCTGTAGGGTACGTTTGCGCATCAAAGTCACTTTCATCACGCTGCGGCACTGGTGCATTTCTTTAACCACATGCCTACCAAGCATTTTTACCCCCTTCCTGACCAGACCAATTTTCAGCTTTCAGCGCTGTCACACTCTGAATGGCAATTGCGCGGTCATGCTACACTGTACCCAACAGAATTTTTTTTTTGCATTTGCTTCACACAAATAGAGCTTTCTTTTGGAGGTATTCAATCACCACTGGGGTTTTTATTTTTTGCTAAATATACGAAAAAAGCCTGAAAAGTTTGAAGAAAAAAACAATTTTTCATAGTTTTTTGTAAAATTTTCCAAAAAAGTAATTTTTCTCCTTCATCGATGTGCGCCGATGAGACGGGACTGATAAGGCGGCACTGATAGACTGTTCTGATGGGCACTGATAGGCTGTTCTGATGGGCACTGATAGGCTGTTCTGATGGGCACTGATAGGCTGTTCTGATGGGCACTGATAGGCTGTTCTGATGGGCACTGATAGGCTGTACTGATGGGCACTGATAGGCTGTACTGATGGGCACTGATAGGCTGTACTGATGGGCACTGATAGGCTGTACTGATGGGCACTGATAGGCTGTACTGATGGGCACTGATAGGCTGTACTGATGGGGGGGCACTGATGGATACTGATAGACTGTACTGATGGGCACTGATGGGGCAGTACTGATGGGGCGGTACTGATGGGGGGCACTGATGGGTACTGATAGGCTGTACTGACTGACACTGATGGTGTGGTACTGATGGGCACTGATAAGCTGTACTGATGGGGGGCACTGATGGGTACTGTTAGGCTGTACTGATGGGCACTGATGGGGTGGTACTGATGGGCACTGATAGGCTGTACTGATGGGGGGGGCACTGATGGGTACTGATAGGCTGTACTGATGGGCAATGATGGAGTGGTACTGATGGGCACTGATAGGCTGTTCTGATGGGCACTGATAGGCTGTTCTGATGGGCACTGATAGGCTGTACTGATGGGCACTACTGATGGGTACTGATAGGCTGTACTGATGGGGGGCACTGATGGGTACTGATAGGCTGTACTGATGGGCAATGATGGTGGCGGTAATGATGGGGAGGTACTGATGGGCACTGATAGGCTGTTCTGATGGGCACTGATAGGCTGTTCTGATGGGCACTGATAGGCTGTTCTGATGGGCACTGATGGGCTGTTCTGATGGGCACTGATGGGCTGTTCTGATGGGCACTGATGGGCTGTTCTGATGGGCACTGATGGGCTGTTCTGATGGGCACTGATGGGCTGTTCTGATGGGCACTGATGGGCTGTTCTGATGGGCACTGATGGGCTGTTCTGATGGGCACTGATGGGCTGTTCTGATGGGCACTGATGGGCTGTTCTGATGGGCACTGATATGCTGTACTGATGGGCACTGATGGGGCTGTGCTGATGTGCGTTAATGAGGCTGCACTGATAGGTGGCACTGATTGGCAGCACTGGTGGGCACTGCACTGATTATCAGTGTTGATGTCCCTTTAACACAAGCCACTTATTGTCTCTCTTCTCCTCTCGCTGTCAGCATGAGGGAAGAAAAGCCGATAAGCGACTTGTGTTTACATCTGTGATCTGCTGTCATTGGACACAGCCGATCACATGGTAAAGGGCCGCTGTGATTGGCCTTTTACCCTGATTTGTGATCAGCTGAGTCTGAAGGACACAACGATCACAGAGCGCGCTGCCTGATCATGGGAGGACATTCATGTACCGGCAAAGTAAGCCTGCGCTGTACCCATCTTTCGGCTATAGAGTGGGCGGAAAGCAGTTAAAGGGTAACTTTGCTTTTATGCCGAAAAAAAATAGCAAATAAAAAAAAAAACATATACAATTGCTACACAAATCTTATTGTAACTGAATGTTATTAATAATGACCTTTCCTTTTTCGATCTGCAGCATTTTTTTTTTTTTTTGTAAAAAGCAATATGGCCGCCTGGAGATGCTCTGTACACAGATGGTATACAGAACGCCCCCTCCCCCCCCCCCATATAATTTCCTGCTTGTGTGATTGGCTCACTGATTTTCCCAGAAGTCTCCACTAAAATACAAGTCCGATTTTTGGCATCCCCTGCAACAAAAATTTGTATTTTTAGGCGAGATACTCCCAAAGGGAAATTACGTCTTAAGGTAAGCAGACCCTGCCACTTTCCTCATTAGAGCCCTGCAGGTGCAGCAGCTGATTGATAATAATAAAGTCGCTCCCATTAGATTCACACGGACACAGAGAAACAAACAGCTATTTCTTCAGAATGACAAAAAGGTAGAAATCTGCTGCAAAGTTTGTTATAATCCTTGCCATGTACATAGATCACCGGGGGGGGAGGGGGGGGTCTCAATAAAAGTGGGGTTACCCTTTAATGCATGGATGGGTGGGGGGGTGATGTGCAGCAGAACATGTCCAGTAATAGCATTGCTCAGCAGCTGATATAACCTGCCGGTCCTCTGACTCCTGGCCTGAACAGCCTCTCTCTATGGAAGGTACAGGCCCCTCCCTCCCAGCCGTGCATCCCCGATCATTCATTCCTGTGGGCGGAGCCGCCAATAAGCAGAGGAAAAGAAATGTATCAATCGCCCTGGCCGCGCGCCTTCTAAGTGACAGCTGGGCGTGGCATAGGTGGGTGTGACCGTGCCGGGTGTGTGACATTCGGGAGGGGGCGTGGCCTCTCCTCCGTCCTCTGGCAGCCGCCCACTGAGCTTCCTCACCTTCTCTCCTCCATTGGTCGCGTATCACATGCCTACGTTGCGTGGGACAGCGGTGATTGGACAGCCTGTCAGCCTCTCCCCTCTCCATTGGCCGGAGCTTCACGCCCCCCTTCTGACCCTCCCCCAATCGGGACGCCAGCTGCGGACGGCGCCTTCTCCGATTGGCTGGCCGGGAAGATGGCGAGAACGGCACACGGAGGAGCCGACAGTGAGCCCCGGCTCTGCCCGATGGCCGAGAGTGACCTGGCCGAGCCCTGCAGGGAGGGCAGCCCGAGGTGGGGCCCCCAGCATGCTGGGGCCCGGGAGCTGGCCGAACTCTACTCCCCAGGTGAGAGGAGACAACCCCAGGGGCCCCACCAACAGGAACACGGGGGGGGGGGGGGGACAGTGTGTGAGAGGAGTGTATGAGGAGGGGGGGGGGCAGTGTGAGAGGAGTGTATGAGGAGGAGGGGGGGGGGCAGTGTGAGAGAGGAGTGTATGAGGAGGGTGGACAGTGTGTGAGAGGAGTGTATGAGGAGGGTGGACAGTGTGTGAGAGGAGTGTATGAGGAGGGGGGGGGGGGCAGTGTGAGAGAGGAGTGTATGAGGAGGGGGGACAGTGTGAGAGAGGAGTGTATGAGGTGAGGAGGAGGGTGAGGAGGAGTGTATGAGGAGGGGGGACAGTGTGAGAGAGGAGTGTATGAGGAGGGGGGACAGTGTGAGAGAGGAGTGTATGAGGAGGGGGGACAGTGTGAGAGAGGAGTGTATGAGGAGGGGGGACAGTGTGAGAGAGGAGTGTATGAGGAGGGGGGGGGGACAGTGTGTGAGAGAGGAGTGTATGAGGAGGGGGGGACAGTGTGTGAGAGGAGTGTATGAGGAGGGGGGGACAGTGTGAGAGAGGAGTGTATGAGGAGGGGGGACAGTGTGTGAGAGGAGTGTATGAGGAGGGGGGGACAGTGTGAGAGAGGAGTGTATGAGGAGGGGGGACAGTGTGTGAGAGGAGTGTATGAGGAGGGGGGGGGGACAGTGTGTGAGAGAGGAGTGTATGAGGAGGGGGGGACAGTGTGTGAGAGGAGTGTATGAGGAGGGGGGGACAGTGTGAGAGAGGAGTGTATGAGGAGGGGGGGACAGTGTGAGAGAGGAGTGTATGAGGAGGGGGGACAGTGTGAGAGAGGAGTGTATGAGGAGGGGGGGACAGTGTGAGAGAGGAGTGTATGAGGAGGGGGGGACAGTGTGTGAGAGGAGTGTATGAGGAG